>CAUJRU010000712.1:0-363122 GCA_963277665.1 Viscum album | reverse complement strand
GACTCTAAAATTGGAAAGTTTAGGTGTAACACCCCGACCCCAGCTACCCAGAGTCGGTGCATTATTGCGTAACATTGGCATGATCACAAAAGATCAATTCTCAAAATAGCGATTAGTTTAGTAGCCTTGGAAACACTAGATACATTCATAAATGTACATTACATCATAAAGTGAAAAACTACAATAAAAAAAGTCTCCATAGTCCAAACTCATATCCTCTTCTTACTATCCCTGTAGGTCATTCATAAAATACCTCTTCACATCCTGGAAAATATTAAAACATTGAAAGGGCTGAGCTCAGATGCTTAGTAAGGATAACAATATAGTGGAAGCTTTCATCAATAAACTTAATCATTTAAGGCAATGTATAACTAAAACAAAAGCCTTTTAAACTTGAACTTCAACATAATATGGAAAAAGTAAAATGAGATAATGCCATTTACTTCTTCACATGGATATTCTACTGGTCGAATAATCACATGCAATATCAATAAACACTTTCATAATGATGGAATTCATAATGCCATACTATCATAACCACGTAGCCAAGGCCTCGTGCCAAGACCACAAATAAGATTTTGTCAAGGCCTCGTGCCAAGACACTAGTTTGTCTCATGAGACCTACCGATGCATCAAGCAGCTATAGCGGGCTCCACTCGTCACTTATTAAGTCCAATGCATTCCTCATATGAATAGGTTTAAACATATCATAAACCTTAACATAATCATATCACATAAAATATGCATAAAGGAAACAAAACATTTCCATATTTCAATCACAAGATATAAATAAAACACATTGATATAATAAAAACACTTTCAAAATCATTTTCAATACAAAAATAAAAGAAAATTAAAACTTGATATTTATTTTTCATTTAAAAAAAGTTATGGCTGGTAGAGGAAGATGAAACCCAAATAATGGCCATGGCGGAGGAGTAGTCATTTTCTCCGCATACGTGCGACAAGAAAAACATTCCTTTTTGTCGTTTAGTAAAACACTTCATATAAAAAGATTCATTTTTAATAAATGTAAAAGTCAAAGGGGTTTATACACCGTATAAAAGAAGGTTGTGTATAAAACAAAATATGCCTCAGTGAAAAAAGATTGAGACAAAGTCCCATAAAAGATCATTTTTTAAATAAAATAGATATATTATGTGTATTCACTATATGTACACATAATGAAAGTACAAAAATAAGACATGACATAATAATATCATGACATAATTTGAGTGTAGGAGATTAACCCAAAGAACGGAAATTGGGTTAAGAAGTTCCCTTACCTTGCGTCCTATCTTGACTCGACCATTCTTTAACCTCCTGAATAATAAAATAGTGTAAATTTATAATTTCTTAAGAACCTTTTTCAAGCTTTTTATTCCTTTTATATCACTTATTACCATGTTATGAACATTAGGTATTTATTTATGTTAATAACAGTCGTTTTGTAGAGCTTTGGTACTTGAGTCAAAAATAAACTTCTTATAATTAAAAGTTGTTCATGTGGTGAAATATCCATTATATCCAGAATTATATTAATGATATAGATATCATATATATCATATATATCCAGTATATACATGCATTTATAATATTCCATAACATTTAGGGGTAAGAAATGAAATGCACCATTCATGGAGACGGTAAGCCGTACGTACGCATGAACACTACTTTCATTTCTATTTCATATTTAATGAAATCATAATGATATAAAGGCATATTATAATTCCATTATAATATCATATATAATATCATTTACTCCATCCTTTATACATCCAACATATGGCATTAACGATTCAAATCACTTTGAGGGGGCGGTAGTCCGCACTTCCTAAAATGAAATTATCGCGTTTACTCATAATGGAAATCATAAAGTATGCCACAAATGAAAAATAGAGAACCTTAAGTAAAACATAAACATATTATGTATCATATATAAATATAGTGACATCTTAATGGCCACCTTTGAAGGTTTTTATGAGTGTTGAACAATCATCGTTTCGTGAGGCAGAAATTCGCCATCCACAGAAACCGTATGTTCTTTAACCATTAGATGTAGGTGCGTGTAAGTGTAGCTCGAATAATAATTATAACAACATTCTAGTATATTGAGGATACTGGTGTTGTTACAAAAGAAAGGAATAAAAAGAGTTTAAGGGGTTGGAGAAGCAAAATAAAACAAAACAACATAAGAGAAGACATTACCTTAAAATCGGGTAACTCTTTTGATTTGAACCAAAGGCTTCCTTGGGAAGACTTCTGCCCAAGGTGAGGCTTCTAGGAGTAAGGGAGGGAATTTGGGAGAGTATTTAGGCAGAGTTTGGACGAGCCAAAATGCTTTGAAAGTGTGATTAAGGTGGTAGTGGTGGGGTCCTTTTATAAGTGGAGAGGAGGGGAATTCTTGGAAAGTAATAAAATGTTACTTTATTATACAATGATTTTCGGATTCTAAAGGTCCCACACTTATATAATTAGAGGATAAGGTGATAAGAGTTCTAAATATTCTCATCCAATAGGGTTTGGACAAGTGTAATGCTTAGATTTTACATTATCTTTTCATTTTATTTAAATCATTAATTAATGAGGTAATCGCTGCATCATCATGGTGTTATAAATAATTTAATTTATTTAATGTCTAAAAATTGAAAAAAAAATATCATGATGTAGAAAATATTTTTATATTTCTAATGAATATTTATAGTCAAAAATATGACTTGTATAACCCCATTTAGAAATTGTTTTAGTAAAACAACTTATGTTTGTGACATTTTTATTTTAACTTTAAATAAAAGTAATTTATGTCATTTTCCTACCAAAGTGGCTCCATGGGGTCCCCAAGTTGACCCATGGATTTTCTTGGTCGGCCATGACATATCCAATAGGGGTAGGACAAGTGTAAAGGTACTTTCATATTTTTATAATATCATTTTTACCTTAAATTTGACTGATTACCTTTAATCGCGATTAATTAAACTTAAAAGTTATTATTCACCAAAAAATTATTTTAATCCCATTGAACCACATTTTAATTCCTAATGACAACCATGTATGTCGGATTTTTGAAAATAAAATCACAAAAGTGGTAATGTTTCATTTAAATGAAAAATCAGTTTTTTAACTACCACTTAGTGGTTTCACTATTCATCAAAAATTGAAGCTTTTCAGAACAATGCCAAAATTTCACCCTAAGCTATAATTGATATTCCGAATCCAAAAATGATGTATATTTTAAAAAATTACAATCATATAAGTTTCATTAATTAATTTTATAATTAATTCCCGCTGTCACAACTAATAACGTGTTTTTAAGAAACAATATATATCAAAAGATTGACCATTGTTTATGTCCAATTTCAAAGTGAAATTAATTATAATGACCACCATTGGATAGAATAGTAAAAATATATTCTAATTATACTTTAAAACCACTCATTAGTATAATTTATCACTATAAAATACTTTTATTAAAAAAGTTGTTTTTAAGTATTTTTCACTATTCATAAAAATTGGAAGTTCTCAGAAAATTACAAAAAATTCAACTTTGGATAATTTCAATATTACGAATACAAAAATGAATCCAATTTGAAATATAAAATTTCTATAATTTTAAAAATTAGGTATTACTATTCATAACGGCTACTTTGATTAGTTGTGGTGTGTGTTAGAACTCGAAGTTGCATACAACACATGCTAGTGTATTATTCAAAGAGAAGTGTACCGTGGAAGCTTGGGGTGTTACATTCTCCCCTCCTTCAATGAATTACGTCATCGCAATTTGAAATTTTTCTTTGAAAATAAAAGGTTGAAAATATAAAATACCTTTGTGGAAACCCACATCGGAAATAAGGTTAATAAAAATATAACTTTAAAAGAAAGAAAGATAAGTACAAAGGTCACCCGAGATAGCCTATAATAGGATTCTATGAAAATATGGATATGGAAGAAAAACAAACCATCAAGGTCTGATGGAGAGTTGTAGTGAACTGGATTTGGAGAAAGTTAACCATAAGAAAATCACAAACTTGTGATTGGTTAAACGGTCATCGAATCCCCAGTTGGAAAATTTAACCAACAACATTTTTGTTTTAAGTTACCTTTTATAAAGTTGAGGAATTTATTTAAGAGATTTTCCAAGAATGCAAGGAAATATACTTACTTGTCATGTAGACTTTCATTCCTTAATAAATTTTTACAAAAAACCCATCTTTCACTCCAAATGGTAACATAACTCAAAAATATTCTATTTATCCTAATTGTATAAGGTTCTAAATATTACCACATACCATTTAGATTAGTAAAACTATTTTGTAATAACCAGGGACTTCCTGTAGGCTAGTGGTAGGTAATAAAGGCCTGTCGCACTATGGTTGTGGGTTCGATTCCTGCAGCTTTGTCTGACACGACGGGTTATGCCCCACCCTGCAGGTTGTCCTTTTCCTAAAAATATAGTATTATAGTATTTCAAAAATAATCTTCAGAAATGTTTTAACCTTAAACAATACTATTCAAAGTTCAACTTAATCCATCCCAACATTTATAGTTATCCAAAATACCTCTGTCCAAACATTCTCTAAAAGGTCTCTTAATTCCAAAATCAATTTATCAGATTCCCCAAACAAAGTAAAGTTTCTCTTATTATCACATACTAAAAATATGACTACATTCATCATATTAAAACCTTACTGAAACAACAAGTACTTCAGTACAATCCTTATATATATATCACATTATTCTAATAACCAGAATATAATCCATGAGTCCAAAAGCACCAATACATTAATTATTCCACTTCAACTATAGTAACAGCATAAGATTGTCCTTGATCCCTTGGCCTTTTCTGAGGTAAGTTTCCATGATTCTTAGGACATTCATTTGAATAATGCCCCATTTCTCTACAATTGTAGCATTCAACATTGATAGCCTCTTTCTTTCCCTTACAATCATGCGCCTGGTGACCTTTTTCTCCAAATTTATAACAAACTCCCATTCCTTTTAGGCAAGTACCAGGGTGATTCTTCCCACAATTATCACATAATGGAAAATCCTTCTTTCCCTTTTCCTTTTATCTGTCTCTTGCTCCACAGTTCTCTTCTTCTCTTGCTTACCTTTATTGTCATAAGATTTAGATAATTCCTTTCCTGTCTTGATAACACATGAGACAATGTCTTCATACGATGAGAAGGTTTGTGAGACTAATGATTGAAGAATAAATGGTTTTAACCCATCAAAGAAATGATCAATCTTACTTCTTGGGTTATGTACATAATCTGTAGCATGTCTTGCTAACCTTGTAAAGTTAGCCTCATACTTTGTGGCATTCTAATCCTCCTTTTGTCTCAGACTCAGAAATTTCCTTTCCATATCTGCTTGATGGTCATGTGGAAAGGATTTTTCTAATAAAATCCCTTTGAACTCTCTCCATTCCATACTTTATACTTCTTCATCTTCCTTCGTGTTTTGAATCAGCGACCACAATTGATCGGCATCTCCAGTGAGGCGGTAGACTGCCATGACAACCTTCTCCCTTTCCCTACTCCCCAAGGCATGGAATATTTTCTCTAAGGAGTTTATCCATTGCTCAGCTACTAATGGATTTGTACCCCCATTAAATTTTGGTGGTTGTTGCCTCATGAAGCGGTCTAACATTGATCCTCCACGTTGCGGATCAGGGTGCTCCATACGAGTAAGGTTATTATTCATAACCTAAGTGAGTTGTCCTAGTATGGTAATAAGTTGATCAACACCAGTTGTATCTCCAGCTCCACAATAATTATCTTGAGCAGGAGGGAAATCCCTACACGGAGTGCGTGCATTGATACGGTTTTCATTCCTTCCACTAGGTTCCATTTCTAAACAATGGCATAAACTAGATTAGTTTATGAATCAAAATACATAATTCCATACTTTGAAAATACTTAACATAAATTGAACTATTTATGGATATAATCCATAAAAATGTTTTCTTTGAGGAAGTATATACTTATAACCGTTCATAGTGGTTTGTAAAGAAAATGAGAATTATCCAAATCATATCCCCCGGGAGTGTCGTAACCAAGAGTGCAGCAAGGCCCGTTGTCGTGCACCAATTCCCGTTCGAGTCTAGCTCAAAGCAGTGTTTTCAGGTTTTACCCCTAGGTACATATGTGCCAGAGCCACCTCTACCTGCTCATATCCAGACAGGGATGTATTGCTCAGAAAACTCACAACATCTCTACAATACCAAAATTCTAGGAAGTTCTTCTATACTAATCATCAAAGTCTATCTTCGGGCTATGTGCTCTAATTAGAGTTTATCTAAATCTAGCTTCCAAGGTTAGTACTAAACTGCCTCTGATACCAACTGTAACGCCCCGACCCCAGCTACCCAGAGTCGGTGCATTATTGCGTAACATTGGCATGATCACAAAAGATCAAGTCTCGAAAGACCGATTAGTTTAGTAGCCTTGGAAACACTAGATACATTCATAAACGTACATTACATCATAAAGTGAAAAACTACAATAAAAAAGTCTCCATATCCCAAACTCATATACTCTTCTGACTATCCCTGTAGGTCATTCATAAAATACCTCTTCACATCCTGGAAAATATTAAAACATTTAAAGGGGTGAGCTCAGATGCTCAGTAAGGATAACAATATCGCAGAAGCTTTCATCAATAAACATAAAAATTTAAGGCAATGTATAACTAAAACAAAAGCCTTTTAACTTGAACTTCAACATAATATGGAAAAAGTAAAATGTGATAATTCCATTTACTTCTTCACATAGATATTCTACTGGTCGAATAATCACATGCAATATCAATAACCACTTTCACAATGATGGAATACATAATGCCAGACTATCATAACCACGTAGCCAAGACCTCATGCCAAGACCACAAATAAGATTTTGTCAAGGCCTCATGCCAAGACACTAGTTTGTCTCATGAGACCTACCGATGCATCGAGGAGCTATAACGGGCTCCACCCGTCACTTATTAAGTCCAATGCATTCCTCATATGAATAGGTTTAAACATATCATAAACCATAACATAATCATATCACATAAAATATGAATAAAGGAAACAAAAAATTTCCACATTTCAATCACAAGATATAAATACAACACATTGATATAATTCAAAACCATTTTCAATAACAAAATAAAAGAAAATTAAAACTTTATATTTATTTTTCATTTAAAAAAAGTTATGGCTTGTAGAGGAAGCCGAAACCCAAATAATGGCCATGGCGGTGGAGAAGTTGTTGTCACCACATACGTACGACAAGAAAAACATTCCTTCTTATCGTTTAGTACAACACTTCATATAAAAAGATTCCTTTTGAATAAATGTAAAAGTCAAAGGGGTTTATACACCATATAAAAGAAGGTTGTGTATAAAACAAAATATGCCTCAGTGAAAGGAGATTGAGACGAAGTCCCTTAAAAGATCATTTTTTAAATAAAATAGACATATTATGTGTATTCACTATATGTACACGTAAAGAAAGTACAAAAACATGATAGGACATAATAATATCATGACATAATTTGAACGTATGAGATTAACCCAAATAATGGAAATTGGGTTAAGAAGTTCTCTTACCTTCCATCCTGTCTTGACTCAACCGTTCTTTAACCTCCTGAATAATAAGCTAGAGTTAATTTATAATTTCTTAAGAACCTTTGTCAAGTTTTTTCTTCCTTTTATATCACTTATTACCATGTTATGAAGATTATGTATTTATTTATCTTTATAACGGTCGTTTTGTAGATCTTTGGTACAGGAGTCAAAAATAAACTTCTTATAATTACAAGTTGTTCATGTGGTGAAATATCCATTATATCCAGAATTATATTAATGATATAGATATCATATATATCCAGTATATACATGCATTTATAATATTCCATAATGTTTAGAGGTAAGAAATGAAATGCACCATTCATGGAGACGGTAAGCCGTACGTATGCATGAACGCTACTTTCATTTCAATTTCGTATTTAATGAAATCATAATGATATAAAGGTATATTATAATTCCAGTATAATATCATATATAATATCATTTACTCCATCCTTTATACATCCCACATATGGCATTAACAATTCAAATCACTTTGAGGGGGCAGTAGTCCGCACTTCCTAAAATGAAATTATCGCGTTTACCCATAATGGAAATCATAAAGTATGCCACAAATGAAAAATACAGAACCTTAAGTAAAACGTAAAAATATTATGTATCATATATAAATAGAGTGAAATTTTAATGGCCACCTTTGAAGGTGTTTTATGAGTGTGGAACAATCATCGTTTCGTGAGGCAGAAATTCGCCATCCACAGAAACCGTATGTTCTTTAACCATTAGATGTAGGTGTGTGTAAGTGTAGCTCTAATACTCATTATAACAACATCCTATTATATTTAGGATACTGGTTTTGTTACAAAAGAAAGGAATAAAAAGAGTTTAAGGGGTTGGAGAAGCCAAATAAAACAAAACAACATAAGAGAAGACATTACCTTAAAATCGGGTAACTCTTTTTATTTGAACCAAAGGCTTCCTTGGGAAGACTTATGCCCAAGGTGAGGCTTCTAGGAGTAAGGGAGGGAATCTAGGAGAGTATTTGGGCAGAGGTTGGCCGAGCCAAAAGGCTTTGAAAGTGTGAGTAAGGTGGTAGTGGTGGGGGCCTTTTATAAGTGGAGAGGAGGGGCATTCTTGGAAAGTAATAAAATGTTACTTTATTATACAATGATTTTCAGATTCTAAAGGTCCCACACTTATATAATTCGAGGCTAAGGTGATAAGGGTTTGAAATATTCTCATCCAATAGGCTTTGGACAAGTGTAAATCTTATATTTTACATTATCTTTTCATTTTATTTAAATCATTAATTAATGAGGTAATCGCTGCATCATCATGGTGTCATAAATAATTTAATTTATTTAATGTCTAAAAATTATAATAAAAATATCATGATGTAGTAAATATTTTTAGATTTCTAATGAATATTTATAGTCAAAAATATGACTTGTATAACCCCATTTAGAAATTGTTTTAGTAAAACAACTTATGTTTGTGACATTTTTATTTTAACTTTAAATAAAAGTAATTTATGTCATTTTCCTACCAAAGTTGCTCCATGGGGTCCCCAAGTTGACCCATGGATTTTATTGGTCGTCTCTGACACATCCAATAGGGTTAGGACAAGTGTAAAGGTATTTTCATATTTTTATAATATCATTTTTACCTTAAATTTCACTAATTACCTTTAATCGTGATTAAGTAAACTTAAAAGTTACTATTCACCAAAAAATTATTTTAATCCCATTGAACCAAATTTTACTTCCTAAGGACAACCATGTACGTCGTATTTTTTAAAATCAAATCACAGAAGTGGTAATGTTTCATTTAAACAAAAAATCAGTTTTTTAACTACCACTTAGTGGTTTCACTATTCATCAAAAATTGAAGTTTTTCAGAACAATGCCAAAATTCCACCCTAAGCTATAATTGAGATTCTGAATCCAAAAATGATGTCTATTTTAAAAAATTCCAATCATATAGGTTTCATTAATTAATTTTATAATTAATCCCCGCTTTCACAACAAATAGTGTGTTTTTAAGAAACAATATATATCAAAAGATTGACCATTGTTTATGTCCAATTTCAAAGTGAAATTAATTATAATGATCACCATTGGATAAAATAGTAAAAATATATTCTAATTATACTTTAAAAAAATAAATAGTATAATTTATCACTATAAAATACTTTGATTAAAAAATTTGTTTTTAAGTATTTTTCACTATTCATAAAAATTGGAAGTTCTCAGAAAATTACAAAAAATTCAACTTTGGATAATTTCGATATTACGAATAAAAAAATGAAGTCCATTTTGAAATATAAAATTTGTATAATTTTAAAAAGTTTTTATTACTATTCATAACTGCTACTTTGATTAGTTGTGGTGTGTGTTAGAACTCGAAGTTGCGTACAACACACGCTACTATATTATTCAAAGAGAAGTGTACCATGGAAGCTTGGGGTGTTAGATTAGGGAATTATAAAACCAAATTACACTAATTTTTTAGGATGAGTGGATTTTACTAATAGTTAATAGGGTAATTACACCATCCAAGGTTTTTTATTCCATGAATATGAGATTCCCTACATAGATATGACTCATGTGTAGGGAGATAGAAATTTTATTTTTATGTATTCATAGAATGTGTCCAAAAATAGAGGACATTATTTTAGAATATTCTATACCAATCAAACACTCATGAAAAATTCATACATGTGTAAGTGTAAAGGGGTATATTAAAGTATAAACATATATATAAGGACCCCCTTGTGCATATTTGGCCATGAAAATTTGTATATAGGGGCTAGGTGTTCTTATATATATGTGAAGTTGCATATGTGTGCATGCGGAATAAAGGAAGATTCGAGTTGTCATCGTCAAAAGAAAGACATCTTGAGGTTGAGGTTGGTCACTATGCCTAAACCTTTAATTTGAATTCTATAATTTCCTAATTATTTTAAAACTCTTTTCCTTAATTTCTTTATTGTTTAAAAAAACGGTTTTCTAATAACCACTATCTTTTTCAAAATAATAATATGAATATAGACATTGATCATGCGCACATATATGCTATACAGAACCTAAAAATAATTATTAATAAATTTATTATATTTATATTAATGATTCATGGGATTATACTGATAAGTATTTGAGAACCAAGGACCACTCCTCCTCTTAATAAGATCCCTTCATGAAGAAAAGATTTTAATTTTGAATATACTATTGTTTGATTATGAATATAGATCAATGATGTGTGAGTACCGACGTTTTAGGAATCTGAATCTTTGGTTTAAACATGGGAAATAATTCTCTTGAAGTCATGGGGATCCATTTTACTGGTGATGTGATCTTATACTTTTAGAGATGTCTGCACATGCATTATTGAAAAGTATAAGATTTATTATGGGATAAGAATAGGATGATTCACCTTTCCTAATGCATCATAATCCCATCCTTCCTCACGTGAAGAGCATGGAATTCCTTGGGTGATGAGTCTTGAGTTCATTAGGTGATGAGCCTAAAATACCTCAGGTGATTAGCCTATAGAGGATTAGTATCATTGTAAATCAACTTCAGGGATTTGTGAACCCGTTAAGAATTTAGTATCCTTAAAAAATGATATAATGAGTAACATAGGTCATATTAGTCATCATAATCATAAACAAATACTCAAATTTTGATTCAAATTATATTATGGAATCCCAAGAAATAGATTTTTATAGGTGAAGTTCCCCAACCATTGATAATAGGTGTAGGGGTAGAATAAGTTCCTATGATTCTACTAAAACCAATGATAACCCAAACATGGAAATTTCATACCTCTATTCTGATGAAATGACGGATATTTCCATCACCCACTTTCCCTTATGGAGATCTTGTAGTGGAGGGTTATCAATACACTATTCAACCACTATGAGTAGAAAACAATCATACCCACCATGAAAATGGTCAGGGATGGTCTAGAATCCATGGTTCCACATTAAAACAACCAATAGAAAAGACCCTATATGGGGGGACTGGCAGCGGGGAGGGGGTGTCCAGGAGGGTCTGTAGGGGGAAAGGGGGTCTGCAGGGGGGTTGTGTAGGGGGGAGAGGCATGGGGTCTGATTAGGATAAAACCTCATGTGGTTATTGATCCTCATTTAGATTCTTCTTAGAAATCAATTCCACAACCTCCCTAGCCTCAGAAAAATAGATGTTCACTATATAAGGGAGATCAGAGTCCCCTGATAGTGCCAAAACTACTCACTCCTCAATAACAACATGCATAATGAATTAATAAATTCACCTACGGTACACCCATCCATCCATTTGTTTATGATTATTGAATTTTCAACTTGTATACAAAATACTATTAGTCATTTTTTTCACCTTTTCTTTTCGGGTATTTGAGGATTCCTATAAGTCATAATTATGAATCATAATCCTTGATAAAATTGAGAGGTAATTACAATAAATTTCAACACAATAATACTTTTTTTCCTTTCTTTCGATAACCATTGTGTAGTTCTTTTTAGTACAGGATTTTGGAGTACAATTACATTAGACGTCGTTTTTCCAATATTATTTCTCAAACTCTTATGGTACTTTTGAAATGGATTCCTCCCCATAAAATCTTCTCATCCCATTTATTAGTATAACTCATTCCGAGTATATTTTTATGGGCTTTTATTTATCTCAATGTATTCACAAGAACTGGATTTCTTGTGTGTATGCTTTCGCATGATAGGCCGTGTCTCTAGATAGGGATGCATGCTATGCAAAGAACCAGAAACAAAACATAGCTCATGATTATGCATGTGAGCATATATATAAGGATCCCCTTATGGTAGTTTATGATTATATATCTTTTTTGAAATTATTTCATTTGTGTTTTCCATTTTAATCCTTACTCCTCTCATTTGAGACACCACATGTATCTCCAAATATTTTTTTGACTCACAGGGGTGTGTGATGGCTAGGAGGTTGGTGCAGGCTAGGGGTGGTGCGGGCTAGGGGGGCTGGTGCATGCTAGGGGCAAGGGGTTGGTGTAGGGGAACTGTACAGGCAAGGGGGCTGGGTGGAGGGAAACAGGGGGAAGGGGAAGGGGGCAGGGGGCAGGGGGCAGGGGGCAGGGGCAGGGGCAGGGGCAGGGGGCAGGGTGGTGGGGGGAAGGGGGAAGGGGTAGGGGCAGAGGGGCAGGGGGTAGGGGGAGGTATGCAGATCAAGGGTAGGGGGTAAAGGTAGGGGTGGTTGGAGGGGGTCCGAGGGAAGGGGGCATGGGGCAGGGTGGAGGGGGGAAGGGCGGGGGCAGGGGCAGGGGGGCAGGGGGTAGGGTTGAGGGGGTAGGGGAAATGTGGATGTCTGTAGGGAAGGGGGAGGGGGAGGGGGAGGTTTTCTGGGAAGGGAGGAGTTCTGTAGGGTAGGGGAGGGAAGGGGTGGGTGGAGAGGGCAGGGTGGAGTGGGGAGGTCTGCAGGGCAGGGGGCAGGGGGGTGGTCTGTATGGGGGTCTACAGGGCAGGGGGAGGGGGTGGGGAAGTGGGGCAGTGGGAAAGGGGGGTGGGTCAGGGGTGTGTAGTTAGTCTCTATAGGTTTTTTTAATCTTATCTAAGGTTGAATAACTATTACAATCGATCTCTAACTCCCCCATTTCTTCATGATTAGGTTTCTCAAATTATGCCGTCATATTTACAACAAATTGATTTCACTAAATCATTGCTTGATATTAGTTACAAAAAATCAGATTTTGTATGATACCACTAGTTGTTATTGGTAAGGTTTTAACATCTTTTCATTTAAAAATTCAGGCCATTATGTCCAATTATTTTAATTATGGCTTATAAAGATTGATTTAGATTCTGCAAATTGTCTTCCTTTTGGTGGGTTGATTCCACTACCAAATTGATTTAATTTACATGTACATAGATAGATTCAATATGACATTTTAAATTACATTCACTGGTGTAAATCACACTAATTCCAACACCATAATACCAATGGTTTGAAAAAACTGTTGGTTTAAGTAATAATTTGATGTGTTTTCCCAACGGTTTCATTAAACCATTGGGAATATATTACATTAGGAAATATTTTCCTATGGTTTTTAGAAACCATAGGGAACTCCCCCAAATAATATTTTTCTACAATTTTAGAAACCATTGGAAAACCCCCCCAAATAATCATAGCTAACTCGCAAACATATCTCTCTGCACATCGTTGAACGGATCTCTACTCCGTCGAACCCTACTTCCTGAGAATCAACCCACGAGCTAACTTCCTCCATCAAACAAAATCTCTACTCAAATAGATATCTAAACTAAATGAGATCTCCTCCTCCAATTAGATCTCTCCTCCAACCCTAACCCCGAGCATGAACCCTACATGTTGATCTCACTTCCTCTTTCACGATCTCACTTTCTCTGGATCTGATCTCTCCCAGATTTTGACCCTAATTTATTTCTACCTCATTGGTAAGATACCTTGAATCAAAGATCTCTCAATCCATTCTTTTATTCAAACATCTAGATTGTAACATCCCAGTTCTAGAAGCCACCTAGAGGCACCTCATAGCCGATAGGTCACATGGCCTCAAGCACAGTTCCCCGAACGCCAGAGGCTGCCGACTAGCAGCGAGGGCCTTGGGTGTGATAGTGGGGAAACTATTCCCTCATTGGAAAAGTACATTGGAGAAGTACACAAATACATACAATAGTGGAAGTAGTAAATATCCAACAATAGTAAACTTCATAAGACTGATAAATAAACAACTAGAGCAAAATATATAAATGATGAATGATACGAATTCATCTAGGAAAGTATCCAAACAAGTCACAATGCTGAATATTGTAGTAAACACAAGTACTAAAGGAAAAAAGATAAACAACTCCTCAGCATCGCAAGCCTCATCTTGGTTCCATGCTCTCTAGATCTAGTGCAATCATGAACCTAAAGTAGAAGGGTGCTTGAATTTATCTATACCCACAACAATATAATTTATTTCAGCCTAAAAGCATGACCCAAATAGGGTGCGAGACAAAATCCCAGTAGGCAAGCACCTGAAGATCTGTGCCTAGCAGTCAATGAATATATGGCAGGTAAAAGTACAAAAAGTAGTAAACAGGAAAGTACTCAGCAACAAGAAATCCACAATTTCTAGCATATAATTTACAAAAAAGAAAGTAGCCACTCAAGAAAGTAGAACAAACATGTGACCCTTTGGGTAGTTCTCATATCCTAACCCCTATGGTTCAACATACAAGTACTAGAAACCCTCTGGGAGGCACACAAAGTCTCATCCCTCTAGTTCAGCTAAAGAATAGACTCTATGGGGAAGCACTCACCATCAATTCCCCCTACTATCTCATATCATACTAAAGGCGCTCTGGGTAAGAATTCAACATCTCATTCCCCTATGGCCGATGTTGAGGAACTATGGACACTTTGAGTAAGCACTCAACGTCAATTCCCACTATGTTATAGCATCGTATTATAAAGACACTCTAGAGAAGCCCTTACATCCATTCTCCCTATGGTATACTACACTAGGTTCTCCCAGCACTGTGTAAAGTCACCAAGTATCACGGAGAGTAACAAATAAAGTTACCTCAAGAACTACTTGGCTAGAATTCTAAGCATGTCAGCAAAGAAGAACAATAGTCACACCATCCTACAGACTAGGCATGGAACTGGAAAAAGCATAACAGTAAAAACTAGATCAAACAGTCATAAATAGGAAAAAAACCATGGAAAAACATCCAAATCACAGTAAATTACCCTATTCACAAAAATAACCTCTACTCAGGCATATAAAAAAAAGTAGGAAAACAACAAGGACAGAACAAGAGACACACAATACCACATTCAAGGTTATTGGTGGAATTTGCACAGAATATTCAAAGACCATCTACAGAAAGTTACAAACACCTACCTTTATGCTAAGAGATTGATATACTTGAACCACGGGGCTGGAATTGGCTTATAAACTCGAAGATCTACAAAAACATCTAAAAATTTCAACCCATGATAGCCTGTAAAATAGAAGGAATTGGTAAATGAGGTTCCAACAAAAGAAAGAACTCACTGATGTGGTTCCAAAGCAATCAACGGAGTTCAATTCGGAGGACATACGATTGCATGAGGGTTCTTTGAATATCTGTGGCGGTTCGGGAGCTCTCTACTGAATGAGACCGAAAAGGAGGTTTTTCTGGAAATTAGAGGTGACCACGACGTATTAAATGAAAAAAACAAAATACAAAGAATGTACTTTTGGAGGACACAGTGTGTACTTCCTATTTCCGTACTCTACTTTAAGCGGCCTCCACATCAACCCACACGACTGTGTGTGTGACCCTTACATAGCCATCACATGGCCTCATGTAGCAATGAACTACATGGTGTGCACTCATAAAGTACATGAAGTGTATTTAAAAAATTTCCAGAAACTCATCTTTTCGCAAAAACTCCAGAAAATCTAAAAACATACCTGAATAGAAGGTCTGGGTTCTTAAAAACTTCCCCCCTTAAAGAAATTCGTCCTTGAATTTCTTTAGTGAGGTGCAGAAAAAGAAACCCCGAACATCTTCGGCCACTGAGGTTGTACATCGACATCCCTCTCCCAAGTCTCGTCCTATACTTGCTCATTCTACCATAAAACCCATTCGAGAGGAACATACCAGCCACAACGAACCTTCATACTAAAATTGAAAATCCAGATAGGATGCTCCTAAATTTATGTATTCGCTTTGAGCTCAAACTCCTCAGGTTGAAAGGTATGAGATGTGTCTGAAAAGTAATGCTGGAGATGAGAAATGTGAAAAACGTTGTGCATAGCCTGGTACCTCTGATGTAACTGCAACCAATAAGGAACCAACCCAACTCTATCCAACACCTAAAACGGTCTGACATACCTTGGTGAAAGCTTACCCTATCTCATAATCCTCTTGTGCCCCAGCCTCGGTGTGACACACTGGAAAACCCAATCCCCAACCTTGAACTCCATAGGTCGTCTCCTCTAATCATCATATGACTTCTATCGAGACTGTGTAGTATCCATCCTCTTCTTAATCAACTCTATTTTCACTGTGGTCTCCTAAAAAAGACAAGGTCCCAAAAAAGCTTCCACCCCTAACTCCATCCAACATAAGGGTGATTGGCATGACCTACCATTGTTTCCACACGGATTACGGGGATGACCTCCTGGATAGGAGATTCAAACGTTCCGATCGGTTTCTAGCGGGTTTGTTCGTAGAACCGGAAACATCCAATGATTCCACATCCGTTTGGACCTACATTCCAAAGGCAGGCGCTCATTAGCTTGTGGACTGATGATGCTTAGGAATTTGCATTGGTCGAGAGGATGGGAGGTCGGACTCATCACACCTTTTTGAGGGGAATTATTGTCTACTCCGGGACTCTCTTTATAGATTTAAGTTATGTTCGTGAATCCTTATTATATTACCAAGTATAAAATGAGCTTTCCTTTAGTTTTAACAATCAATGATTAAATATGCAAGAAATTTAGAGAATCTTTTATATGTATTTGAGGTTCTTCATCAATAGAGAATCATCCATATCTGTTTAGAGATTCTTGGTTAATGGTATCCTTCAAAACATTTATATAAAAGTCTCTTGGTCATTATGATGACCAGGCTGGTTTTAAAGCCACTCAGTGGGGCACTTGAAGTTTATCGTCATTCAGAAGGACATAGATTATTTCAAAGTTGGGATCGAACCCATAAATGGGCTACCTACGTATCCTTTGTTTTGGAAAAGGAATCAGAACCCACGTAGTTCGAGGAATGGGGTATGATGTTTATGATTGATGGCTCAAAGATGAATGTCATAATTACTTTTACACTCTAAGCTCACGTGAGTCATGCTCGGTGTGAGAAACAAGAGGTATTGGTAAAATTTAGACAATTGTGCCATGAAAGATGCAATCATAAGAATTTGTTTGGGGCTTATGTATGGATGACTGCCCAGATAGATGAAGGTTTAGGATTTACTTTTAGGGAGAAAATCCAGGAACAAGGTCCATAAAGGTATATGTGCTTTATGGAGATTTTAATACTCTAATCTCGGGGCTTACTCCTAAGGAGGATGCCCAAGTTAGGAGGGTACTTATGACTGGGGCTTATTCCTGAGAAGGAAGCCCAGGTTAAGGATTAAGGCTTGGGGCTTACTCCTAAGGAGGATGCCCAAGGTTTATGACTGGGACTTATTCCTGAGAAGGAAGCCCAGGTTAGGGGACTTGGGACTTACTCCTAAAAAAGAAGCCCAAGGTTATGACTGAGTCTTATTCCTAAAAAGGAGACCCAGGTTAGGGATTAAGGTTTGGGGCTTACTCCTGAGGAGGATGCCCATATTTGAGGTTGGGGCTTATTCTTAAGAACGATGCCCAAAATTAGAGGACTTGATTGGGGCTTACTCCTGAGGAGGATGCCCAAGATTATGACTGGGACTTACTCCTAAAAAGGAAGCCCAGGTTAGGGGACTTGGGACTTACTCCTAAAAAGGAAGCCCAAGGTTATGACTGAGTCTTATTCCTGAAAAGGAGACTCAGGTTAAGGATTCTCTCATCTTTAAAGGATGAGGTTGAATGAATGAACTCTCAATCTTTGGTGACATAAAGGTGTTTAAATCACTAGGTTTTGAGAGATATTTTACAGAATTCCTTTCAGACAAGGATGTCAAATCAAGAAATCATGCCATAAATGGCTTTGAAGAGTATCTTGAGGACTGAATCTTGAATAGGAAAGGTGAAATGGCTTAAGAGGGGTAAAATGGGCAAGATGGGCACCCAAAAAGATAGGGGCGCGCAAGTATTAAAAGTCGCGCAAGTCCTGCGGCGGCGCGCAAGTACTGGTCGCGCAAGTATACTTGCGCGACATGAGGGATACTTGCGCGATTTTCAACCAGAGTTGAATTACTTGAGCGACTCTTTATTAAACCCTTTATAATCCTCTTGAGGTTCTTCCAGAGAAGGGACGCGCAAATTATATCGAAGGAATTAAGTCGGCGCGCAAGTGTTTGATAAGTTTCAACACTTAGGCCTTCCTTCTTCTCTTTAGATCTTCCGTTCTAGGTAAGAAATTACCTTAGAAGTGTTCCGGAAGCTTTGAGAAGAGACTTGGGCGTCGGGAGCTTTAATCCGAGTTTCTGGAAAAAGATCCTCCCGAATGGGGGGCCCACAGGGTCTATTTATAGGCAAAAGAAGACCCTGGGCGGTTACCGGGCGGTTACCGGGCGGTTATCACTTAGGTCGCGCAAGTCACTTGCACTACCATAAGGCGTCGCGCAAGTACTTGCACGACCACTAGGCGGCGCGCAAGTGTACTTGCGCGACCATGAGGGAACTTGCGCGACCTATGGGTAATGTTCTCCTTGTTCATCCCTTTGTCGATTTTTGATGTTTCTTCAAAGGATGAATCACTTTGAGCTCAGATATTCCCCCTTTTCCGATCTTTAGATTCTGTGACGAAAGGAGCGTCAACAAAAGTCCCCCCTCAGAGTTGGATCCGGAAAGAAATGAGGATTTGACTCTGAGGAAATTGAATCCATCCAAAGGAAAAGGGGGGGGGGGGGTGCGCAAGTCTTCAGTGCACAGAGGGCAGTGCGCAAGTGTGCTGGAACTTGACTTTTATTCAGAGTTCCTTTGTCTTTTGTGGGCAGTTTAAAGTCATGCACACCGGACATAAAGGGGCTAATGTTTAAGGTCGAAATAGCTTTGACCAAAAAAAAATGGATTAAAAAATGGATTCAATTCCTTGACAATTTATCTGAAAACATATTACCATACTCAAGTATGAGGGAAAAAATGTAAACTATGGCTTAAGAATATTTGAATCTGAGGAATGATATGAAAAAGAGCTAAAAGGAATTAGAAGAAGTAGTTTCCAAGAATGAAGTTACTATTATTTAACAAAACCCGTTAGGGGGTTGAAATATGCAGGGCCACCTATGGGCATTGGCTGCATAGTCAAATAAAATAGCATCTTTTGGATGAAAAGTCTGTTATGTGGACTGTTTATGCAAGGCCACCTATGGGCACGTGCTGCATAGTCAGGCAAAAGAACTCCCAGAAATTTACTTTCCTAGTGCTAAAAGCTAGTGAAAGTTTATGAAGATTCAAATTTTCTAAAGCATAGAGTTTGTTGTATGGAAAGAGGTACTTGAATATGGAGAAGATATTTCCAAACAAGAATATCGAAGAACTGGATGAATATCACTCCTACGAAGGTCTGACCCAAACGTAGGGAAGAAGAATAAACCATAGACTTGAATACTTTCAGATCATGAAAAAGGATATGGGACAAATACGTTAAGGATGGCTATTTTTTGCGGATCCCTACATACTGTCGTTTAAGACAAATAAGGACAAAAGAGGCATTCTTCCCAATAATGAAGTTACTATTATTTAACAAAACCCGTTAGGGGGTTGAAATATGCAGGGCCACCTATGGGCATTGGCTGCATAGTCAAATAAATAGCATCTCTTGGCTGACAAGTCTTTTATGTGGACTGTTTATGCAAGGCCACCTATGGGCACGTGCTGCATAGTCAGGCAAAAGAATTCTCAGAATTTTGACATTTTTGTGACTAGAAGTCATGAAAAGGGTTATGAAGATCTGAAAATATTTAAGGTTAGGATTATAATACATAAAGATGGGTATTTTCCAATGTATATAGAGATACATAGGTCAATGAAAACCATAATCATGTTGTGGCTGGGTCCTAAATTGAAATTTTGGACTTCACTACGTATCTCATAAGAATGAGAATCAAGCCATACGTAGTTCGTGAAATGTAGTTTAACGTCGTGCAGGACGAAAGTATGAGTGATCTTAGTTTAGGGTCATAGAATTCGGACCATAATAATGAATACACAGTGTGTGTTTTCATGAGGACTTTTCAGCCAAGGGACTGAAAGTGAAATTTGGGGTTAGGCCCAAAAGACTTGGGACTGGATTCGAGGAACACTCGAATGTTCCTACGTATCCCATAAGGATGGGAATCAAGTCCACGTAGTTCTAGAATTACCCTTTGTACAAATTTGGTTCGTACATGTGAAGGGTGAAAGGGGATTTTAATGCAATGATGGTTTAACCTAAGATAAAAAGTCCAGGCATTACCATGTATGCACGTAAAAATGAAAACCATGATTGAAAAATCAATGTCAATAATAGTTCTCTTTCAAATGAGGAAATCAAAGAATATTGTAGTTTATTGTCATACCGGACAGAAGTGTTGTATAGTTTAACGTCATATAACAAGGATGAAAGTTAATCAATGTAAAGATATTGATTCCAAGGGCGGTTTCACAAATCATCATCATATGAGATGGTGGTGAAACGATGTGAAGAGATTGTTCTTTGGGATTGAACCCTGAGAGGTTGCCTACATACCCAGCCTGGAGGGCAAGGATCAAAGTCTGTGTAGTTCAATTAAAGAATGAATTAATGATCAAGTTGTTCTTGTGGACAATGATCTAAAAAAATGTTGTTGGGACTTACACATGGTTAGTGGCCCAAAGGGAGTGTTATGGTTGATGTTCGCTCTAAGCTCACGTGAGTCATACTCGGTGTGAGAAACAAGAGGTAATAACAACCTTAATGATGCACAGTTTAATGTCATGTAGGACATATCAAGGACTTTCTGTACAGTTTAGCGTCATGTAGTTAGGACGATGGGGACAATACAGTTTAACGTCATATTGGACGAAAGGGGGATTGTGCAGTTTTAATGTCATGATGGAATTTTGATGATTATATAGTTTAACGTCTTTCCGGACGTGAGGGACTTTTATACAGTTAAGTGTCATGTAGTTAGGACGTCACAGTTTAATGTCTTGCTGGACATATTTGCAAAATAGTTTATGGTAATATACATGGACCAGGGATGATGCAGTTTAGGGTCATGCTGGACGGTTCATGGAATTTTTTTCACAGTTTAATGTCGTGTGGGACGAAGTTGCAGTTTAAAGTCATACTGGACCATTGCTGTATAGTTTAACGTCATATAGCAAGGACGAACTGGTGCTGTACAGTTTAAAGTCATGTAGCTAGGACTAAGGTGAACCAATATGAGGATATCAGTTCTGGGGACTTTTTACAGTTTATCGTCATGCTGGACGTTGGAAGTGCCACACAGTTTAATGTCATGTTGCTAGGACACAATATAGTTTAATGTCATCTCGGACAAAATATAGGAACTTCTATACAGTTTATTTTCATGTAGGATAAAATCAGGGACTATGCAGTTTAAAGTCTTGCAGTTAGGACTATTGGTGATGCACAGTTTAGTGTCATGTTGCAGGGACATAAGTGCGAATAGTTTAAGGTCATAATGCATGGACCGTAGTGCGAATAGTTTAAGGTCATATGCACGGACCGTAGTGCGAATATTTTAAGGTCATATGCACGGACCGTAGTGCGAATAGTTTAAGGTCATATGCATGGACCGTACAATTTATCGTCATGCTGGACGTAGTTGTAGTTTAAGGTCATACTGGACCAATGATGATGCAGTTTAAGGTCATGCTGGACGGTTTATGGAACTTTTTCACAGTTTAATGTCGTGTGGGACGAAGTTGTAGTTTAAAGTCATACTGGACCATTACTATATATTTTAACGTCATATAGCAAGGACGAACTGGTGCTATACAGTTTAAAGTCATGTAGCTAGGACTAAGGTGAACCAATATGAGGATATCAGTTCTGGGGACTTTTTACAGTTTATCGTCATGCTGGACGTTGGAAGTGCCACACAGTTTAATGTCATGTTGCTAGGACACAATATAGTTTAATGTCATCTCGGACAAAATATAGGAACTTCTATACAGTTTATTGTCATGTAGGACAAAATCAGGGACTATGCAGTTTAAAGTCTTGCAGTTAGGACTATTGGTGCTGCACAGTTTAGTGTCATGTTGCAGGGACATAAGTGCGAATAGTTTAAGGTCATATGCATGGACCGTAGTGCGAATAGTTTAAGGTCATATGCACGGACCGTAGTGCCAATAGTTTAAGGTCATATGCACGGACCGTAGTGCGAATAATTTAAGGTCATATGCATGGACCGTACAGTTTATCGTCATGCTGGACGTAGTTGTAGTTTAAGGTCATACTGGACCATTGCTGTATGAACCAAATGTAAGAGTCTTGGTTCTAGGAACAATATTTTGTGTTTATACAAAATACTTCTTCAGAAATCTGGCATTAGTTGGAGTCGTGATGTGTTCTCCATCCATTGAGATTATAGAATACGCTCCATTGGAGTAGACCTTATGTATTGAATAAGGTCCTTCCCATTTTGGTTCAAGCTTGGGAGGTTTCTTTCCTGGTATCATTGGTGCTTTAAGAACCAATACCAATTCTCCCTGAATGAATGAACGAAGACGAACTTTCTTGTTAAAAGCTCGTGCTATCCGATTCTGATAGATTTCCAAGTGGTGCAAAGTGCACAATCTCTTCTCATCTAACTGTTCCAATTCATTCAAACGCTTTTGGGATTGCTCATCTGTCGATAACTGATCAAAAATGGCTATTCTGAGTGAGGGCAATTGAACTTCAATTGGCAAGACTGCTTCTGTTCCATATACCAATGAATATGGAGTAGACCGCGTTGCATTGCGAGTGGTAGTCCGATAAGCCCATAAAGCATGAAAGAGTTTATCAGGCCATGACCTCTTATCTTTATCCACCGTCTTTTGCAGTATATTTGAAAGAGTCTTGTTGAAGGCCTCTATCTGGCCATTAGCCGCTGCATGATATCGAGATGAATGGTTGGACTTAATGTTGTATTCTTGATACAATTTCTTTACCTCAGAAGAACAGAAGTTGGTGCCATTGTCCATCAATATGGTATGAGGGACACCAAATCTAGTAATGATGTTAGACTTGATGAAGCTAACAATGCATTTAGAACTTACTTCTTTGAGAGGTACTACCTCGGCCCATTTGGAAAAGAAATCAGTAGCAGTAAGAATGTACTTAAACTGCTTGGCCGTAGCTGAAGGGTAAGCTCCCACCACATCCATTCCCCATGTGGAATATGGCCATGAGTATTTAGCTGTATGAAGCAACTCTGGAGGTTGATGAATGAAGTTGGCATATACTTGGCATGAATGACACATCTTTGTGAAATTAACACAATCTTGTATCATTGAGGGCCAGAAGTATCCAAGCCTTCGAATTTGATCAGACAATCTATGTCCAGACTGGTGGGCACCACAGACTCCTGCATGCACTTCTTTTATGACAGCCATTGTCTCTTCACCATCAATACATCTGAAGAGAACTCCATCAAAACCACGTTTGTAGAGAATTTTCTCGAGGTGGTTTGGACCATCATAAAGAGTAAAATTGACCACACGTCGCCGAATTTGTTCTTTCTCGGCTCTATCAGGTGGAAGTGTTCCATTTTGAAGGTATTCCTTGATAGGTGACATCCATCCTGTAGTATGACCATACGGTTCAGGAATGGGACTAATTTCATTAATTTCCTCTGTTCTGAATTGAACATAAGGTGAAATTGCACGACAGTGGGGAATACCGATGGTTGTCTCGTCCCGATTTGGATCTGCTAAAGCTGTGGCTATATTAGCCAGTGCATCAGCTTGAGCATTTTGTGATCTTGGGACATAAGAAAATGTCGGTTCTGAAGGGAATTCCGATATTAACTCTCTGATGTAATCATACAAAGGGATTAATTCTTCTTTTCTGATGGCATAATCCCCATTGACTTGTTTGATTACCAGGTCTGAATCACCTTTCACCTTTAAGTGATTCACTTGTGCTTGAAGTGCTAACTCCAAGCCTGCAATGAGAGCTTGGTATTCAGCTTCATTATTGGTACCACCTTCCCACAACAAAAAGGAATAAGGTAACACTGCCTTATCTGGAGAAATGAGCACAATTCCTAAACCAACTTTGTTGAATTTAGGATTTTCCATTTTCTTCCCTGTTTGACTTCTAGAAGCACCATCAAAATACATTTCCCATGTTTGAGGACTCTCTTGAATAGAAAAAACTTCCTCATCAGGGAGTTCGATATCTGAATACGTGTCTTCCACTGAAGGGTGTTCAGCCAGGAAATCAGCCAGAGCTTGGCCCTTAATTGCCTTTTGAGACACATACTGGATATCGAACTGCTGTAGAATAACCGCCCACCTTGCCAGACGTCCTGTAAGCATTGGACGACTAAGGATGAATTTGAGTGGATTATTACGAGATACCAATTGGACCTCGTGATGTTGCAGGTAGTGTCTCAGCTTCTGAACTGCAAAGATTAATGCTAGGCAGCACTTTTCAATACTCGAATACCGGGTTTCTGCTTCAAGCATAGTTCTACTGAGATAGTAGAGACTATTTTCATTCCCAGCATCATTCTTTTGAGCGAGAAAGGCACCCAATGATCGCTCTAAAGCTGTCACATAGAGGATAAGAGGCCTACCCTCAACAGGTGGCATGAGTACTGGTGGACTCAAGAGGTATTTCTTGAGAACATCAAATGCTTCTTGACATTCTTTAGTCCACTGGTAAGTGACTCCTTTCTTCAATAATTTGGTAAAGGGTAAACTTTTGCCTGCCAAATTGGCGATGAAACGCCGAATATAGGCTAAGTGTCCTTGAAGTCCTCTTAATTATTTCAAATTCTGAGGAGGTGACATACCAAGGATTGATTTGGTCTTCTCAGCATCGACTTCAATACCACGATGGCGTACAACAATGCCGAGAAATTTTCCTGAGGTTACCCCAAAAGCACATTTTAAGGGGTTCATCTTTAAATTATGTTGTCGAAGCTTGCGGAATATGACTTCCAAATCAGCCAAGTGATCAAAACGTTGTTTGGATTTAACCACCAAATCATCTACATAGCATTCAACAAATTTCCCTAGAAAAGGTTTGAAGATACGATGCATGGCGCGTTGATATGTTGCACCTGCATTCTTTAAACCAAAGGGCATCACCCGGTAACAAAACACACCTTGAGGAGCTCTGAAGGCTGTATATTCCCCATCTTCTGGGGCCATTCGGATCTGATTATATCCAGAATATCCATCCATGAAAGAAAGTACTTCATAGCCAGCCATTGCATCAATTAAGAGTTCTGTAATCGGAACTGGAAAATCATCTTTGGGACAATACCGATTAAGATCTCTGAAATCGATGCAAACCCTAATTTGTCCGTTCTTCTTCTTTACAGGGACAATATTAGCCAACCACTTGGGATATTGAACTTCTCTGACGAAGTTAGCTTGGATAAGCTTATCCACTTCAGCCTCGATTTTGGAAGCATAGGTTTGGTGTGTTCTTCTCGCGGCTTGCTTGAATCCTCGATGTTCTTTTGGCAAACCCAAATGATGGGTGGCAACATCAGGATCAAGGCCAGGCATCTCTGTATAATTCCAAGCAAAAATATCTTTATTTTGCTTTAGAAAAGAAATATACATCTCTTGTTCTTCAAGGGTCATGGCCGCACTAATTAAAGTGGGGCGTGGATCTTTCTCTGTACCCAGATTTACTTCTCTGAGTTCATCCACAGTGGTAGAGATACCCTCTTCAAATGCTGGAGGAGCATCTCTAAGATCTTCCTCTTCCTCTTCATTATGTGTTATTTCTTCCGCTTCTACTTGCAAAGTAGATGAAACAACGAAATTCTCATGATCATAAGAGATGTCGAAATTTTCACATTTTGAAGAAAAAGCTTCCATTTCCGACCCTATTGATGAGAAAGGGTCTTCTTTGGGAAATAAAGAGGAGATGATGGATTGAGAATCGACATCAATATTCACCTCTGGTGTCGCTATAATTTCTTCTGGCCTGATTAGCGAAGTATAAACTTGTTGGATTTCAGCAGACGGAATGAAAACGTCACCACTTATGCTTTCATCACTGCTTGGTAAGTTACCAATTTCTCCCATGTTGTCTAGCTCGATTGCCGTAATTGACATTATGGATCTTTTCATAAGAGTATTTTTATTTGGGCCTATTTTGTCAATTTGACTGATAGGTAACACATAATCAGTACTCACATGTGAAAATGGATTTATTGGAATTTTTTCCAAACCATATGGAGCATTAACTTTGGTAATTTCCTTCATTGTAGATTTTTCTCTTCCCTTCATGTGATAAAATTCCGCCTCAATGTATTGAGACTCACATGTCTTGAACGGGGCCTTATCACCATACAATGTTCCAACTTGACCATCGAAACAGTATTTGAGACATTGATGGTATGACGATGGAATAGCTGCATGCTGATGTAGCCAGGGTCTTCCAAGCAAGATATTGAAAGCTGAGTCTTGATCAACAATCATGAAATCCGAATTGGAAACAAGATCTCCAAACTGAGTTCTGAGTGTAACTTCTCCCAGTGGTTCTTGTTCATTTTTATCATATCCTTGCAACATCATGGTAGAAGGAGATAAATCAGATTCCGTGAGGCCCAATCGACGAAGTGTACGAATGGGCATGAGGTTGACTCCTGAACCATTGTCAATAAAAGCTCTTCGAACATCTATACCATTGACTTTGCCAGATAGGTACAAAGGTTTTATGTGCCCATGCACAACATCATCTTCATCTTTATCAGTAAAAGATATCACTGCATGGCATTCTGCAGGATTATTCTCTATGTGATAAATTTCAGCTGCAGCAATTTTAGCTTCAAATTCCTGAGGACTTGACAAAGCTTCGATGAGTGCTTCCCGAAGATCTCTTGATAGATTCAATGCATCCAAAATTGATAATTTGGCTGGTACTTGGGCCAAGTGTTTCAATACATCATACTTTTGATCTAGAGGCCTGCGTTTCCCAATAGGAATATGCGGTTCAGCAGGTACCTTGGAAGAAGATGCTTTGGAAGCTGATGCATCTTGTATTGAAGTTGGCAACATCTTTGGTTTTGGAAAATTAGACTGATTAGATCCATTTACTTGCTGAGATAAAGAAGATGGAACCTTTAATCAGTCTTCCAAAATAACTGTGCCGAAGCTGAGTTGGCCATTGGCAGAAGAACTTTCTTGTTAATTTTGAGCTCGCTGAAGGGCTCTACCACGAGTTTCTGCTGCATATACAGTGCTAGCAGGGGTAGAATTAGAGTAGTGGCTTCGGAAAGATCCACGTCTTCCCCTATATCCTGAACCTCTAGAACTTCCTCGGGTTCCTTTATTTGATACAGGGAATTCAGGCTCATCAAGACTGGAATATGAATCTGTTAATTGAATCATATTAACAGAACCAAAGATCAACTTTGCGTCTGATAAAGACTCTGCCTGGTTGGCCTGTTTAGGCTGTGCCGTTTGGTGGGACGGTGCCCGTGGCTTTGAAGTAGATGGCATGAAATCTGCCAGAGTCAAAGACAATTTAGGCTTTGATACATACTCATCTTCTCCTGATTCATCTTTCTTCTTTGAATTGCGCTGCCCTTTTGAGGATTTGTCCTTTGATGGAGTCTTTACTGCAGTTTTTGTAGGAGACACAATTGGCTTCTTCAATTGTGTTCGCAAAATGGAATGGGTCCGATTGATTGTCTTTCTGACCATCCAATCATCATATTTTTCACAGTTTTTCTTTTGACTTCCTGCCACTCGCCTCCTTCCTCTGGATCTGTAGCGGTAATACACGCTACATGAGCTGAAGAACCCTTCAATTTGACTTGTCCCAAGTCGACCATCTTTTGTAGGAGGTCTTTAAAGACAAAACACTCCTGGATGGGATGTCCCAACATTTGATGAAAGGGACAATAATTGGGACGGTCTTCATCTCCTTCCTTGTTTGGTCTCTTCGGCACTGGTAATTGAACTAAATTATTTTCCAGAGCTGAAATGAAGTAACCAGGAACTTGCTCACTTCGGAAAGAGTATGTTTTACTCTTCATATCCTCAAATTGTTTTCGTCGTTGATCTTTTTGATCATTTGGACGAAATAGCCTTTGTTGTTGGCGTTCAGGAGGTGGAGCCCTTCGAGAAGATGAAGGTTTTGAAGTAGAAATAGGTACAGGTGCCTGTTTAAGCATAACTGTAGCAGTTTCTGCTTTACCCATTCTTCTTCCTGGAGCTGATGGAATTACACGAGATTTAACCTTAGCCTGTATAAGGGAATCTTCAATCTGTGGAGCGATTGAAGTAAGGTCTCGAAACCCTCCTGTGTATTTCACAGGGATCAATGGCGTGCGTAATTCGTCATGCAAATTTGCCACACAGATTGGCAAAAATTCCTCCTGAGGGAGTGATAAACTCAAGGAATACGTTAATCCCTTCCAACGAGCAATGAAACCAGAGACTCTTTCATTCTCCCTTTGCTTGCAGTTTGTACGATCGAAAACTGTCGTTTTTGGCAAAGTTGAGCTAAACTGAAGAAGGAATTTTTGACGAAGATCCTCCCAACCGATGACTGACCGGGATTTCAAGCTTGTATACCAGACAAAAGCTGGTCCTTGCAAGGTTCGCACGAAGCATCTGAGTTTCACTGCTTCTTGCTGCTCTGGAGTTCCCATCATAGGATCACAACAAGATACGTAATGCGTAAAATGTTGTTCAGGGTCGCCTGATCCATTGAAAGTAGGGAAAATAGGGTTTCCAAAACTGGATGGAGGAGAAATTGAATCTACCCATTCAGGGTAAACTTTCTTTTCAGGTTGAACTTGCGCCCGTTTCCCTTCCATAGTTTCTAACCGAGCTGTTAATGACTCAATAGTAGTTATTAACTTTTGAGAAACGTCAGGTTGAACTTGGTTTTGGGTAGGTGCAATGAATGGAGCTTGGACAGACGTGGTGGTTGGTGCTGCAACTAATGGTAGTGCTGCCAACCGTTGTTGCGTTTGACCCGTAGGATTAGACCTCTGTGGGTGTACTGACAAAGGAGGATATTCTTGATCCATCTCAGTAGTTACAACAAATTCCTTCGGCTGTCGGACTTCAGCATTCTTAAGAAGAAGACTACTCTGAAGTAGTTCTGCATTCAACCTTCTTAATTCTTTCATTTCTTCCTCCTGTTGTGCAAATCTTTGCTCTAATGAGAGCGATTGACCTCCTTCAGAGGAAGGGTGAGAAGTAACCTGATTCTTTCCTTTCCCCTTATTGGATCCTTTTCGGAGAGGGGGAAGTGGGTTACTTGAAGGAATACCCAGATTTTGGGTAAGCCTTTGATTACGTGTGCGCACACCTTCTTCATTTAGGTCTGTGTGCGCGACTTCTTGAGCAGGAACCTATTCGTCTGATCCCTCTGATTGAGCCTCATCTGGTGAATCAGCAGCAACGGCATTGATGACATTAATGGATGCATATTGCATGGAATCCTTTCTATCAGCATTTCTGTGATATTGTCTCCTTCTATGTCCATGATGAGACATGGCATTCCGTTGACTTGATCCCTCAGGAATTTCTTGGAGAACCGTCACTTGGAGAGAATCTCCTGACATCTTGGCTCTTCGTTCCTCTTGAGGTTTATTCCCTAATCGAGAGAATACTGACTTTCTCTGAGGGAGGGATTGAAGATTTGAAAAAGTCCCCAGTCCAGTGGACTGGGGGTGTTCCTGTTGCTTCCGCTCAACTCCTCGAATCCCATTCGTTGACTCTGAGGGTTGGGTTAGAGAAGTCCCCAGTCTGGCAAGCTGGGGTGTCTCCTGACATGCTATGTCTGAGATCTTCTTGAAATCTCTCTTGATCTTGCGAATCTTAGTTCGGAAATTAGCTGGATGCATTAACCTGTATCCACTTTTATCACCTGGTTCAACAGACCGTTGGATGATTTCCGAAACTTCTGTCATTTGATGACGTGTTTGCTCCAGACGAGAGGCTTGTGCAATATTCTCGCCTGCTTGATGTAGGAGCAATTCAACAACCTGTTCTCTATATACTTGATTTTGAGAGGAACTAGTTGAATCTTGATCTCGAGCAAGCTTTTGATTATGACAAAGCCCATTGACTGTGGCCGGCCATGGGCAATAACATTGCATGAGACCATTTTCGGCGGGCTTTGCTGACCGGAAAGCACTGTGAAATGTAGTGTTCCGTGAACACCCCATCCTCTGATATGAACATTAGATGGAGCATTGGAAATTAACTGACGCAATCTTCTTAGTGCGCCAAGGCATGAACGTTGAAGGGTTCTCTGTTGCTTTTTAGTCTTCAGATACCGAGAGACTGATAGAGATGCCAAATCAATCTGGCGTTGTAACCCTTCTATTATCTTAAGTTGATTTTCATATTCATCAGAAGATAATACCTTCTTCTTTAATTGACAAAGAGTTTTCCATATGTTGAGATGAATATCATGGATTCCATCATCCGTCAACATCTTTGGAATGTCATACTGGGAATCAGCCAAAGGCCAAAACATGACTGGTACTTCACCTTTTGCCAGTTTTTTCCTCATGTTCAGCATTTCCTCTTTATCATTAAATGAAGATTCTTCTACCTGTTTGGACCAGAGTTGGTGTTTCCTTGTTGCTTCATCGGATTCAACAAGATTGGTAGAGAAATCACTATTCATGCTGGAAGATGAATGACCCAGGGAAGGTTCGGAGAATAACCTGAACCCCAGGTTATCTTTTGATGGAGAAAGAGTTTCACCTGCCGATAGTAAAGCATCAGACATGTCTGGTTTTACGTTTGCAAGTGTCTCGAGATAGGAGGGCTTTCTCGTCACTACATTGCCTTTTGAAGAATTTTCGAGACAATGTGAATCACTACTGCGGAGAGGACTTTCACATCGAAGTTCATCACCATGAGGAGGACCATCATGATGGGTTACAGCAAAAGATGAGATCTCTTTCTCCTTGGTCTTCTGACCACACAGAGGGTTCCTGTGGCTCTCATCTGAAGAAGAAACTTCAAGATTGACCGAATTTTCATGAATCAAGTCTTTATGAGGAAGTGTCTGTTGAAGACCTTCGGGATTAATGTTCCTGTTATTGGGAACTGAGGGAGTAGAATCTTGAATTTCGACAGATAAATGTCTGAGGGCTTCAAGAACTCCAGCATCGAGCAAGGACTTGTTGCAGATTGGCCTTTGATCTCCTGACTGTGCTGGGAGGATCTTTTTCTTAGATGCCTTCTTACTCGCTTTAGAAACCACTTGATGACGAAAGTGATTGCTCTGAGCAGGTGTATGTGCCTGATCAGGAAAGATGGTCAGGTTAGGCTGACAATCATCGCTCAAATCAGGTGTATGTTCTTGACTTGGTTGTCCGTATGATATGGGGGAGTATGCCCCATAACCCTCTTGGACTGGAACAGATGTGTGTGTCTGTTCCGGAGTGAATTTTTGATGTGTCACTCCACTGCTAGGGATAGATTTATGTGTTTGTCCCTGAGATGATGCTGAAGTTGTTATGATATCCTGGCAAGCATCCAGAATATGAGCAGGAATTTGCTTCTGCTCCTTCACCATTGACAAAATATGTTTGGTGACTTCAGCCGCCGGAACGGGGATATACGTCCATTCCGGGCTTGGAGTAGGTGTATGTGCCTGCTCCTGTCCTCCTTTTCCTGTCAGTGAATCCTGACAGTACTCAAGTGTGGAGGTAGAGAGTTTAGTCTGCCTCATGTTTGTCGTCGGGGCTTTCCGACTGAATTCTCCGTGCGCTACCAAGCGAGACTGTTGGTAGGCTTGATTAGTATTAGCAGGTGTATGTGCCTGCTGATTACACTTCGCCAAACGCGGTTGACGAGATCCATCATATGTAGTCAGACAAGCCTGCTGACTAACTGCTGATGTATAAGCAGGTGTATGTTCCTGCCTATGGTACTCCGCCGGAATTGCCTGGCGGGATCGGCTTGATGCTGCCAGACGAGTCTGCTGGACAGCGGGATTAAAACGAACAGGTGTGTATGCCTGCTCGTTATTTTCCACCAAGTTAGGTTGGTGGACTTCTCCGGAGATGGCAGGGATGAAAACCTGCCTATTGTTAACAGGATTCCGTCTCTGGTGGTTCATCTTGCCTGCTCGGGTTCGAGGAACCTGAGCTGAATGCCTGGAGTCGGTACCCTCATCATGTTGAGGGCGCACTACCGCACGAGTCTGGCGGCGATTGTTGATGGGAGCCCTCGGGAAGGACTCCTGTCTTTTTGAATTAAGGCCCCGAGGGACCTGCTCATTCACTTCCTCGGAGTAAGGGAGTGAATGGAAACTGCGTTCCGGGGATAACGACCCGAAACGGTTAGAGACGGTAGTCAGCACCGCCTGCTTCTTGATTGCTGGTCGCCGTTGTCCGGACGACCAGGTAGAATTGTTAACTTGGAGGGCTTGACGAGCGGCCTCCAAAGTTGGGATAGTACCGTTGCGACGGTACTCCTTAACCAGTGCATTAGAAACACAGCGTTGAAGACGCTGAGTTGGTGATGTCATCCTCAGAGCGGATGACGTTCCAGCAAGAGTAGCAGCATTGGTTTTCACAGCAGCAAACCTCACAGTAGAGGTGTTCACAGCAGCAGTATTCACAGGGGTGAATTTAAGGAAAGCCATTTTTTGCAGAAGATCTTTGAGAAAAGAGTGCCTGTTCCATGTAACAGACATAATCAAGATGAATCTGGCTACTGCATCTTTTGGATGAGCATATGTCAATGATTGCTTTGTTGGCCCAAGGGGCCTAACAAATAAGAAGAATATCACTTTAACTTGGTTAAGGATTCACGTCGGGTTCACCATTTTTGTTTCCACACGGATTATGGGGATGACCTCCTGGACAGGAGATTCAAACGTTCCGATCGGTTTCAAGCAGGTTTGTTCGTAGAACCGGAAACATCCAATGATTCCACATCCGTTTGGACCTACTTTCCAAAGTCAGGCGCTCATTAGCTTGTGGACTGATGAGGCTTAGGAATTTGCATTGGTCGAGAGGATGGGAGGTCGGACTCATCACACCTTTTTGAGGGGAATTATTGTCTACTCCGGGACTCTCTTTATAGATTTAAGTTATGTTCGTGAATCCTTATTATATTACCAAGTATAAAATGAGCTTTCCTTTAGTTTTACCAATCAATGATTAAATATGCAAGAAATTTAGAGAATCTTTTATATGTATTCGAGGTTCTTCATCAATAGAGAATCATCCATATCTGTTTAGAGATTCTTGGTTAATGGTATCCTTCAAAACATTTATATAAAAGTCTCTTGGTCATTATGATGACCAGGCTGGTTTTAAAGCCACTCAGTGGGGCACTTGAAGTTTATCGTCATTCAGAAGGACATAGATTATTTCAAAGTTGGGATCGAACCCATAAATGGGCTACCTACGTATCCTTTGTTTTGGAAAAGGAATCAGAACCCACGTAGTTCGAGGAATGGGGTATGATGTTTATGATTGATGGCTTAAAGATGAATGTCATAATTACTTTTACACTCTAAGCTCACGTGAGTCATGCTCGGTGTGAGAAACAAGAGGTATTGGTAAAATTTAGACAATTGTGCCATGAAAGATGCAATCATAAGAATTTGTTTGGGGCTTATGTATGGATGACTGCCCAGATAGATGAAGGTTTAGGATTTACTTTTAGGGAGAAAATCCAGGAACATGGTCCATAAAGGTATATGTGCTTTATGGAGATTTTAATACTCTAATCTTGGGGCTTACTCCTAAGGAGGATGCCCAAGTTAGGAGGGTACTTATGACTGGGGCTTATTCCTGAGAAGGAAGCCCAGGTTAAGGATTAAGGCTTGGGGCTTACTCCTAAGGAGGATGCCCAAGGTTTATGACTGGGACTTATTCCTGAGAAGGAAGCCCAAGTTAGGGGACTTGGGACTTACTCCTAAAAAGGAAGCCCAAGGTTATGACTGAGTCTTATTCCTGAAAAGGAGACCCAGGTTAGGGATTAAGGTTTCGGGCTTACTCCTGAGGAGGATGCCCATATTTGAGGTTGGGGCTTATTCTTAAGAAACATGCCCAAAATTAGAGGACTTGATTGGGGCTTACTCCTGAGGAGGATGCCCAAGATTATGACTGGGACTTACTCCTAAAAAGGAAGCCCAAGTTAGGGGACTTGGGACTTACTCCTAAAAAGGAAGCCCAAGGTTATGACTGAGTCTTATTCCTGAAAAGGAGACTCAGGTTAAGGATTCTCTCATCTTTAAAGGATGAGGTTGAATGAATGAACTCTCAATCTTTGGTGACATAAAGATGTTTAAATCACTAGGTTTTGAGAGATATTTTACAGAATTCCTTTCAGACAAGGATGTCAAATCAAGAAATCATGCCATAAATGGCTTTGAAGAGTATCTTGAGGACTGAATCTTGAATAGGAAAGGTGAAATGGCTTAAGAGGGGTAAAATGGGCAAGATGGGCACCCAAAAAGATAGGGGCGCGCAAGTATTAAAAGTCACGCAAGTCCTGCGGCGGCGTGCAAGTACTGGTCGCGCAAGTATACTTGCGCGACATGAGGGATACTTGCGCGATTTTCAACCAGAGTTGAATTACTTGAGCAACTCTTTATTAAACCCTTTATAATCCTCTTGAGGTTCTTCCAGAGAAGGGACGCGCAAGTTATATCGAAGGAATTAAGTCGGCGCGCATGTGTTTGATAAGTTTCAACACTTAGGCCTTCCTTCTTCTCTTTAGATCTTCCGTTCTAGGTAAGAAATTACCTTAGAAGTGTTCCGGAAGCTTTGAGAAGAGACTTGGGCGTTGGGAGCTTTAATCCGAGTTTCTGGAAAAAGATCCTCCCGAATGGGGGGCCCACAGGGTCTATTTATAGGCAAAAGAAGACCCTGGGCGGTTACCGGGCGGTTACCGGGCGGTTATCACTTAGGTCGCGCAAGTCACTTGCACGACCATAAGGCGTCACACAAGTACTTGCACGACCACTAGGCGGCGCGCAAGTGTACTTGCGCGACCATGAGGGAACTTGCGCGACCTATGGGTAATGTTCTCCTTGTTCATCCCTTTGTCGATTTTTGATGTTTCTTCAAAGGATGAATCACTTTGAGCTCAGATATTCCCCCTTTTCCGATCTTTAGATTCTGTGACGAAAGGAGCGTCAACAACCATACAATGCCTTATAAGGTGCCATCTGAATAGTCACTTGAAAACTATTATTGTAGGAAAACTCCACAAGAGTTATATGATTCTCCTAAGAACCTCCAAAGTCCAGAATGTATGTTTGGAGCATATAATCAAGCACTTTAATCGTACGTTTGGACTGGACATATTTCTGGGGATGATATGCTATACTCAAAAGTACCTATGTACCCAAAGCCTTCTGAAGCCCCTGCGAGACACGAGAGGTAAAACACGCATCCCTGTCTAAAACAATGGAGTGTGGAACTTCATGTAGATGTACAATATATTGGATGTACAGCAGTCCCATATCATCAATACTGAAGGTCTCCCTGATCAGAAAGAAGTGAGAAACCTTCATAATCCTGTCGATGACAACCCAAACAACATCATTCTCATGAGGTGATCTCAACAACCCTATCATGAAGTCTATTGCAATGTCTTTCCACTTCCACCCAGGAATGGGTAATTGCTGTAAAATACCTACTGGTCTCTAATGTTTCTCCTTCACCTGCTGACAAGTAGAACATCTCATGATGAAACCAGAAACATCTCTCTTCATACCCGACCAGCAATACTGGTTGTGAAGATCACAATACATCTTGGTGATTCCAGGATGAACTGCCAAAACTAAGGAATGAAGATCCCGTATCAGCTCCTCGGGTATGTCTGCTGGCACCCATAAATGTCCTTGGAAACGCAAGATCTCATCCTCATCTAATATCCATCTAGGAAGAGTGTCCTCTCCTAACACCCTCTCCCACTGGACTAGGCCTTCTGTGTCTGATAGATGCCTCATTTGTACTCAATCAAGAAGTGTAGTCGTAAGAGCTACAAGAAATAGGAAAGTCTTCCCCTGTCTATTGTGAACCTCCAAATGCATCTCAGAGAACAGATCCATAAGCTTCCACTCACTACTAGCCTCTTGAACTGCCTATATCTGAGTACTATTTCTCAACGCGTCAGCCACTGTGTTTCCTTTCCTAGGTGTATAGGAAAGCTCAAAGTGAAAGGACTGTAGGTACTCATCCCACCTGTGCTATCTCCAATTCAGATCATGCTGAGTGAAGATGTACTTGAGACTCTTGTGTTCGGTGAAAACCACAGAGTTCTCTCCCAGAAGATAATGTCTCCAACAACGCAAGGCATGGACCAAAATTGCGAACTCCAGATCGTGCGTCGGGTAGTTCCTCTCATGTGGCCTCAACTGCCAAGAACCGTATGCAACAACCCCATCTCCCTGCATAAGCACAACTCCTAGACCGACACCTAAAGCATCACAGTAAACTATGTAGCTCTTTCTCGGCTCTAGCATGACCAGTATTGGTGCTGAAGTCAACCTCCCTTTCAGCTCCTGAAAGGCTGACTCACAAGAATCTGACAATAAGAACTTCACACCATTCTTTGTCAGACCAGTTAGCGATGCTACTAAGCATGAAAAGTAATGTATGAAGTATCTATTGTATCCAGCCAACCCTAGAAAACTCCACACCTCAAAGACGTTCTTTGGCTGCTCCCAAGAAACTACTGCTGTCACTTTCCGTAGTTCCACTGATACTCCTGTCTCTGAAATAACATGTCCCAAAAAGTGAATCTGGTTCATCCAAAAGTTTCATTTTGATAGCTTAGCATATAACTGATTCTCTCTCTGTGTACTCAAAACAATATCAATATGGATAGAATGGTCGTGTCGAGTGTGATATTACTCCAAGATTTCATCCATGAAAAATACCACGAAGGAATCCATGTATGTATGGAAAACTCGGTTCATCAATGCCAGGAAAACTGAAGGTGCGTTCGTGAGACCGAAAGGCATAACCATACACTTTTATAGACCATACATACTCCAGAAAGATGTAAGAGGTATATCAAACGGTCTAACGTGGAACTGATGATAACTGGATCTCAAGTCAATCTTCGAGAACACTTGGTCCCCTCAAAGCTAATCAATGAGGTCATCAATCCTCGATAAGGGATATCGGTTCTTGACCTTCAATTGGTTTATCTTCTGATAATCCACACAAAACCTAAGGGTTCCATCTACCTTCTTTGCAAATAGGATAGGCAAACCCCAATGTGAAGTACTGGGTGGGATAAAACCCTTTGCATGCAACTCCTCCAACTGCTTCTTAAGCTCTTGCAACTCAGGTGTAGCCATCCTACAGGGAGGAATGGACACTAGTGCCGATCCAGGCATGGGCTCAATATAAAAGTCTACCTCCCAATGTAGAGGCAAACCTAAAAATTCTTCTAGAAAGAAATCCTTGAAATGATCCACCACTGGAGGACGGTCATCCAGATATAGGCTGGCAATCTGAGCTGTAACTCCCCCTATCCCATGATGCTCGGGTCCTACTCTAATCGCATGGACATCCAACTCGCCATTATGAAGAAACGATCCACCCTCTGGTGATATGAAACTCACCCTATGGTGATAACAGTCGACGACTACCTAGAATGGAACTAGCCAATCCATCCTGAGAATGACATCATAGACTGTTATCTCTAGGACATAGAGGTCCCATAGAATGTGATACCCACCCACTTATATAGGGAACTCCTTGCACTGACGTACAGTAGCCATACTAGTCCCCAACAGTGTGTCTAGAGTCAAATTATCCATAGAGGAATAGATACAGAGCCCAAGGCTCTCCACATCAACAAAAAAGATAAAGCTATGGGATGCCCCTGTATCAAAAAGAGCAGAAGATAAAACCGAGGCTACTAAGATCATACCTTGAACTGTAGAGGGTTCAGGATCCTTCTCCTGCTGGGTCTACTACACTGCAAAACCCTATCTTGCACCACGAACCTATGACCTAGCATGGCCGCTCTAAGCTGATCCACCCTACTGTCACTGAAAGACTGGTGACTGACCCCGACCTCAACCTCCACCTCGGCCCGAATGTCCGGAAGAACTGCATTTCCAAGACTAGTGAGAAATTGGTGGCGCTACCCCTGAACGAGAAGTCATGAATGAACCCCTGTCACCAGCTTCTGGTGAGAAAACCTAACAGAATCACTAAAGGTGACCCACCATGTTGCAAGATTGGCACTCCACAAGGTCTCTCTGGAACTGCGACCTCATATGCCCATCCCTTACACACTGTTAGCATACAACTTGCCTACCTAAAGATCTGTCTTACTACATCAAATAATCATGCGTAGACTCCCTACAGTGATTCCTGCTGTCAGCTGGTGAAACACTAACTCTATAAGAGAAACTGCCATGGCTCTCAGCTCTGGAATCTCTCATATTACGCTCTTCAATCAGTTCCTGGTTGACGATGGAAGTGATGGAAGTTAACTAGAAGATATTCACCAATGAGAAAATATCCCACTGGAGACAATACTCAAAATTCCTTGCTAAAAAATCCATCTCTTCCCTGGAGGGGTGTGAAATGATGAAGATCGGTGAAATGAGAGGAATACTCTATAACAGAATTTGTACCCTACTCTAGGCTCATGAACTCCTAGGCTCAGTCAGCCATTAGGATATATGGATAGAAGTAATCATAAAAGACCTGTTGAAACTCCTCCGACACCATAACCTACTGGTAACCCACCTGTGAGATAACGTCCCACCACCTCTCTGAGGAGTCTCATAGCATGTAGGTAGCGAGTATGACCAGCCTCTATAGAGGCGTCTCTAGATGCTCAAAGATCGCCATCATGGATTCTAGCCATGACTCTTCAGCCTGAGGTTCTCCTTCCCCTGAGAAGGTTGGATGATGCTGCTGCTAGAAAACCCATGTCAAGTCTTCCATAGTAGAGGCAGGAGGCGGAGCTCCCTGGAAGGTCTGCATCATACTCCAAAAGCCTTCCCTAAACTGCACATCGGTGACTGTAACCAGTATCACTATTGGTTCCAAGGATGACACAATAAGAGAATCTGTGGGGAGTCCTTGATCATCCATATACGGTGTCTGATCACCACCGGCGACTAGCATAAAACCAATGGATGTCTCGATGCCTTGACTCTGTGAGGTCAAACACACACTTTAGATCACCTTATCAGGGATAGAAAAATAAGAGCGTAATAAGGGAACAAGGGAAATAATGCATCCAAAATTTTCAAAACATGACTACATGGTGTGTATAAAGACTACACGGCGTGTTCCCTTAAGTCATTTACATGGGAGTGTAATTTTGCAAAAACTGGTTGTGTAACACCCAAAACACAAAATGTGTTATCCTAACACATGGTGTGTACCAGAATCCTCATCCCTTGACAGAGTCCTTTTACATGGTTAAGCCACATGACTCCCCTAAGACAATGCTACACGACATGTTCAAGGTAGGCACGACATGTACTCAACATGATTCACCTTGCCCGTGTTGTTAGTGACACGACCTGTATACATAGATCACACTACATGGCGTGTTCGAGATGACCACGACATGTACCCCGAATTACCAACTGACTTGTGTTGTTAGTTACATGGCCATCTAGATGGTTAACTCTACACGGCATGCTCCATGTGCACATGGAATGTACTTGAAGGATTTCCCTGACCCGTGTTGTTAGTGACACATATGGGTACCTAGTTTACAATGCACGAAGTGTGGAATCAGGACACGACATGTATAGTCGATGTTTAAACCATCCGTGTTGTTAGTCACACAGGTAGACATACAGTCCCTAAAACCTAGCATGTAAGTTCCACACACGATGTGTTCTTGGAAGATTTTTCATAGCCCCATGTCCCTTCCCACACAGTCAGTGACACGGTTAAAAACTACACATCGTGTATTCATAATGTACACGCCGTTTATTCTGTTTTTTTGGGTAGTAGCCTTAAAAACTGCTCCGGAGCCCAGAAAACGATAAAAACAAATATTAAGGTTCCAAATTCCGATCCGTGAGGGTCCATACTCTCCACGAATCAAAGCATGGCATCTTATAAAATTTATAACAAGGAAAACAAGAAATGATCCACCAAATTCCGGTCCATGAGGGCCCATAACACCTCAAGAACCAAATTTTTGAATCCATCTAAGAAATGTACTATACAAAAAAATTCCCTGTCAAACAGAAGGGATTTTATAAAAGCATATTTCACAACAACTTGCATAATATACATAACATCTATCAGAATAGCATGAAATCGCTAATGCATCATAGATGGCATGACAAGAATTTATGGAATGTTATTTCTAACAAGTTCCTATATGATGCATGAGATGGTATACCCTCATCACATCAGGGTTTGACAGAAATAGAACCACAATAGCTAAAAATAAAATAGAACAAATCATGTGAATCACCCGACGATGAAATCAAATAAACTATAAAATTGAAAAATAGTAATATTACAACAATCAAGGTAGTATGGGTTTTCCCTGTACACGGGTTAGCTACTTTCAAGAAAAACTTATTACCAAGTACCTATTTCATCCTATCCCTAGATATAGGATCCAAACAGTATGTCAAAAGAAAAGAAAGCCTCTGATACCACTTCATAACATCCCAGTTTTGGAAGCCACCCAAAGGTACCGCATACGCGGTAGGTCACATGGCCTCAAGCACATTTTCCAGAATGCCAGAGGCTGCCGACTAGCAGTGAAGGCCTTGGGTGTGATAGTAGGGAAACTATTACTTCATTGGAAGAGTACAAAACTGATGTACACAAATACATACAATAGTGGAAGGCAGTAAATATCCAACAACAGTAAGCAGTAGAAGACTGATAAATAAACAACTAGAGAAAAATATATAAATGATGCAGGATACAAATGCATCTAGGAAATTAGCCAAACAAGTCACAATGTTAAATACAGTACTAAAAACATGTACTAAAGGAAAAAAGATAAAAAATCCTCACCATCACATGCCTCATCTTGGTCCCATTCTCTCCAGCTCCAGCGCAATCAAGAACCTAAAGTTGAAGGGCGCTTGCACTTATCTGTACCTGCAACAATACAATCTGTTTGGGATCAAAAGCATGACCCAAATAGGGGGAGAGAAAAAATCCTAGTAGGAAACCACTTAAAGATATGTTCCTAACAGTCAGTGAATATATGGCTAGTAAAAGTACAGAAAACAGTAAACAATAATGTACTCAAAAGCAAGAAGTCCACTGTTTCTAGAATATAATTTACAAACAAAAAAGCAGCCACTCAAGAAATTAGAACAAAAATGAAACCCTTTGGGTAGTTCTCATATCCTAACCCCTATGGTTCATCCTAAAAGTACTAGAAACCCTCTAAGAGGCACACACAGTATCACCCCTCTGGTTCAACTAAAGAATATACTCTCTGAGGAAGCACTCACCGTCAATTCCCCCTGTAGTCTCATATCATACTAAAGGATCTCTGGGGAAGCACTCAACGTCTCATTCCCCCTGTGGCCCATGTCGAGTAACTACAGACACTCTGAGGAAGCACTCAATGTCAATTCCCCCTGTGGTCTCACATCATATTATAAAGACACTATGGAGAAGCCCTTACATCCATTCTTCCTATGGTCTACTACACTAGGTTCCCATAGCCCTGTGTAAAGTTATCAAGTATCAAATCATGTAATGGACAAATTAACCTCATGAAATACTTGGCCATAATTCTACAATATCTCATCAAGGAATAACAACAGTCACACCATCCTACAAACTAGGCATGGAACTGGCAAAATCCTAATAGGAATAACTAGACCAAACGGTCATAAACTGGAAAAACATGCATGGAAAAACATCCAAAGCACAGTAAATTACCATATTCCCAAATAATAACATATACTCAGACATATATGCATAGAAGGAAAACAAAAAGGAAAAAACAGGAAACACGCAACACCCCGTTAAAGGGTATTGGTGGAATATGAAAATAATATTCAGAAACATTCTATTGAATGGAACAAACCACCTACCTTGATTCTATGAGATCGATATACTTTAACCATGGGGCTTGAATCACATTAGAATGTTGAATATCTACAAAAAAGTCTAAAAAGTCAACCCACGATAACCTGGAAAAGAGAAGGAATTGGGAAACAAGGTTCCAGCATAAGAGAGAACTCACTAATGTGGTTCCAATGGAATCAACGAAGTTCAATTCGGAGGACGAACAATCTCTCGAGGCTTCGTCGAAGATCCATGGCCGTTCAGGAGCTCTTGGCCAAACGAGACCTAAAAGGAGGGGTTTCTGGCGAATAGATGTGACCCCAGTTAATTTAATGAAAAAAAAACAAAATACACGACATTTACTTTTGGAGTAAATGACGTGTAATTTTAGTTTCTATACCCCGCTTTAGGTGGCCTCCACGTCACCCCACATGACTGTGTGTGTGGCCCTTAAATAGCCAGCACACGAACTCACGTGGAAATGAAGTACACGACATGTACTCATAAAGTACATGGCATGTACTTCAAAAATTTCCAGAAACTCCTCTTTTCTCAAAAAATCTAGAAAAAGTAAAAACATTCCTAAAAATAAGATCCGGGTTCTTAAATAGATTCATTGCGTTCTGCTCAAAATTGGTGAATTCCATTTATTTTCCACTTTGATATTATTCTAATAGACTTTATATGGTGTATTTATCAGTTTCCATATGGGGTTATGGTGGATTACATTCTTTATAATTTTATGTTTTCATATTAATATTTTTTGTATAGAGGTGGGTGATTTGAAAAATCTCCCTAATGTCTTCATTGGTTTTGTATTATCTTAATCATGTATGATAGTGTCATCATGTCATGTGTGTCACCACTTCTATTTAGAATCCATGTAAATTTCTCAAATTCTCACTGTTATACCTTCCACATATCATGTTGGGTCTATTGGTGATGAAGACCATGATCCTTTTCCCACCAAAGAGGTGTTCTTATCTGCAACGTTGGGTTAGAACATGGATGGTATGAGCCTAGTTCCTTATACCGGGAATGATAAATTGATAAAGGAATGAATAGAATTGTGAATTGAATTTGTTCTTCTCATGACATGTGAATTAGAATCTGTAATTATCATTATGTGAATTGGAATTGACACAGTTGAAAAGTGAATGATAATGTAGCATGTAACTATATAATTGGTATGAAATTGGAAAAGACACAATGTTATATTGACAAGCACTGATATTTGACATAATGGAATATGAGGAATGAGAATTGGTAATTTTAATGAATTAAACAATTTGTCATATGTCAAAATATTTTTCATTTTTTGGTGTTTTGTTAGTGTTTTTTCTCTTAGTTGTTCTTGATGCATGGTTATATAATACCTAGAATGGTCACTCCACACTTATCATTATTTATTCTCCTTAGGAATGTAATGTTTTCTATAATGAGAATTCATAAAAAGTCCATTAACCCATGGAAGATGAGAGATATCCCTGGAATTGGTAATGTGTGTTAGGTTAGTGGTCCATGGAATGGGTAATATACATTGTCATGGTTCCTTGTTAAGGAAATAATCTTGGATAATGGTAGGAATGGATAGACATATATGGAACTCTATTGAATCAAGTGTGGAATACCCTGGGTTTCAACCTAGAGCTTGATTGTTGGAAGGATAATTTGATGTTCAACATTAAATTAATGAATTCATGAAAAACAATATCATACTATGATATATGATTGATTTTGGTTTTCTCAAAACATAAAAATAGTTATCATTGTAGTGTTTGTAGGTATAAAACATTGGAAGTTCACATTGATGATTCAATGAGAACCTTATTTCATTATGCTTTAGGTGAACAATATATGATGTGTTTCTAGTCTTATAAAGAATATCATATTCTATGTGAAATCATTTGAGCTCATAAAAATGGTAAAAATATTTTATGTGTAGAATTACTCATACCATTGATGATTTGTGGATGCAGCTTTAATGTGAATGGCCTATTATAATTTGAAAATGAAAACGTTATCTAATTCATACTGTTTTAATATGTTCATGATGCATGTGTAGGGAAATTGGTTTATGTAAAAATGTGCTGTTATTTTTGGATTCACATACAGTTGAATGGGTAACCATATATTAAGAAATTATAAAGTTTTATCTTGATGAAAAGTTCCTTATAAATATGGAATTAACTCATGGGAAAGGTGTTGAATCTTTTTTAGAGATGTGACTAACACAAATGTATTTTCATATTTTCTCAATGTTGATTTTTTCAATGGAATAACAACACTCTATGAAGAATTAAATTGGAAAAATTATTTTCCTTCAAAAGAAAAATAATAATGTGAAGTGCGTGTTATGTGACACTTCAATTCGAGAGTTGTTTTATATCAACATGTATGGTAATAATGTGGGTTTACCAACATCTAAGTTATTAGGATTTTTTTAACACTGGAGGACTTTTCTTTGTAGCTCAGAAGTGTTTGATTTTCGATGCGCTTTCTTATTTATGAAATTTTAAAAATTCATGTTTAGGAAACATGATTTTCTCTTCTTTCACAGGTTTATTATTGTTTTAAAATTGCACATTCACTTGAGAAATTAGAGGACTCTTAATGTCTTTCATTTTTTTATTTTCTCCTTTTATAACTCATCAGACTATTTGATCAAACATTCTTTCTTATCATGTTCAACCTTCTTTATAGGCATGGATCCATTTTTTGTTATGATATATTCTATTTGATTAAAAATTGTGTCCTATATTAAACTTTTATTATCGGTTGGCATAAAAAATTGAATCGAACAAAACCAAATTAAGCTGAAACTCGAGCGAAACTAATTATATACCATTAAAAGGATGAATAATTGTTTAGTAATAGGAATGTACTATTTGATAGTATCATTTTGAAACATGGATCTATTTCCCCCTTGCTTGCAGCTACATGATTTGACCCATGGGTCATTGTGGTTATTATATGTTGGGTGGTGATGTGTATAGTCACAGGAGACAGTTATGTTTTAGTTTAGTTTTTATTTAATTTTATTTATCTCATTGGTCACTTAGGTGTTTTATTTTTTCTGTGGACAATGGGTAATTATATTTTGTGATTGGGGGAAATGGGGTTCATATTGATTCAGTCCTCTGTATTTTATCCGAGGTAAGATTATATGGTTTCTACTGGTCTCGGACATCAATTATTTGGGGATTTCAGTGTTCTTGGCTCCATATTATGTTTTCAGTAGGGCGTTGGATCATTTCATGTTGTTTCAAGTGGATCTAGTTCTCCCAATCGAGGTAAGGATTTAATGCCATTTGTTGGTTTCTCACTGGTTATGTAGCATCCTTTATGTGTTTTAATGTTCCAAATATCCCTTGTGTAGTGTGTTGATCCCTGATCATTGGTTTCGAGTAACCAAGTTAAGGGCGACTCACCTGCGTGTGCATAGGTAAGAAAGTATATGTATGCGGGTTCCCTCATTACATGTATAGTCAACCGTGGTAGTGATTATGCATGTATGGGGCTATGCATGACCATGTATATATATATATATAAATATATACGCAGGTGAGTGCAGACTGGTATATGCATATAAGCATACGTGTAAGGATCCCCTTGCACATGATCATGGCCATGTAGGTGTGTGCATAGGGGCTAGGTGTCCTTGAATGTGTGTGAAGGTGCGTATACCTAGTGGGGGATCATCAACATTAAGTTAGAAAGCTCCCAAAGCCGAAGTGGATGTTTTGGTTCCACCTTGAGGTATGATCCCTCTTCTAGTCTCTTAAATTCAAGAATGATTTAAATTGAATTTAACTTCTTTCTTAATTCTTCCTAATTATATTGAATTTCATATCTTGAATAAGTGTTCTTTATTATAATTGTTTCATTTGATAAATAAAGTCATGTTTTTATAATAAAACCCTTCCAATAGAGGTTCCCTGTCTGCAAAAACTCACAGTGATAGTTATGTTGATCTAGTTGCTTAAATTCTTTCATTTTATTCATACTGAATGAGTTTTAGAATAAATGTTAAATATAATTAAATTAATTGTGTGATAAAGAAATACCATTTTTTATAATAAAATCCCTCCAACAGAGGTTCACTGTCTTCTAAACCAAATAGTAGTGATAGCTAATTGTATCATGTTTTGATTTGGTTTGAGTCTTTCATATTCCTCTTGTTGGTGTATGTTTTGTGGATAGTTAGTTTTTTTGTTGAATAATATAAATTGGATTATCATACTCATTTAACTCAAATGAAATTTCCTGAGTAGGCATATGGCTTGACCATGACACTTTCCTTTTCACGCTTTGAATATTATAAATAAAATTTCCATGTTTAGGAAAAGTGAATGAAATTGTAAATGGTTTGTGTAGGGTGTATGATTCTTTTCCATTGTTTTGTTTCCCTTTAGACATTGCTTCATTGCACTGATCTCTAAAACCTTATATGGCGAACCCTTTTATTGAATATTAAATAGTTGATATGTTCTATCATCTGCCAGTGGGGTGACGATCAGAATGTTGCCCCACCTCCTCCCGCTCCCTTCACTCCTGGACAGATGATGCTACCCCACAAATGTCACTGGACTGGGAAAACACGCCGCGGTCAGGCCGCGGTCATGCCGTGGTCACACCGCGGTCACGCTGCAGTCACAACATGGTCACGCTACAGTGACGCCACGGTCCGGCCATGGTGATGCCGCGGTCGGGCCGCGGTGATGCTACGGTCAGGCCACAGTCACTCCACAGTCATGCCGCTGTAATGCCGTGATTTGGCCTTGCTATAGGATGACAACCTAAAGCGGTACACAGTGATAGTATTCCATGAGTCTTGTGATCAATGTTGATACTGACTAATCACAATTTATGATGGCGGGGAAACCACTATAATGTTTCCCCACCTCCTCCAACTCCCTTCACTCCTGGCCAGAATATGCTACCTTGCGTATGTCGCTGGAATAGGCCAACAAGCCGTGGTCAGGCCACGGTCACGCCAAGGTCATGCCACGTTCACGTCATGGTCACACTGTGGTCACGCCACGGTCATGTCTTGATTTGGGCTTGCTATAGGACGAAACCATGCGGCAGTTCGCAGTGATAGTATTCCATGAGTCCTATGATCAAGGTTGAGACTAACTAATCACAATTTCTACTGGCGGGGTGATGGCCGGAATGTTTCCCTACCTCCTCCCACTCCCTTCTCTCCTGGAAAAAAGCTGCTGCCCCATGGATGTCACTGGACTGGGAAAACACACCACAGTCATGCCACGGTCACACCGCAGTCACGCCGCGGTCATGCCGCGGTCACGCAGCAGTCACCCCATGGTAATACTGTGATTTTCCCTGCTCCAGGATGACACCCCGTGAAGGTTTGTAGTGATAGTATTCCTTGAGTATTTTGATCAATGATGAGACTAACTCATCAGAATTTTTGCCCGCGGGGCGACGACCCAAATGTTTCCCCGCCTACTCCTGCTCCCTTTCCTCCTGGACAAAAGATGCTTCCCCGCTGATGTCACCAGACTGGGCCAACACGCCAAGGTCATACCGCGATCATGCCATGGTATTTCCGCGGTCACAAATTAGTCACGCCACGATCACGCCGTGGTCACGCTGTGGTCATGCCATGATAATGATGTGATTTATCCCTTCTCCAGCCACATCTAGCCCACACCAGCCCCCTTCCACCTTCATTTCATACCGCTGACACCAGCATTCCAGCCCGCAACAGCCCCCTCTGCCACCTTCAAATCTTCCTGCACCATCCCCCCAACACCTTCAACCACCCCCCTTCCACCTACATTCCAGCCCTCTTCCACCTGCATTCGAGCCCACACCAGCCCTAACCACCTACAATCCAGCCCGCACCGGAAACCACCCCCCAGCCTCCTACAAAACACTCATTCTAACCCTCTACCACCTGCAAAACAGCCATATCCACCTGTTCCAGCACTCACCTACCCCTGACTCCAACATCCCAGCCCGCACCACCCCCGCCACATACCCAACAACCCCCAGTCACCTACAATCCCGCCCACACCAGCCTCTTCAACCTATTCCATCCCACACCAGCCCCTTGACATCCACCTGTTTCATGCCTTCCCCCCCGCACCAGCCACTCCAGCCCGCACCAGCCACTGCACCAACCCCTAGCCTCCTTCATTTAAAGATGCACAAGAAACACTCCATTGAAATCACAAAAAGGAAAGGTGAAAGCAGATCCCCTTTCCTGATCCCTCTTTTCCCCGAAAAGTAGCCATGTATACATCCATTAATGTTCACTGAGATCATTGGGGTTGAGACGAATCTTTTAACACAAGAAGAGAACCTAGAAAAAAAATCCAAGCATAACCAATGCATCCCATAAGAAGTCCCACCTGACCGAATCAAAATCCTTGAATAAATCGATCTTGAAGGAACACCCAGGTACCCCATAATCAAGATGGTTTCCCCACAGTAATTCCTTGGTAATAATATTCTTAAGATGAATTGGTTTTTGCACTGAAGGTTGAGGGTATTTTTTTCCATCTCTAGATTTATGAGTTTCTTAAGGTTATTTTGGTAACCATCCTACTAGAGGGTCCATGCTATAAGTGGTGGAAGTCTATTATTCAGACTATGATAGACAAAGACTATTCATGGGAAAGCTTCAAGTCATTATTCATTTAGAGTTCTTTAATAATGAAGTCAAGGTATTGATGGCTATAGAATTTTCTAGGAGGGGTTATCCCGGTGGGGTGTCCAAGGGCTGTCCGGGGGGGGGGGTGTCTGCAGGGTAGGGGGAGGGTGAAGGTGGGGTGTCTATAAGGGGCTATCCAGGGGGGTCTATATGGGCTGTCCTGGTGGGGGGGTGGGGGTTCCGGGGGGTCTATAGGGCAGGGGGAGGGTGTATGTGGGGTGTCTAGGAGGGGATGTCCAGGGGGGTCTCCAAGGGATGTCTAGGGGGTTGGGGGTGATCTGTTGGGCAGGGGGTAGGGTGCGGGTGGGGTGTCTAGGGGGCAGTCCAGGGGGGGTGTCCAAGGGCTGTTCGGGGGGATGATTTGAAGAGATAAACCCACGAGCAATGTGAAATAACCTTATAGAAATAATTTTTATAATGATTATTGGAAAGGTATTCCTAATTGCAATAGGTTAGAAATCCTTTACATCCACAACATTTTCCTTCTTTGAGATCAGGGAAATAAAATTGGAGTTGATTCCATAGGGCATTCAGGTATGGTTAATGAAATCCCTCATAGTGTTTAAGAGCACATCACGAACAATTTCCCAGAAGAACATAAAGAATTAATTTTCTGAACCCATCAGGACTAGACACACTCTCAAGATTTAGAGATAAAAGGTCACTCTTAAACATTTTCTCATCAATGGATGCAACAAAAGAGATTGTTGGATTGGTGTAGCTCGATCTGGTTGGGCAGAATGCTTGTAGCCCGCAACCGTTGCGGGTCGAGCTCTGTGGTGAGCTCGTTGGGTGAGGGGGTTGCAGGGGAAACATGCCCCTACTCTGGGGGACTGGGGGTCAAAGGTCCCCTATCAAATTTTTTGGAAATATTAGAAACTTTGACCACTATAGCAATGCGGACTTCAGAGTCCACTTTACTGTTGCACATTTTACTTCCAGCCGGCATCCACTAGAGTGTTGGATACATATAATAAAGGCTTCATAAGACTGAAAAAGTCTATAATAATATTTCCCCATATCTCTATACTACTAAAGAAATCTTTTCCTCCATGAATATCTTAAGTATAGTTGTCATCAATATCTACTGGTCAATCTATTTCTTGAAATCCATTCTATAGAATCTACCTCAATTAATCCTAATGAGATGAATCCACATCATGGATAACTATATGGAGATTCTATTTGACTATAGAATAGATCGAATCAGCATCAACTAAAGCTGAGGGAGGTGGATTGCTAGATGTAGATGCAACAATAGGAGGTTCCTGATAACTCAAAACTCTACTGAAATCTAAAAGAAGTCTTTCTATAAAATATTATAAATATACTATGGATACAAAATCTGAAGGCACTGGGGAAACAAATCTCTCAACACCCAGTAAATCAGCCTCTACAGGTTATGATTTGGTAGGTACATCTAAGGGAAAAGCCTGAAACTCACCTGCTTGGTCAATATGCTTAACTAAGTATCCCTTAGGATATGTGCAAGGGATGTGTAGGGGGCTTCTATCCAGCAGGGGGGGGGGGGCTTTCCAGGGTGTCCATCAGGGGGGGGGGGGGGTTGTTGTTTAGGGGTGTCCAGTGAAGGGGGGATGCTCTCTAGGGGGTTGGGGCTACTGTCCAGGGGGTCCTACATGGGGTGGGGGGGCTACTGTCCAGGGGAAAGGGGTGTGCAAGAGGGTGGGTGCAGGGCATGCAAGGGACGTGTGTGTGTGTGTGGTGGGGGGGGGGGGGGGGGTTGATATCCAGGGGGTGCAGGGGGGGGGGGGGGCAGCACGAGTGGTGTAAGGGGGGTACCGTGGGGAGGGGGGTGCTGTCCAGGGGGTCCAAGAGGGGGATGCTGCTGTCCAGGGGATCCAGTAGGGTTGGGGGGGGGCTACTGTCCAGGTGGTTCTAGAAGGGTTTTGTTGCTGTTTTGGGGGGTCGAGCAGGGGGCTGCTATCCAAGGGGTCCAACAGGGGGGATAGGTGTGGGCAAGTGGGGAAAGTGATGTGTGTGTGTGTGGGGGGGGGGGGGGATCTGTCCAGGGGGTGGAGGGGGGATATTGTCTAGGTGGGGTTGTCTAGGGGGCTTTCTAAGAGGGAGGGGGTCTCCAGAAGGGGGGGGGGTCCAACAGGGGTGGTGCAAGGTTTTTCCAGCAGGGGGGGCTGCTGTCCGGGTGGGGTTGTCCTGGCGGTGTCTGTCTAGAGGGGGGGGGGGGTTCTGTCCATGGGGGGTGGAGGGGGGGCTGTTGTCGAGGGGGGGGGGGGGCTGCTGTATGGGTGGGGTCCTCCAGGGGGCTTTCCAAGAGGGATGGAGGGTGTCCAGGAGGGGGGGTGGTCTGTCTAGGGGGTGTCAAGCGGGGGCTGTTGTCCGGGGGGGGGGGGCTTCTTTCCAGGTGGGGTTGTCCAGGGGGTTTGTCCATGAGGGATGGGGGTGTCCAGGAAGGGGAGGGGTCTGTCCAGGGGGTGTCTAGCAGGGGTGGTGCAAGGGGTGTCTAGCAGGGTGGGTGGGTGGGGGGGAGGAGGGGGGGCTGCTGTCCGGGTGGGGTTGCCCTGAGGGGGGGGGGGGTCTGTCCATAGGGTTTCAAGGAGGGAGGGGGTGTCTAAGATGGGAGAAGCTCTCTGGGGGGGGGTCTGTCCATTACTATGGGTCTATCCAGGGGGCGAGTGCGGTCTATACAAGGTGGGAAGGGGGACTGTAGGGGGAGGGGTGCATGGGGTGCTTTAAGGTGCATGTGGTGTTCAGGGGGGGGGGGGAGTGTGTGTGTGTGCGGGGGGGGGGGGGGGGGGGATTTGTAGGGGTGGTGGGGAGGATACAAGGGGCTGGAATCGGCTGAACGATGATGGGTTTTTTACAAAATGTGTAGGCCTATATACAAGGTTTTAATCCAGTGCTATAGGTCTATATCCATAGTTCCTAACACTGGATATATGTCTATAGCCACAGTTTATAACTGTGGCTATATATCTATTGTCATGGTTGCAACTGGGGATATAGGTGATGAGTGATTTTAACCTAAGTCAAAGGTTTAAAACCATTGATTTAGGGTTGTTTCCATAGTTTTAACCATGGCTATAGGGTAATATCCATGGTTGGGAACATGGCTACAGGTTTTACCTTATATCCATGCCAATACCAGCCACAATTGTGATAACCGTGGCTATAACCTATAGCCACCGTTTTTGGTCCTATAACCACAGTTTAAAACCAGGGATATAGACTGATTTTGTAGTACTGTTTATGTTATATTTAAACATTTTCATATGAGGAATGTATTGGACTCAATAAGTAACATGTATAGCCCGTTATAGCTCCTCAGTGCATCGGTAGGTCTAATGAGACAATTAGACATTGAATTGGTCATGGATCTTCCCAATTTGATATATGGTATTGTACAAGTCCTAAATAATTTTAAATTTCTTGGCCGAGGACTAGACAAGATGTTTCATAATGTTCGTCATTATACATTCCCTGATAATGAAAATAATAATGATGGTTCATGTGGTTATTTGACTAGTAGACTACCCTTGACAATGTTTTATTATGACATTATTTACTCAGCTCATATTTCTACCATAAAGTGTTCTGGTTTATTATTTGTAAAGCCATGTGTTTTTTAATTATTCACTATGCATAATGATTATGTTATCTTACGCTATATTTCTTACCTAGACTAAGAATTTGAGTTCACCACTTTCTTATGTTTCATTTTACCAGGATATGAATAAGTTAGTTATGAGTGACTGGCTGGCATAATCTAGGAGGATAGGATCTTTCTAATGGAATCAATTAGTGTTGTATTCCGTTTCATGTTATAATATTGAACTTATGTATGTCTCTTGTTTCCAATAATACGAAACTGGTCGGTCATTCGGGACATGATTCCTTGTATCATGCCAATGTTATGTAATAAAGCACCGACTCTAGGTATAGAAGAACATCCTTTGACAAAAAGTTAATAACCACAAAATGAATCATAGAATACCATTTACATAAATAGAATCATGATAGTATATATATCAAATGGTAGTACACAATACAACACATGCAATAAATAAGTGGCGAACAATGGAAATCTCACGGAATTAAAAGTGATATAAGAAACCCCTTAGCATGTTGTAATCAATAGAGTCATATGACCAAAAGTTAAAAACAGCCAAATGAATCATAGAATACCATGAATATAAATATAATCATGATTTTGTATATATCATTGTGGATGTACAAAATACACCACATGCAATAAATAAGTGACGAACAATGGAAATCTCACGGAATTAAAAGTTAGATAAGAAACCACTTACTTTGTACTTTTACTTAGTATAGGGTAGGATAACCTTTGTTATAATGGTGAAATCATTGTTATTAAATTATAAAAGAACCAAATACATAAATATGATATCATATATAATCTTCTAATATTGCCCTGTTAATAATATTTCAATAGTATCATCAATTCGGTTGTTAACTGATTTGTTTTCCTTTATATGCTTGGTTACATATGCCATTTGTTGTTATGGATATGATGTATTTGATTCATATCCATAATCATATTATGTTCCTAAATATTATTTTTAATCAAAAAATTAAAATTATTCTTGAATGATTACGATGGGGAATGAATCTCATCATGTTTGTGGATATGGTAATCCATACGTACGCACGAGCGGCAATATCATTATATTGATGGAGAAATAATATTTTATTGGATGGTATATCATATATAAAGAATCATTATCATGTTATATTTATTATTTAAATCATTTTTACTCATTATTATACCCATCCAAATAATAAAGTGTTTTAATAACAAACTACACCACGATGTGGAGACGGTAAGCCGTACGTACGCACATATGGTGAATTTTTAATTTATAGGATGTATATTATAAAAAATATGGTTCTACCATATTTATAATTACATTACAGTATGTATAAGATAATTGAGTTATTATTATGGTATGGAAGAAAAAGAAAGAGGAAGTGGGAGAAGAAAAGAACTTGAAAGAGGGTGGAGAAATTATTACTTCTTCCTCGGGTGTTTCCTTTTGAGTTGATCAAAAGGGATCCATAGGTAGGATTTCATATCAAATTATGGCCTCTATGTTGATGTGAGGGAATTTGGGAGGATATTTTGGCAGGGTTTGGATGAGCCAAATGGCTTTGGATGTGTGAAATTTAGAGAAGGGGAAGTACCCTATTATAAGAGAGGTGAGGGTCACTTTAAGAAATCCTTGAAATATTATTTTATAATATAATAATTTTAAGTTTATAATGTCTCAAAAATGATTTATTGATAAGATATAGAAGTGATGGGTAGAAATCATCTCAACCATTAGGCTTTAGACATGTTTAGGTTATTATTTTAACCTTATCTTTTAGATTTAACTCTTATTTAAATAGTTTAACTTTTACCACGTCTTCTTGTATTCATACACTATATGGTTAATAAACTTACTTTAAACTTAAAAGGGAAGCTCAAGTGGTTCATTAATGAAATATATAATATTATTTAATCCCTCTGAACAATGAATAGTTTTTTAGAAATATTATATCGACCAATAATATTGTATTTGATTTAAAAAGACATTTACGTCAATTTTGACATTATATAGTATTTGGTTTTTGTGAAAATCATAAAAACATGTTTTCTTATAAAAAAACTATTTAATCAACTATAAAATGTCATATTAATGTATAAAATTAGTGGAATTCATTAAAAGTCTCAAATTACATTTATTTGGATATTTATTATATCAATTATTTTAATCTTTCATCAATAAGGTAATTACTTCATCATTATTGTTTTATAAAAATTTTAATTATTTAATTTCTAAAAATCATAAATAAAATGCCATTATGTAGGAAATATTTTTATCTTTCTAATTAATATTTATAGAATAATTAATCTAATGTAAAACCCTATATTAAAAATGGTTTAGTTATTAATCTTTGAATTTAACTCTTTTAACTCTTCATTAAATAAAATAATAATAAATTTCCCAATCTAATCCAAGTGGACCGAATAGGATCAAACTTTAATCCTAATGTTATTTTTGGTCTAATTAAACGTATCCAATGGAATTAAGAAATGTTTTAGGGAAATTATAATATCATTTTACCCTTAATTACCCTATTTACTTTTAATCGTGGTAAATAAAAGCCCAAAGTTACTATTCATCAAAAACTATTTTCATCTTATTGAACCAAATTTTTCCAACTGATTTCAACTGTGTATCTGAGAATATTGAAATTCAACTCACATAGGCAGCTCTGGAAGAGATGTACCTAGGAGTGAAAACAATGACAAGGAGTTTCGGGTTTGACCCGGGGTATCCTGGAACAAGACAACGGGCCTTACGACACTCTTGGTTAAGATACTCCTGTGGGATTTTTTAGGATAATTCAAATTTTCATTGAATACCATTATGAAGGTTTTATGAGAACATACCTATTTAAAGAATGTTTTTTTATTATTATGGATTATATCCCTAAATTGTTCAATTTATGTTAAGTGTCTTACAAGTTTGGAATTATGTATTGTGATTCATAAACTAATCTACTGTATGCCATTGTTTAGAAATGACACCTAGTTGTAGTAACAGAAACTGTATCGATGCATATATTCCATGTAGGTATTTCCTTCCAACTCAAGATAATTATAGCAGTGCTAGTGATGCAATAGGTGTTGATCAACTTATCACCATACAGGACAAATCACTCAGGTTATGAATAATAACCACACCCATATGGAGCACCCAGTTCCACAATGCGGAGAATCAATGTTAGATAGATTCATGAGGCAACAACCACCAAAATTCAATGGGAGTGAAAATCCATTTTTAGTAGAGCAACAGATAAATTCTTCAGAGAAAATATTTCAGGCTTTGGGGAGTAGCGAAAGGGAAAAAGTTGTCATGGAGGATTATCTCCTCACAAAAGTTGCAGATCTATGGTGGTCATTAATTAAAAACAAAATGGATGGTGAATAAGTATCGAACATGTAATGGAGATATTTTAAAGAGATTTTCTTAGAAAAATACTTTCCTCGTGACCATCGAGCAAAGATGGAAAGACAATTTCTCAGTATGAGGCAAAAGGACGATGAGAAAGTCACAAAGTTTGAGGCTAACTTTAAAAGGCTAGAAAGGAATTCATTAGATTATATACGTTACCCAAGTATTAAGTTTTATTTATTATTTTATGGGATAAAACCATTTCTCCATCGAGCATTAGCCTCACAATCTTTCTCATCGTATGAAGATATTGTCTCGCGCATTATCAAGACAGAAAAGAAATCCTCTAAGTCATATGACTTCAAAGAAAAGAAAGTTAATAAGAGATATTCTAATCACTCTAGAAATATAAACAAGGGGAGGAAGGGAAAAGTTGAATATCCATCCTAAGATAAATGTTGGAATAAACACCCTAGTACTTGCCTAAATGGAATGTGAGTCTATTATAAGTGTGGTGAAAAAGGCCAACAAGATCATGATTACAATGGAAAGAAAGAGGCCGTCAATGTTGAATGCTATAATTTTAGAGAAAAGGGACATTATGTGAATTAATTTTTTAAGCATCAAGGGAACTTACATTAGAAAAGGCCAATGGAACAAGTCCAAGCTTATACGATCATTACTGTTGAGTTTGAAGCTCCCAAAGACGTGGTGGCTAGAAATTTAATGGTATCCTCAAGATTAGCCAATGCTTTATTTGATTCTGGATCATCACATTGTTTCATATCTTCCTAGTTTTCTAAGAAAATTAGATATTTTCAATTTGAATTTACAAGGGAGTTGTCAGTGAAAAATACTTAGGGAAGTATCATCGCAAAAATGTTTTGTGAATGAGTTCCCATTAGGGAATGTAAACAATATTTATCTACTGATCTCATTGTCAAACCCATGATTAAATATGATACAATCATAAAAAGGGATTTTCTTGTAGACCATGATGAGAAAATTTATTGTTAGAAGAAGAAGGTTACAATTTTATATGATGATAAAGAATACCCTATCTTTAGAGGAGAAACTTCATCACCAGATTCTTCTCTAGATCCACCCCTAGTAGCTCTACTAAATTCAATTATTGGGGAGTAAGAGAATGAAATAGTTATGGGTGAGGAATAAAATGTTTTAATAGAAGATGTACCTATTGTGCAAGAATATGTTGATGTGTTTCCAGAGTAATTACCTGGACATCCTCCAGAATGAGAAATTGAGTTTTCCATTGATTTAATTCCTAGTTCAATGCCAATATAAAAGAACCCTTATAGTATGACCACAGAGGAATTAGTTGAACTAAAGAGAAAACCAGAGAAATTTAGTAATAATGGATTTATTCTCCCTAGTGTTTCTCCATGGGGAGACCCTATAATTTTTGTTAAGAAGAAAGATAGATCTATGAGGTTGTGCATTGACTATAGGGAGATCAATACTGTAACAATAAAAAACAAGTATCCCCATCCTCGCATTGATTATTTATTTGTCCAACTTCATCGAGATCAATATTTTTTAACAATTGACCTTCAATCTTGATATCATCAGTTGTTTGTGAAGAAGGAAGACATTCTGAAAAAAATCATTTTGAACCAGGTATTGGCATTACGAGTTTACAGTAATGCCTTTTGGATTGAATAATTCACCCTATGTCTTCATGGATCTAATAAATATAGTTTTCAAGGAATATCTTGATGAATTTTTAGTGGTATTTATTAATTATATCTTGGTATACACTAAAATTTACGAATATTATGAGAATCACTTCCGCATTATTATAATGACTCTTAGAAGAAATGAATTATATGAGAAGTTTAGCAAATGTGAATTCTGGATTCAAGAGATTTATTTTCTTGGCCATATTGTCTATAAAGATGGAATCTATATTGATCCTTCAAGGACCAAGGAAATCCGTGAATGGATAACACTGATGAGGATAACTGAGGTACACAGTTTTATTGGTTTAGCATGTTATTATCGATGTTTCGTCCAGAATATTTCCCAATTGGCTAACACATTAACCAAGCTCATGTGTAATGGGGTTAATTTTTTTTAGACCAAAGCGTGTGAAGAATGTTTTGAACAACGGAAGAGAAGATAATTCGATGCTTCTATCTTGAATCTTCCATCAAGGAACAATTGGTTTGTTATTTATAGTGATGCTTCAATGAAAGGACATTGTTGTTTCTTTATGCAGGATGATAGAGTTATTGACTATGCATAATGAGATCTAAAAATTGATGATCAAAACTCTCCCACTCACGATCTTGAGTTAGTAGCTATAATCTTCTCTCGAATGAATTAGAGACACTATCTCTTTGGTGAAAAATGTGAGATTTATACTAATCACAAGAGTTTAATGTATATTTTCTCAGAAATAGAAATAAACATGTGGTAAAGGAGATGGCTTGAACTAATCAAGGATGATGATTTCACAATACATTACCACTTAGTGAAGGGAAATAAGGTGGAATATTCTATGAGAATAAAGTATCATGGAGTTTTGAACAAGATAGGAGTTGAAAGGGATCCTATTTTTATGGATCTAGTAAAGATGGATATGGGAATAACCATGGAAGGTGAAACAACAATACTTTTTCAAATGGTTGCCAAAAAATCTTTACTAGAATGGATAAAACATTCTCAAAATAATGATGAGGAGTTTCAAAAGAATATTAAATTTCTGAATGAAGGGATATTGAGTGACCTCTTATATAAAGATGGAATTTTGAATTTTGGGTAGAGTATTTGTGTCCCTGATATAACTGATCTAAAAATGAAATTGTAGGAATATTATCATAGCTCCAATTTTCTATACACCATGAGAGAAAAAATATGTATATATATTTGAAGGAACATTTAGGTTAGACAACATAATGAGGGAGATTACTGATTTTGTGTCAAGATATATGGTTTGTCAAAAAGTGAAAGAGAGAAGGCAGCAATCTGGAGGAGTCATGCAACCTATTGAAATACCTGAGTGAAAATTGGATAATATTACGACATTCCTTATTGTTTTGAAAATCACAAACACCTTATCTTTAAGAATATTTCTTTAATAGGAAAATTTCTTTTATAAGGAAAATTGCTTTTATAAGGAAAATCACTTTTATAAGGAAAAATGAATTTGTATGAAAAATTATCCTTATAATGTTTTCATTCATATATTTCTTAAGTATAAGTTTCGGATTCATTTATATATTCTCAGAATCGTTTGAAACTTTGATAGGAAGCATTCTGTTTTAGGTTCCAAATTCTGGATGTGAACTGTAATAAAGTTCTACTCCAAATTCTGGATACAAATTCTCATTACGAATTCTGATGATGAATTCTCATTAAGAATTCTGATGACGAATTCTCATTACGAATTCTGATGATAAATTCTCATTATGAATTCTGATGATGAATTCTCATTACGATTTCTGATTACAAATTCTCATTACGAATTCTGTTGACGAACTCACATTCCGAATTCTCATTCTGAATTCTCATTCCGAATTCTCATTCCGAATTCACCTATTAAAACAGAATCTGATCATCTTTGTTTTATAAAATATGAATTTATTTAGACTCTGAAAATTATTTTTGTTTAGACTCTGAACATTCATTTTGCTTACACTTTTATAATTTGCCTACTCATTATTTTTCACTCCGAATCTTCACTCCAAATCTTCACTCCGAACTTTTTTTAAGTTAAACTTTAAACGATGTCGTACTTTCTATTATACTTGTTTTATTATAAAATGATGTCATCTATTCTATTATAAACTAACCGTTAGTTAAGTTACACGTGTACAGGTCCCTTTGATTTTTAAGGAAAATATGACCGTTGGAAAGGTGGCCGACCCTGCCTATAAATAGGAGCACATTTAAAAGAGATCGATGACGACTGATAAATGACTTCTTCGACATTGTTCATACATGCTATTGAAGTTATTTCTAGAGAGAGTGGCTCTTATTAACTCTCAAATTTTCATGTGACTCCGAATGTTGGTGATTACATTTGAGGACTTCCAGGGATAGGAAGACAGAGGTTTCTAACACCTTAAAGTTGAGGGTTTCCTTGCTGAGGAAGACGGAGGTGGCCAACTGCCTTGAAGTTGAGGGCTTGCGGGGATAGCAAGACATAGACTCCGATCTTCGTATCAAGGGCTTACCCTGGTGTTGGTAAGATAGACTTTCTTGAAAGTATAAATCAAGGGACCTTTATCCAAGGTTGTTGGATACCCTTTTCTTTGGGTTAAAAGACTTATATCTTGTTACTTGTAGTTTTACTACTCGTTTGTTTTAGCTGCATTTTGTATTATAAGGAAAGTATAACTTTCATATACTTCCTTACTTGTACTCTGTATCATTTAGATTCTATACGCTTTATGGTAGAATCTCATATTTTAATCTTTTGTTAAGTTTCAATTTCCGGAACCTACTTTCAGAATCTCTTTCCAAGTTTTCATTTGGTGTTAGAGGTGTTGTGAATTTTCTTAGTTTAACTTTGTTAAACATAGCCCTTTCCTTTGCTTAAGGAAAACATAGTTATTCATAACAAACTTTAAAGGTTCCAAAGGAATTTTTAAAGTATACAATTCACCCCCCTCCTGTATATTGAGCATCTACACCATTATTTCGATCCTACAATTGGGCTTCCATAGACTCCATGAAGGAATGATGCAATATGGTCATTGTTGATTGTCTTACCAAGTCAACAAATTTTCTTACTGTTAGAGATGATTTTCCACTTGAACGTCTAGAAAGAATATATATTAATGATGTTGTAAGATTCAATGGTGTACCCCTATTGATTTTTTCTGATCAAAATACACATTTTACTTCAAGATTTTGGAAAAGTCTTCAAAAGTCCTTATATTCTTAACTTCATTTGAGCACTTCCTACAACCCTCAAACTGATGAACAATCTGAATGAACTATTAAATCCTTAGAAAAAATGTTGAGATATTTCTCCCTTGAAAGTCAGGGTATGTGGGATCAATATTTACCTTTGGTATAATATTCTTATAACAATAGCTTCCATTCAAGTATTCAGATGGAACCATATGAAAAGTTATATGGAATGAGATTTCACACACCAACATTTTGGGATGATGTTGGTGAAAGAAGACTCATAGGCCCATATCATGTTGAGGAAATAATGGAAAAGGTGAAGGTTATCCAAAACCATATCAAAGAAACTCAAAGTAGGCAGAAGAGCTATGCTGATAACAGAAGGAATGATTTAGAATTTCAGGGAGGTGATCAAGTTTTCTTGAAGTCATCTCCATGGAAGGGAGTTATACGATTCAGTAATAAGGGGAAATTAAGTCCCAGGTACATCAGACCATTCAAAATTTTAGAATGAATTGGGGCTGTAACTTACCATTTGCCAATGCCGCAAAGTCTCTCTGAAGTTAACGATCTGTTCCATGTATAACTGTTGAGAAACTACTTGCCTAAACCAATGCATGTACTCACTTATGAAGAAATTTAACTAGAACTAGATCTCTCTTATTGTGAAGAGCCTGTCAATATTCATGATACTAGAGAATAATTGTTGAGAAACAGGATGACTCGTTTGGTAAAAGTTCTATGGAGAAACCATAATATGGAAGAGGGAACGTGGGAACAGGAGGAACATATGATAAAGAACCACCAAAATATTTTTATCATGTGATGTTCTAGAAATTTTTAGGACAAATTTTTTTAAGGAGGGGAGAATGTAACACCACATGCTTCCATGGTATGTTTCCCTTTTAATAATGTTGTAGCTTGCATTGTATGCAACATGGAGTTTTAACACACCATGACCAATGAAAAAGACATTATGTATATTATTACCCACTATTTAAAATTTTATAAATTTTATTTTTCAAAATAGAAATCATTTTTGAATTTGGGATATCGAAATTATCTTAGGGTGAATTTATGGTATTTTTATGAAAACTTTCATCTTTTGATGAATTGTGAAAGACGATAAACTACCATGAAATCCATTTCCCATTCGCTACACCCCAAAGCATGAAATATTTTCTCTAAGTAAATTATCCTCTACTCAGCTACAAATGGATTTGTAATCCCATTTAATGTTGGTGGTTGTTGCCTCATGATGCTGTCAAACATCGATCCTCTGCGTTATGGATCAGGTGGCTCCATACAAGGAAGTTGAAGAAGTATAAAACATGGAATGAAGGGAGTTTAAAGATATTTTCATAGAAAAAATACTTTCCCCTTGACCATCGTGTGGATATGGAAATACAATTTATGAGTCTGAGGAAAAAGGAGGATGAGAAGGTTACATAGTATGAGGCTAACTTTACAAGTTTAGCAAGGCATGTAGAAAATTATATATGTAACCCAAGGAGTAAGATTGATCGATTATTTGATGGTTTACAACCATTTTTCCTTTGATAATTAGTCTCACAATCCTTTCCATCATACCAAGATATTGTCTCATGCACTATCAAGACAATAAATGAATTCTCTATGTCATATAACTTCAATGAAAAGAAAGAGAAGAAGAGATATGTTGATCACTATGGAAATTGAAATATGTGGAAGAAGGAAAAATTTGAATATCTATCATGTGGTAAATGTGGGAAGAATCACCCCAGTACTTTCCTAAAAAGAGTGGTAGTCTGTTACTAGTGTGGTGTAAAATGCCACCAAGCATATGATTGTAAGGAAAAGAAAGAGGCTGTCAATGTTGAATGATACAATTGTAGAGAAAAGGGACATTATGCAAATGAATGTCCCCACTACCAAGGAAACTTTCCTCAGAAAAGTCCAAGGGATCAAATAAAATCTTATGCAATCACTAATACTGAGGTTGATGCTTCGAAAAATGTGGTGGCAGGTAATTTAATGGTTTCCCCAAGTTTAGCCATTGCATTATTTTATTCTGGATCATCACATTGTTTCATATCTTCCCAGTTTTCTAGGAAAATTAGATATTTCAAATTTGATTTAACATGGGAGTTGTCAGCCAAAAATCCTAAGGGAAGTATCATTGCAACAAAGATTTCTAAATTAGTCCCCATTAATCCACATAAACGATATTTATCATATGATATAATATTCATACCCATGATTGAATTTGATATATTCCTTAGTATGGATTAGATTTCAGACCATGATGCAAAAATTTATTGTAAGAAGAAGGAGGCTACAGTTCTTTATGATGAAAAGGTGTACATTTTCTTCAGAGAAGAAACATCACCATATGATTCTTATATAGATCCACCCCTATTATCTCAAGAAAATTCAATTATTGGGGAAGATGGGAATGAAATAATTATGGGTGAGGAAAAGAATGTTTGGATAGAGGATGTTCCTACTGTGCAAGAATATGTTGATGTGTTTCTAGAGGATTTACCTAGACATCCTCTAGAATGAGAAATTGAGTTTTCCATTGATTTAATTCTAGGTTCAAGGCCCATATCAATGAAATCTTATATAATGACCACTATGGAATTAGTGGAACTAAAGAAAAAACTATAGGAATTGTTTAATAAGGGATTTATTCTACCTAGTGTTTATCCATGGGGATCCCTTTTCCTTTTTGTTATGAAGAGAGTTGGATCTATGAGTTTGTGCATTGACTATAAGGAGATCAATTCTATAAGAATAAAGAACAAGTATCCCCTACCACACATTATTGATTTATTTGACCAAATTCATATAGATCAATATTTTTCAAGGATTGAACATCAATATAGATTTAATTAGTTGTCTATGAAGAAGTAAGACATTCCCAGTACATCATTTCGAACCAGGTACAGATATTACAAGTTTATATTAATACCTTTTGGATTGACTAATGAGCCATCTGTCTTTATGGATATAATTAATAGAGTTTTGAAAGAATATCTTGATGTAATTTTATGGGTATTTATTTATGATATCTTGTTATAATACCAAAGCTATGAAGATAAGGAGAATCACTTTCACATTATTATAAAGGCTCTTAGAATAAATGAATTATATGGGAAGTTTAGAATGTGTGAATTCAGGTTTCAAGATATCTCTTTTCTTGGCCATATTGTCTCTAAGTATAGAATCTCTATCAATCCTTCAATGATCAAGGAAATCCAAGAATGGCCAACTCTGATGAGTATAACTGAGCTATGTAGTTTTATTGGTTTAGCATGTTCTAATCGACATTTCGTTCAAAATTTTGCCCGGTTGGCTAACCCTCTAACCAAGATCTCACATAAAGGGGTTAAATTTATTTGGAAAAAAGAGTGTAAAGATTGTTTTGAAGAACTGAATTGATTATTAGTCAATGCTCTTATATTGAATTTACAATCAGGGAATTATGGGTTTGTTATTTATAGTTATGATTCAAAGAAAGGACTTGGTTGTGTCCTTATGTAGAATGATATTGTTATTGCCTACGAATCACGATAGCTAAAAGTTCATGAGAAAGACTATCCCACTCAAGATCCTGAGTTAGCTGCTGTAATCATTACTCTGAAGATATGGAGACACTATATAAATGATGATAAATGTGATGTTTATACTGATCACAAGAGTTTGATGTATATTTTCTCACAAAAATTATTAAACATGAGGCAAAGTAGATGGATTGAACTACTCACAGATTATGATTGCACAATACACTACCACTCGGGGAAGGAAAATATGGTGGTAGATGCTTTGAGCAGAAAGGATCATGGATTTTTGAACAAGATGAGAGTTTAAATGGATGATATTTTCATGGATCTAGTAAAGATGAATATGGTAATAACCATGGAGGGTGAAACATAAATACTTTTTCAAACGGTTTCCAAACCATATTTACTAGAAAGGATAAAACATTCTCAGACTGATGATGAGGAGTTTCAAAAGAATATTAATGTTGTAAATGATGGGATATTGGGCGACTTTGTTTATGAAGATGGAATTTTGAAATAATGGAATGGAATTTGTGTTCCCGATATACCTTATCTAAAAAGATATTTTTTGTAAGTTGCTCATAGATCCAATTTATATATACATCATGGAGGCACCAAGATGTATAGATATTCGAAGGAACAATTTCTGTGGAAAATCATTAAAAGGGAGATTGGTGATTTTGTGTCAAGGTGTATGGTTTGCTAACAAGTTAATGTAGGAAAAAAATATCCTATAGAAGTCATGAAACCTCTTCCCATACCTGAGTGGTAATGGTATGATATTATGATAGAATTTTTCATGGGGTTAACAAAGGCTCCTAGAAGGAATGATGCAATATGAGTCATTGTTGATCATCTTTCCACGTCAGCACATTTTCATTTTATAATAGATAATTTACCACTTTAAGGTCTAAAAAGACTATATATTAATTAAGTTGTAAGATTCCATGGTATACTCCAATCGATTATTTCTGGTCTTGATCCCCATTTTAAATCAAGATTTTTGAAAAGTCTTTAGGAGGCCTTGGATACTGATCTTTGTTTGACCACTGCCTACCACCTTCAAACTGATGGACAATCAGAATGCACTATTAAAACATTAAAAGACATGTTGTGATCTTTCTCACTTGACTTTCAGGGTATGTGGGATCAATATTTACCTCTGGTAGAATTTTCCAATAACAATAGCTTCCATTCGTGTATTTAGATGGAACCATATGAAGCGTTATATGGAAAGAGATGTCACACACCATCTTGTTGGGATGACGTGGGTGAAAGAAAACTCATAGGCCGAAAACATTTTTAGGATACAATGAAAAAGGTGAAGATTATCCAAAACCATGTCAAAGTATCTCCAAGTAGAAAAAAGAGCTATGCTGATAATCAGAGGAAGGATTTGGATTTTCAAGTAGGAGATAATGTTTTCTTGAAGGTATCTCTATGGAAGGGTGTTATACGATTCAGTAAGAATGGCAAATTGATTCCTAGGTAATCAGAACTTTAGAAATTCTAGAACAAATTCGGGTTGTAGCTTACTGTTTGGAAATGCCTCCAAGTCTCTCCAAAGATCATGACGTGTTCAACGTATAATTGTTGAGAAAATACATGCCTAACCCAACACATGTACTCGCCTATAATGAAATTGAACTAGAACCTGGTCTATATTATTATGAAGATCCTGTCAAGATTCTTGATACTAGAGAACAAATGCTGAGAAATCAGACGACTCGTCTGGTAAAAGTTCTATGGAGAAACTATATGATGGAAGAGGCAATGTGGGAACCTGAGGATCTTATGATGAAGAACCACTTGAACCTTTTTATAGAGTTATATTCTTGAAATCTCAAGGACAAAATTATTTTAAAGTGGGTAGAATGTAACACCCCATGATTCAATTGTACGTTTCTCTTTGAATAATGCAGTTGCTTGCATTGTACATAATTTGCAGTTTTATCACACCAGGACCAATCAAACTAGCTGTTATGAATAGTAATAACCTTTTTTTTGAAATTTTATAATTTTTTTCATAATGGAATTTATTTTTTAATTATGAATATTAATGTTATATTAGGGAAATTTTTTGGAATTTTTCTGAAAAATTCCATTTTTTTGACGAATAGTAAAAAACACGGTGTTATTGTTTAAAACAGACTGTTTATTTAAATAATTTTTTATATTATTTTAATTTATTTTAGGTAAAAATATATACATAATACCTATATATGTTCAATGTAATTCATTAGTGTCATTTTATAATAAGTTTAAATATATAAATTTTTTTTAAACTTTTTAATGTCTTTTACCCACCTTCTAAGAGCATTTACAAATTTGCATAAAACATAATTTTACCACTTTTGTAAGTTGAATTTAAAAAATCTGAGAGACACAGTTGACATTAGTAAGTAATATGTGTTTCAATAAGATGAAAATATTTCATTGTGAATAGTAAATTTTGTCTTTTATTTACCATTATTAAAATTAAATTGAGTAATTAAGGGTAAAAATGAAATTATAACTACCCAAACACATGTCCTAATTATATTGGATATGTGTGGTTCAACCAAAAACAAACATAACAATAAAATATCTAAACCTACCTCTCATACCAACTGTAACACCCTGACCCCTGTTACCTAGAGTCGGTGCATTAGTCAATCCAAAAGGCATTACTATAAACTCGTAACGCCCGTACCTAGTTCAAAATGCTGATTTTGAAATGTATTCCTTCTTCACACACAACTGATGACATCCATATCTAATGTCAATCATGGGAAAATACTGATCTCCCTGAATTTGGTCGAATAAATCATCAATGTGAGTTAGGGGATACTTGTTCTTTATTTTTATAGCATTGATGTCCATGTAGTCAATGCACAACCTCATAGATCCGATTTTCTTCTTAAAAAAAGAACATGGGATACCCATGAAGAAACTCTAGGGTGAATAAATTCCTTATTAATAAAATTTTCTATTTGTTTCTTTAGTTCCAGTAATTCCACTATGGCCATTCTATAAGGGGTCCTCGATATGGGCCATGAACCTGTAATTAAATCAATGGATAACTCAATTTCCCATTCGGGAGGATGTACAAGTAATTCCTATGGAAACACATCAAAATATTCTTGCACAATAGGTACGTCCCCTATTTTAACATTATTTTCCTCACTCATAATTATGTCATTATCTTCCTCACCTATAATTTAATTTAGTAGAGCTACTTGTGGTGATCTATATAATAATCAGGTGGTTATGTTTTTGCTCTAAAGATAAGGTACTTCTTATCATCATTGAAAATTTTAACCTCCTTCTTCTTACAATAAATTTTTTCATCATGACCTGAAAGACAATCCATTCTAAGGATTATATCAAATTCAATCATGGGTATGACGACAATATCAGAAGATAGAGAACATTAATATGGCCAAATGGGAACTGATTTAGAAATTTTTTTTGCGATGATACTTTCCCAAGGTGTTTTGACCGAAAACACCCTGATTAATTCAAATTAAAAGTATCTAATTTTCTTTGCAAAATGTGAAGATATGAAAAAATTCGATGATCTAGAATCAAATAAAGCATCGGCTAAACTTGGGGAATCCATTAAAATACCTGCCATCACATCTTTCAGAGCTTCAACCTCAGCAGTAGTGATCGCATAAACTTGGACTTGCTCCCTTGGACTTTTCTAAGGTACGTTCTCTTGGAGAATTGCACATTAATTTTAATAATGTATATTTTCTCTATAATTGTAGAATTCAACATTGACAGCCACTTTCATCCCCTTGTAATCACGAACTTGGTGGCCTTTTTCCCCACACTTGTAACAGACTCCCATTCTCTCCAGAAAACTACCACGGTGTTTCTTCCCACATTTACCACAGGATAGATATTAATCTTTTCCCTTCAACACCTTATTTTAATTTCTAGAGTGATATGTAGATCTCTTATTCTATTTCCTTTCTTGAAAGTCATAAGACTTATAGAATTCATTTTCTGTCTTGATAGAGCCTAAGACAATATCTTCGTACGATGAGAAGGATTGTGAGACTAATGATTTATGGAGAAATGGTTTTAACCCATAAAATAATCAATAAATCTTACTCATTGGGTTACATATATAATCTTCTGCATGCTTTGTTGTCCCTGTAAAGTTAGCCTCATACTTTGTGACATTCTCATCCTATTTTTTCCTCAGAATCAAAAATTGTCTTTTCATATCCGCTCGATGGTCACAAGGAAAGTATTTTTCTAAAAACATATCTTAAAATCCATGTATTTCATATTTGACACTTATTCATATTAATTTGTGTTTTAGATTAATTACCACCATTGATCTGCATCTACTGTGAGGCGATAAACTACCATGACAAATTTTTCCCTTTCACAACTCCCCAAAGCATGAAATATTTTCTCTAAGGAATTTATCCTTTTCTCAGCTACTAATGGATTTATACTCCCATTAAATGTTGGTGGTTGTTGCCTCATGAAGCATTCTATCATTGATCCTATGAAATATGGATCATACTTATCCATACGAGTAAGGTTATTATTCATAATCTAATTGAGTTGTCCTAGTATGGTGATAAATTGATCAGCACCAGTTGCATCACTAGCTCCACTATAATTATCTTGAATATGAGGGAAATACCTACATGTATTAGGTGCATTGATACAGTTTTCATTCCTTCCACTCGGTGCTATTTCTAAAAAACAACATACATTAGATTAGTTTATGAATCAAAATACATAATTACAAATTTGTATAACACGTAACAAGGGAGTTGTCAGAAAAAACTCTTAAGGGAAGTATCATCGCAACAAATTTTTGTTCATAAATTACTTTTAGAGAGTATAAAAATATTTATCTATAGATATCATCGTCAAAACCATGATTGAATTTGATATAATCATAGGAATGGATTTGAATTTAGACCATGATGTGAAAAGTTATTGTAATAATAAGGAGGTTATAATTTTCGATGATGATAAAGAGTACATTATCTTTAGAGAAGAAAAACAACCACCTGATTCTTATCTAGATCCAACCCCAGTAGCTCTACTAATTTCAATTGTTGGGGAGGTAGAGAATGAAATAATTAGGGGTGTGGAAATAATGTTCGAATTGAGGACATACCTATAGAGCAAGAATATGTTGGTGTGTTTCCAGAGGATTTACACGGACATCCACTTGAACAAGAAATTCAGTATTCCATTAATTTAACTCCTGGTTCAAGGCCCATATCAAAGACGCCTTATAGAATGTTCACTGTGGAATTAGTGGAACTAAAGAAACAACTAGAGGAATTGAATAATAATGGATTTATTCACCATAGTGTTTATCCATGGGGAGCCCCTGTCCTTTTTGTTAAGAAGAAAGACAGATCTATGAGGTTGTGTATAGACTACCGGGAGATCAATGCTATAACAATAAAGAAAAAATATCCCCTACGTCGCATTGACGATGTATTCGATGAAATTCATGGAGATCAATATTTTTCAAAGATTAACCTTCGATCTGGATATCATTAGTTGTGTGTGAAGAAAGAATACATTCCGAAAACATCATTACAAATCAGGTACAAGCATTACGATTTTACAGTAATGCATTTTGGTATTGACTAATGCACCCTCTATCTTCATGGATCTAAAGAATAGAGTTTTTAAGGAATATCTTGACCACATTGTAGTGGTATTTATTGATGATTTCTTGGTATACTTGAAAATCTATTAAGATCATGGGAATCACAAGAGAATTATTATAAATGCTCATAGAAGAAATGAATTATATGGGAATTTTAGCAAGTGTGAATTCTTGATTCAAGAGATTTCATTTCTTGGCCATATTGTATATAAGGATGGAATCTCTCTTGATCCTTCAAAGACCAAGGCAATCAAAAAAAAGGCCAGCACCAACGAGTATAACTGTGGTACAATGTTTTATTGGATTAGAAGGTTATTATCAATGTTTAGTATAGAATTTTTCCCAGTTGGCTAACCCATTAACTAGGCTAACACAAAAAGGGGTTAAATTTTTTTGGACAAAAGAGTGTGAATAATGTTTTGAAGAGCTGAAGACAATATTAGTAAATGCTCCTATATTGACCCTACTATCAGGGAACAATGGGTTTGATATTTATAGTGACGCTTCAAAGAAAGGAACTGGTTGTGTCCTTATGAAGAATAATGGATTTATTGACTTTGCATTGTGATATCTAAAGATTAATGAGCAATACTTTAACACTCGTGATCTTGAGTTAGTAGCTATAATATTTGATATGAAGATTTGGAGACACTATCTTGATGGTGAAAAATTTGAGATATATACTGATCACAAGTGTTTGGAGTATATTTTCTTTTAAAAAGAACTCAACATGAGGCCAAGGAGATGGCTTGAACTACTTAAGGATTACGATTTCACAATACACTACCACTCGGGGAATGAAAATAAGGTAGCAGATTCTTTGAGCAAAAAGGATCATGGATTTTTGAACAAGATGAGAGTTGAATGGGATCTTATTTACATGGATCTCATAAATATGGATATGGGAATAACCATGGAAGGTGAAACATCATTACTTTTTCAAATGGTTTCCAAACAATCTTTACTAGAAAGTATAAAAAGTTCTCAGACTAATAATGAGGAGTTTCAAAAGAAGATTAAATGTGTAAATGATTGTAGATTGATTGAATTCATATATGAAAATGGAATTTTGGAATCTGGGAAGAGACTTTGTGTTCCCAATATAACATACCTAAAAAATAATTGTTGGACGATGCAAATAGCTCCAATTTCTATATATCACCTTGGAGCACCAAGATGTATAGAGATTTCAAGGAACATTTTTTGTGGTACAAAAAGAAGAGAGATATTTCTGATTTTGTGTCAAGATGTATGGTTTTACAACAAGTGAAAGATGGAAGGAAATAGCTTGGAGAAGTCATGCAACCTCCTCCCATACCAGAGTGGAAATGGGACAATATTACAATGGAATTTGAAATGGGGATACCAAAGAATCCTAGAAGGAATGATTCAGTATGAGTCATTTTTGATTGTCTTACCAAGTCATCACATTTTCTTGCTATAAAACAAGATTTTCCACTGGAACATCTAACAAGAATATATATTAATGAAGTTGTAATACTCCATGGTGTACCCCTATTGACTATTTCTAATCATGATCCCCATTTTACATCAAGATTCTGGGAATGTCTTCGGAAGTACTTGGATACTGAAATTTGTTTGAGCACTACCTGCCACCCTCAAATAGATGGAAAATCAGAATGGACTACTAAATCCTTAGAAGAGATGTTGAGATCTTGCCCACTTGACTTTCAAGGTATGTGGGATCAATATTTACCTATGGTAGAATTTTCCTATAACAATAGCTACCATTAATGTTTTCAGATGGCACTATATAAAGAATTATATGGAAAGAGATGTCGCACACAAATTTGTTTGGATGATATTGGTGAAAGAAAACTCATAGGCCGAGAAAATGTTGATGAAACTATGGAAAAGGTGAAGGTTATCCAAGCCCACATCAAAGAAGCTCAAAGTAAGAAGAAGAACTATGCTGATAAATGAAAAAAGGATTTGGAATTTTAGGTAGGATATCGTGTTTTCTTGAATGTATCTCCATGGAAGGGAGTAATATGATTTGGTAAGAAGGGTATATTTTGTCCCAGGTATGTCAGACCTTTTGAAATTCTAGAATAAATTGGGGTTGTAGCTTACCATTTTGAAATGCCGCCAAGTCTCTCTAAAGTTCAAGATGTGTTCCATGTATCACTGTTGAGAAAATACATGCCTGAACCAACACATGTTTTCCCCTATAATGAAATTGAATTTGAACATGATATTTCTTATTGTGAAGAGCCTGTCTAGATTTTTGATACCGGAGAACCAGTTTTGAGAAACCAGATGACTTGTCTGGTCAACGTTCTATAGAGAAACCATAAGATGGAAGAGGAAATAAGGGAACCAGAGGAACATATGCTGGAGAACCAACTGAATCATTTTGTGTAGTAGTATTATAGAAATTTCATGGAGGAAATTTTTTGAAGGAGAGAATAATGTAACACCCCAAGCTTCTATGGTACATTTCCCTTTGAATAATGCAATACTATGAATTTTACCCAACTTCGAGATTCTAACACACCATGACCAATCACACAAGCTGTTATGAATAGTAATACCAACTTTTTGAAAGTTTAAAAATTTTATTTTTCAAAATGGACTCCATTTTTGAATTCAAGATATAGAGATTATCTTAGGGTAAATTTTTGGTATTTTTCTGAACAATTTAAATTTTTGATGAATAGTGAAAAATACTGCGTTATTATTTAAAACAGAATTTTTATTTAAATAATTATTTATTTTATTTAAATTTATTTTATGTAAAATAGATATATAAGACCTTTATATGTTCAATGTAATTGATTGGTGTCATTTTATAATAAAATTAAATGTATAAAATTTTATTGAACTTTTTAACGTTTTTTACCCACCTTGTAGGTGCATTTGTAAAATTTGAATAAAAATTAATTTTATCGCTTCTGTGAGTTGAATTTCAAAAATACTAGAGACACTGTTGAAATAAGTAAGTAAAATGTTGTTCAATAAGATGAAAATAATTTTTGGTGAACAATAACTTTTAATTTTTTTTAACCATGGTTAAAAGTAAATATGGTAATTAAGGGTAAAAATGGTTTTATAATTACCCTAAAACATGTCCTAATTCTATTGGATAAGTATAATTCGACTTAAAATAACGTTTGTAATAAAATATGAACCTCTTTTATCCACTTGTATTAGATTAGGACATTTATTATTATTTTATTTAAAAAGGGTTAAAAGAGTTAAATTCAATGTTTAATAAATAAATGATTTTTTATTTAGAGTTACACACAATATAATTTCCACTATAAATATTAATTATAAAGATAAAAGTTTTTCCTACATAATGGTATTTTATTTAAAATTTTTAGACATTAAATAATTTAATTTATTTATGACACTATGATGATGTTGTAATTACCTTATTAATGAAATATTAAAATAATTGATATTATAAATATCCAAATAAATGTTAATTGAGACATATGATGAATTAAACTAATTTTATAGGTTAATATAACATGTTATGGTTTATTAGATAAATAGTTTTCAAAGTGATAAGGTATTTATAACTTTCATAAAAACAAAATACCAAATAGTGTCAAAATTGACATAAATTAGGTTTTAAAACAAATACAATATTATTGGTTTATATAATATTTCTAAAAATCTAAGGTTCGTAAAAAGGGATTAAATAATATTATATATGTTATTAATGAACCACTTGAGGTTATATTGGAAGATTCGAGTAATTTTATTAACTATATAGTGTATGAATACAAGATGATATGGTAAAAGATAAACTACTTAACTAATAGTTAAATCTACAAGATAAGGTTAGAATGGTAACCTAAACTTGTCTAAAAACTATTTATTGTGAGTATTTCGACCCATAACCACCTAAGGCTAAAAAATAATTCATGTTGAGCCATTATAAACCGAATATTATAGTATAGTAAATTAATATTTTAATCATTTCCTAAAGTGAGCCTCACCCCTCTTTTGAAAGGGAACATCCCCTTATCTAAAAAACACACATCAAAAGCCATTTGGCTCGGCCAAAACATACCCAAATATCATCCTTACTTACTGCAAATCGACCTAGAGTCCTTAATTTGATCAAAAAGCTATCTTAATGAGCACTTTTCAACAACTCAAAAGGAAACACCCAAAGAAGAGGTAATAATTTCACCATCCTCTTTCCAGTTCATTCCTTCTTCCACTTACTCTTTCATTGTTGTTTTCATAAAAAAAATAATAAATCCAGTACCTATTACATACTTTGATGTTATTATAAATTTCTTACAAACATATTCGTTATTCTTTCCATCCTATAAATGGAAAAGTCATCATACCTGCGTACGTATGGCTTATCGTCTCCGCGTCGTGGTGTAGTTTGTTATTCAAACACTTCATTATTGGGATAGGTATAATAATGAGTATAACTGATGTAAATAAAAAATAAAAAATGTTTTTTATTCTTTATGTATGATATACCTTCCAATTACATACAATTTCACCATCAAAATAATGATATTTTCTCTTGTGTGTACGTACAGATTACCTTCTCCATGACCCAATGAGATTCATTCCCACGTTAACCATTCAACAATGATTATAAAATATATATTATTATTGAGTATGAAATATATGACATAATAATTCTACTGGATATTTATCTACTTATATATATCTAATTCACTACCTTCTGTTCAATACGATATGAAAACGGAAACAACATTTATGCTTACATACGGTATACCATCTCCATTAACAGTGTTTTCATTTCATATAAATATATATATTATAAATATTTATAATATGAATATTTATGATATATAAATCAAGTTTAATATTCAAGAAGTATTTAAACCATGATCTAAATGATACGAATAAGAATAACAAGTTAAAAAATGTACAACAAAGACAGCAATTAATTCCCAAAAAGTTAATTTAACATGGAAATCATTATTAAATGGATAGTATAAAGTCATATATGAATCATGTATGATATAATAAACATGAATATGGTTCTGTTGTAATTTAATAACATACTATGGTTATTATACAAGATGTTAAACGTACTATCGACCAAAAGAAAGTGCATGGTAATGGTTAATTTCAAAATCTCTTTATTATCTGAGATTGTTTTTACATAAGTATATACTGGGACATATTTATTATCCATGTCCAGGTTTCTTAAAAAAGTTTTCAATGGGATTATTTTTAAGGGATTTTTTTACTAAAACATCATTTTATATATTCTAATGAATTATTCTTCTCAAGCATTCTCATTAGGGTCCACATTTTCAAAATGATTTAAAGGGGTCATTTATGTAGACAAGAATATATTAAAATGTTTATTCCATTCAAAATATTAAAAGTGGTATTGGACACTTTGATTAAAAACTATATTTTAAATTATTTTATTTATAAATTATTAGACTCTTAAATGATTTCATAAAAAGGGGATATTTATCTCAAAGATTCTTACTAATCAATTTCGACTATGCCAACATCCGTTACAAGATATTATTATTGGTCGAGATTGATTTATAATGATACAAATAATCCATATTGTTTTTATGATTTTATTATATATTTGACCATGGATGTGTTATTTTTATACAATTAATGGTTTAGGGTTATAGTATTGACATTTCGTATACTAGTTCAAATATGACTGTTTATGTTATGTTCCATCCATTTCATATGTGGAAATTATTGGATATAGTAAGTGATGGTTGGAGCCTGCTATAGCTCCTCAATGCGTTGGTAGGTCTCCTGAGACAATTAGATGTGTAATTGGCAGAGGCCTTTCGCAATTCGATATATTGTTTTGATAGAGGCCTTAATCATTTTTAGACATCTTGTCTGTGGACTTGAAAAAATGATTTAGAATGTCTGGCATTATACATTCCCTCATTATGAAAATATTATTGATGGTTCATGTGGTTATTAGACTTTTAGAATACCCATGATTATGTTTTATTATGGAATTATTTACTAATCTCATATTCCTACCATAATGTGTTCATGTTTATTATTTGTAAATGGACGTGTTTTAAATTATTCCCCATGCCTAATGTTTTGTTATCTTCCACTTTATTCCATACCCTTAATAAGTGTTTGAGATCACTCCTATCTTATGTTTTATTTTCCTAGGATTCCAAGAAGAGTATTATGATTGATATGGAGAGTTAAGCAAGGGGATTAATGGTGTTCTCAAAGATTCATTTATGTTGTGTTTTTTTGAATGTGTAATGTAACATTCATGAATGTAATATATTTTCCAAGGCTACTAAACTAATTGGTCTTTTGGGACATGATTTCCTTGTATCATGCCAATGTATTAAAATAATACACCGACTCTCAGTAACTCATATCGAGGCATTAAAGATACCAACTGTAATGTGTTGACCCTAGTTAGCCCGATTCGGTGCATTATTACTTAACATTGGACAGATAAAAGGAATCATGTCCCGAATGACTGATTAGTTTAGTAGCCTTGGATGTCTATAATAAATTCATAAGTTTTATATTAAATCTTTAAATAAAAACATCAACAACATTTTTTCCACATTGACCACAATTATATCCTTATCCTATCCCTACAGGTGAACCATAAAATATTGCTTCACCTCATGGGAAAGATAAAACATAGAAAGGGGTGGGATCAGATGATCAGTATGGATAACAATATAATAGAAACATTCATAAATAAGCATAAACATTTAAAAAAATGTATAAGACTAAAACCAAAGAGTTTTAAACTTAATCTTCAGCATAATATGGTAAATATAAATTCAAATAATTCCATTTACATATTCCCATTGATGTTCTACTAGTCGAATAATCACAAGCAATATCGATAACCACTTTCATAATGATGGAATGCATAATGTTAGACTTCATAACCACATAGTCAAGGCCTTGTTCCAAGACTACAAATAAGATTTTTTCAAGGCCTTGTGCCCAGACACTAGTTTGTCTAATGATACCTACCAATGCATCAAGGAGTTATAGATGGTTTGACATATCACTTACTAATTCCTATGAATTCCTCATATGAAAAGGTTTAAACATACCATAAAAATTCGTATTAAAACTAGAATACAAAATGTCAATAATTTATCAATAAACCATTAATGGAATAAAAATAACACATCCACAATCCAACATATTACAAAACCTTTAATACATTAATAATTTTTTTATCATAATAAATCAACTTCAAACAAGCTTAAAATCCATCAAATGAAGTTGAAATAGATGAAATAAAGTCTTTTTTTAGAGAAATATATCTTTCTATTTTGAAATCATTTAAAAGTCACATAATTATAAAAGAAAATATTTATGATGAAAATATTCTTATAAGCTTGTGTGGGAAGATTCAATGATGTTATAATGGCAGCAAAAATTCCTCGACCCTAGTTACCTAGGGTCGGGGAATTATTACATAACATTAGCATGATACAAGTAATCATTTCCCGAATGACCGATTAGTTTAGTAGCCTTAGAAGTACAAGATACATTCATAAATATTACATGACATCATGAAATAAAAACATAAAAAAAAATTCATCATTGACCACACTTATATTCATAGCCTATCCCTACAGGTCTACCATAAAATATTTCTTCACCTCCTAGGAAAAATAAAACAAAGAAATGGGTGGGCTCAGATGCTCATAAAGGATAAAAATATAGCAGAAACATTCATAAATAAAGCATAATCATTTAAGGTAATGTATAAGAGTTAAACATAATAGTTTTAAACATAAAATTCAGCATAATATGGTAACTATAGAATCAAATAATACCATTTACTTATTTACATATATATTCTACTAGTAGAATACCCAATGCAATATCAATAGCCACTTTTATAATGATTAAATGCATAATGCCAGACTTTATAACCACATAGACAAGGCCTTGTGCCAAAACTAAAAATCATATTTTTTCAAGGTCTTCTTCCACGACACTAGTTTGTCTCATGAGACCTTCTAATGCATTTAGAGTATATAGTGGGATCTACTCCTCACTTACTAAGTCGAATGCATTCTTTATATGAAAAGGTTTAAACAAAACATAAACATTTGTATTAAACCAAGCATACGAAATGTCAATAATTCATTCATAAAACAAGAATGGTATAAAAATAATACATCAATAGTCAATCATATCACAAAATCTTCAATGTAATATGTAAGATTTGTATCATAACAATTGAACTTCAAAGAAGATTAAAATCAATCAAAGTATGCTGACATAGATGAAATCAAAACATTTTGTAGATAAATATATAATTATATTTTGAAATTTTTAAGAGAAATAAAATTATAAAATAAAACTATTATTTTTAAAATATTATTATAATATTGTATGGGATGCTTTGATGATGTTATAACGGCATAAAATAGCCACACCCGCCATATATGTAAAAAAATGCATTCTTACCTTAATTTTGTCGAAATGGTATGGTGACTTTGTTATTCATATGATGGATAGAATATAGAATATTGTGATAACATTTTTATAATAACATCATAGTATATATAATATACTTGATTTATTATTTTAAAATGAAAACAACAAAGAAAGAGAAAGTGGAGGAAGAAAAAAACTTGAAAGAGGTGATGAAATATTTACCTCTTCTTCGGGTTATTTTTTATGATTTGATCAAAAGGCCTCCATAGGATGGATTTTTGACCAATGTAAGGCCTCTAGTATTAATTTAGGAATGTTTTTAGGGTATTTGTGTTGGTTATGGCTTATCCAAATGGATTTGGTGGTGTGAAATTAAGATAAGGGGAATTACCCTTTTATAAGAGAGTTGAGGGTCACTTTAGGAAATGCTTGAAATATTAATTTATAATAAAGTATTTTTCACTTTAGAATGGATAAAAAATGATTTATTTCTAGTATAAGGAGGGGATGGGTCTAAAAACTTTCAACCAATAGGTTTTGGATAGGTTAAGGTCACCATATTAGCCTTATCTTTTAGATTTAACTCTTAGTTAAATTGTTTGACATTTACTATGTCTCATTGAATTTTTATATTATATGGTTAATAAACATACTATAACAACCCAGGAAAACCCCATGTGGTTCATTATTAACATATATAACCTCATCCATGTCCTTTTTCGAAACCATATATTTTAGGAATATTATTAATAATATAGTATTTGTTTTAAAAACACAATTATGACAATTTTGACACTATTTAGTATTTGATTTTTTTGAGAGCCATTAAAACTTTATAAATTTGAATAAAATTTATTTAACCAACCCTAACATGTAATATTAACCTATAAATCTTTTATAATTTATCATAAGTCTAAATTTACATTTATTTGGATATTTATAATATAAATTATTTTAATATTTCATTATTAAGGTAATTACTACATCATCATTATGTCATAACTAAATTAAATTATTAATGTCTAAAAATTATGAATAAAAAATCATAATGTATGAAATATTTTTTAATTTATAATGAATATTTATAGTCTAATATATATTTTGTGTAACCCTATATTAAAAATTGTCTAGCTATTAAACGTTGAATATAACTCTTTTAACTCTTCTTAAAATATAATAATAATAAATGTCCTAATCTAATCCAAGTGGACTAAAGGGGGTAATATTTTACTTCGAGAATCTTGGTAATTTGAAGATGTGTATTTTTCATGAAATAAATCCATGTCTGGATATGATCAGGTAGAGGTGTCTCTTGTAGAGATGTACCTAGGAGTGGAAACTCTGATAAGGAGTTTCAAGCTTGACCTGGGGTATCTTGGTACACGACAACGAGCCTTGCTGAACTCTTGGTTATGAAAATCTTGGGGGATATTTTTAGGATAATTCATATTTTCTTTACAAACCATAATGAAGGATTTATGATAATATACCTCCTCAAATAAATCATTTTTTATGGTTATGGATTATATCAATAAATTGTTCAATTTATGTTTAGTGTTTTACATTTTTGGAATTATGTATTGTGATTCATAAACTAATAAAGTGTATGCCACTGTTTAGAAGTGGTTTATAGTAGAATGATTAGAAACCATATTACTGCACATAATCCATTTAGGGATTTCCCTCCTACTCCAGATAATTTTAGTTGAGCTAGTGATGCAGCTGGTGCTGGTAAACTTATCACCATAATGGGAAAAATCACTTAGGTTATGAATAATAACCTTTCCCATATTAAGCACCCTGACCCAAAATGTTGAGGATCAATGTTATACTGCTTCATGAGGAAAAAACCACCAAAATTGAATAGGAGTGAAAATCTATTAGTTGTTTAGAAATGGATAAATTCCGTACAGATAATATTTCATTCTTTGTGGAGCTGCGAAAAGGAAAAAGTTGTCATGGAATTTTATTGCCTCACAGGAGATACAGATTAGTAGTGTTCATTAATCCAAAACCCAAAGGAATATGAATAAGTATCAAACATTTAATGGAGGGATTTTAAATAAAATTTATTAGAAAAGTACCTTCCTTGTGACCATTGAGCTGATATGGAAAGACAAATTCTGAGTTAAAGAAAAAAGGAGGATGAGAATGTCTCAAAGTATGCGGATAACTTTACAAGGTTATCAAAGAATGCCGAAGATTATATACATAACCCAATGAGTAAGATTGATCTATTCTTTTATGGGTTAAAACCATTTCTCCATTGAGCATTAGTCTCACAATCCTTCTCATCGTCGAAAGATATGGTCTCATGTTCTATCAAGACATAAAAAGAAATGCACTATGTCATATGAATTCAAAGCAATGAAATAGAAGAAGAGATCAGATAATCACTGTAACAGCCCGAGATTTTATGAAAAATATTCTTTTTTTTTAATTCACTAATTTCTTGTGTTGTACGCTACACCAAAAGGAGCTTACACAATACACATCCTTGACTTGACTTGCATTACACGCAATCACAACCTTCCTCGATAGCGTGTGTAGTACGCAATACTGAGTTTCACGAAACAACGATATGCTATTAAAATATTATTAAAACTAGCCGTTATAAATAGTAATAACCACTTTTTGAAATCCAGTAAATCTTATTTTTCAAAATGAACTTTATTTTTGGATTCGGAGTATCGAATTTAGCCTAAGGTGAAATTTTGGTACTTTTCGGATAACTTTCATATTCTGATGAATAGTGAAAATTACTAAATTATAATTAAAAACAAATTTTTTTAATCGAAATAATTAATAGTGATAAATCATTAATTTGAGTGGTTTTAATGTATATTTAGAATATATTTTTACAATTTAATACAATGTTGGTCATTGGATGTAATTTCACATTTAAACTAGACATAAACAAGTGTCAATCTTTTGATAGATATTGTTTCTTAAAAACACGCTGTTTGTTTTAACAGCGGGATTTAATTATAAAATTAATTAATGCAACTTTTATGTTATGAATTTGGTAAAATAGACTTCATTTTTGAATTCGGAATATGAAATATAGCTTGGGATGAAATTTTGGCATTGTTCTGAAAAACATCAAATTTTGATGAATAGTGAAACTACTAAGTGGTAGGTTAAAAACTGAATTTTTGCATAAAACTTAATTTTACCGCTTCTGTGAATGGAATTTCGAAAATCCGAGAGACACGGTTAATATCAAGGACTAAAATGTGGTTCAATGAGATGAAAATAATTTTTGGTGAATAGTAACTTTTTACTTTTTTTTACCACGGTTAATAGTAAATAGGGTAACTAAGGGTAAATATGATATTAATATTACCCTAACACATGTCCTAATTCTATTGGACAAGTGTAATTCGACCAAAAACAAACTTAGGAATAAAATATGACCATTTAGGCCCACTTGGATTAGATTAGGACATTTATTATTAATTTATTTAAAGAAGGGTTAAAATAGTTAAAATCAAAGTTTAATAAGTAAATCATTTTTAATATGGGGTTATACATAAGATAAATTCGACTATAAATATTACTTAGAAAGCTAAAAAGATTTCCTACATGATGGTATTTTATTTGTAATTTTTAGACATCAAATAATTTAATTTATTTATGACACAAAGATGATGCAGTAATTATCTTATTAATGAAATATTGACATAATTGATGTTATAAACACCACAATAAATGTAATTTGAGAATTTTTATGAATTCCACTAATTTTATAGGTTACTATGATATATTAATGTTGATTTAATCAACTTGGTTCGAACATTTAATTCTGTTATGACTTTCACAAAAATCATATATCAAATAGTGTCAAAATTGACACAAAATAGTTTTTAAATGAAATATTATATTACTAAATGTTATTTTATTCCTAAAAATCTAAGGTTCGGCCAAATGACTTAGATAAGGATATATATATTAATAATAAACAATTTGGGGTTCGTTTGGCATGTTATAGTAAGTGTATTAACCATATAGTGAAAGAAAACAAAAAGACACGGTAAAAGTTAAATTATTTAACTTAGAGTTAAATCTAATTGATAAGGTTTAAAATAATATCCAAACATGTCTAAATTTTATTGGTTGATGAAATTACAACCCTATCTCATCTAATCTTCGAATATGAGTCATTTTTGGAGGTTTTTAAGTGGGGTTAGATTTATTATAAATTAATATTTTTAAGAATTCCTAAGGTGCCCCTCTCCTCCCCTATAAAAGGACACCTCCTCCCCCTCCTCCTCACACCAATTTGAGCACTCAAGCTCGGCCAACCCCTGCCAAAATCTCTTATCCACTTCCCTAGAAACATCCTAGAGGTTCTGGTCTTACTCAAAGACCAATTTTAGTTCCCTAAGAGGAGGTCTCCAAAAGGCGCTTCAAAGAAGAGGTAATTACCGTTACCAATTCTTTCATCTTTATTTCTTCTTCCACTTCTTCTTCTTAGGTTGTTTCATTATGAAGTAATAACATCAGTATCACTCATATACTGATATGTTATTATAAGTATGAAACAACCCTATTTCACCATCTATCCATCCTACGGAAAAAAAAATCACCGCGCGTGCGTACGTACGGAATACCGTCTCCACGCCGTGGTGTAATCTATTTTCCACCACCACCTTACATGGATGGGTATAATGGTGTAAAGAATAACTATACATAGTTATTACAACATCATATTGATTATGATATATTGTATAATCCACTCCAATTCAATTCAATATTTATAGAAATGATATCATCGCTCGTGCGTACGTACGGACTACCGTCTCCACGACGCGATGAGATTCATTCTCCATGTTAACCATTTAAGAATGATTATAATGTATATATAAGAAATAATAATGAAATATATGACATTATAAATCTACTGGATTTATGTATATATATACATATGTATGTCATCTACTTACTTCCATTTCAAGACAATAAGGAAAGGAAAACAGCGTTCATGCGTACGTACGGACTACCGTCTCCATGAATGGTGTTTTTCATTTTATTTATCTACCTATTATATATATATATATACTGAATATATATGATATATAAATCATAATTTATATTCTGGAAGTAAGTAAATCATGATATAAGTAATAATGATGTCAAGAACAACAAGTCAAAACACCTACGATAAATGAAACGATTTTACCCAAAACGCTTCTTTAACATGGAATTTACAAAAGAACGGGTAATATAATGTCATAAGTAAACCATATATGATATCATAACAATGAATATGATTCTGTAATAAGTCAATGACATTATTTAAATCATTATACAGGAGGTTCGGACACATACGAAGCAAATTGGACCTAAGGTAAGGGAAAATATCACAATCTCATTTTTATTCGAGATTGTTTATTCGTAAGTATTTACTGGGGTGTATTTTATCATCCACATCCATGTCCCCTCAATATGTAATATTGTTTCCATCCACTTGCAATAGTTTAAATCCAATTTTACCCTTAGGTGAGTTTTTAGTAAAGAATATGAAAGGAATCTTTTGTCGTTTTTCCGTACGAGGTACTTTTTGACTTTTCCGACAAAAGTACGAAGAATGTTTTTTTAACTTATACGGAACGAACGGATTTATACTGTTTTATAAAGCCTTATTTTCATGAAGCTTCCTCTAAAAGATTTCATGACTATTTTCAATAAAATCTCTTTCTTTTAAAATTGCATGATGTTTTGTGAAAAGAAATTGATTTTGAAGAAGAAAGGATATTTTCCTCAAGAATTCAATTCAAGTGTTTTATCAAAATTATTTTCCATATAAGATAATAAAGGGTTCTGTTTCTATCCATATTTTTACATTGATTTAACTATGTTGTGATGGAATTATGTTTATGAATTCCTTTATCTTATATGAATGGTTTTATGATGTCATGTTGTTTAAGAATCCCATTTTTATTACATGGGTTATGCGATGATGTATGATTTATGATTTTGTGGCACACATAAGCAAGGATTCATTAAGAGATGGGTGGGACCTATATCTCCCTCCAATGCATTGGGTAAAGATTTCATATCTCATGAGATAGACATGGCTGGAATGGTAGGTTATACCGGTTCAGTGAAACAGGACTGAAACGAGGATTACTCGATTCAGAAAGGGACTTTGTCCACTAAGATAGTCTTGGAAATGAGTCTTGACTAACAAGAAATGATTCTCTATGATTATATGTGTATGCCACAATGAGTAATGTTTTATGTTATGATTTCATTTCACTACTATGATTTATCCCATGTTATGAAATTATGCTCTCTTTTGCAGGTTAAGATTTACAAAAATGTTATGTTCTTATGAAAATTATGTGATTGATATTTCTTTTGTTTACCCTTACTGAGCATTTGAGCTCACCCTTTTATGTTTTCTTTTCCCCAGGATATAAAGAAAGGTTTTAGGTAAAAAAAAAGAAGATCTTTATGGGAGATGTTGAAGATCTTTCACCAGGATTAGAAGATTATATTCCGAGTTTCCAAAGACACTAAACTATTACGATCCTTGTGTGTGTGTTTTTGTTATGTACTAAGTATTCCGCAAATGTAATGTAATGTCCATGTACGTCAAGATACGGGTCTCTACAGTTGGTATCAGAGGAAAGGTTTAGTCAACCTTTGGAAACTAGGATGTGAGAACGTTAGTGAGATCCCTAGAGATATTTCTAAGGTATGTCTAGGGATGTCTCTAAGGTTAAGTATACGTATAGGTTATAGTAATAGAATTACGCTAACGATCATAGAATTAAACCTAAGATGTTAGATATTGAGGGTACTAAACCTTTATTATGTTTTTTTCCCTAGCATGATTTTTGCCTCTCACGCTATTCTTTTTGGGTTTTAGAAAATGGCTGGAAACAAGATGATTCACAATAATGGAGGAAATGAAGGACAATGGAATGATATTCTTTATGAGCAACCAAATGAAATGGGATTTGGAAGTCCAAACATCATTATTATGCCGAATCAGCAATATCATAATATGATCAATAAAGTAAAATTTGGTAAGTTTCCTGACTCGGCTAATAAGAGAAAGATGGAGTTTCATGATGATCATAGAGGAAAGAAAGTTCAATTTCCCCTATGTAAATCATGTGGGAAGAGGCATCAAGGAGAATGTTTCAAGGGAACTGGAAGATGATTTGGGTGTGGAAAAGAAGGACACAAAGCAAGTAAGTGCAAAGGAAAAGGGTCGGTTAACACCATGGATGAGGATAATGGTATTGCTAAGACATCAAAAATGGTTAAGTGTTTTAAATGTGGAATGTATGGGCATTATGCAAACAAATGCTCTAAGGGAAAGACTCATGAAGAGAATCAGTATGGTCATATGGGTAGTATTTATGTGGATGATGATGAAGAGACTACAAATGATATATGAAAGAATTTTTGAAGCTCGGTCAATGGTTTGAGAATGTAGTGGCATGATTACATGTTTATCATGTGTAATTTTGGAATAAAGAGACATCTATGGATTGTTACACTGTTGTCTTTCCTTGTGTTTTGAAAGTATATGATTAATGTTACCAGTATCCATGAAAGGTTATTCAGATATTTTTGGAATTTAGATGATATGCGCATAATGAAGGGATAAGGAGAAAATTAAATGTTTGATAGTATTCATGAGCTCATGATTGATATAAGGACTAAGTGATTTCATGGTTTGAGTATATAGAATTTTGAGGATTTTGGTATGTGGAAAGTGTTAACTTTTAACTGCACTCATGTTTTCACTAAGGTATTCAAGAGAATACACGATTAAGGACTTTGAATGTTTGGAATGTGACCAACAAGACATATCTTATGATATGTGGGGATCAACGACAGTATTAAATCTCTGGTAATCGATGTCACTATATTATGAGAGTGGACTGCAGTATTATGTATAATCCTAATGATTAGACTGGATTATGTTGGACATAAGTTAGTATTGTTTAAGGATAGAAGATTTTCGATATTATTGATGGGATGTTATAGTAACGTAGTTTTAGAAAAAGGACAACCTGCAGGACGGGCGACAGCCCATCGCTTCGGACAAGGCTGTAGGAATCGAACCCACAACCGAAGTGCGACTGGCCTTTATCGCCTACCACTGACCTACATGAAGTCCCTGTTTAGTAGAAACTAGTTTTATTATATTAAGCAGTATGATATATGAAGTATAAGTCCATTTTAGAAACCATATGTGATTAATCTCACTATAGATCGACTTATGTATATAATTTTGCTAACCTTTTGTTTGAAACAGATGGAATGACCCGTCATTCTATCACATGATCTGCTAGCACTTCACGAATAACAAATTCAACTTCATTTATTTAAGAGATGAAGTGGAAATTGTTAAAGGCACGAACAACAGTGAGATTGTACCGAAATAAAGTAAGTATTTATTCAAATTCAAATTCTTTAACTTTAGGGAAATGATCTTGAAAACCAAAAATTTTGTCCTAGTTCTCTTATACCTGATGAATCAGATGGTACCTTAGATCGTCACAAATTTATGGATTTGTGATTACTGGCTTTTCCATAGCCATGTTCTCTACCACTCTCCATCAGAACATGATGGTTAGATTTCTCTTCCATATCCATATTTTCACCTATGTGGAAACCCAGTGATTAGTTTATTTGGGTAATCGTTACATTTCATACTTTAGTTTTTAAAGCCAAGTTTTGGTATTCCCTTTTACGATGTGGGTTTCTATTAAAGAAACTTTCGAATAGTAAACCATTTATAACCCCGACGAATTTCGAGGGCGAAATTCATTTTAAGGGGGGTAGAATGTAACAGCCCGAGATTTTATGAAAAATATTCTTTTTTTTTATTTCACTAATGTCTTGTGTTGTACGCTACACCAAAAGGAGCTTACACAATACACATCCTTGACTTGACTTGCATTACACGCAATCACAACCTTCCTCGATAGCGTGTGTAGTACGCAATACTGAGTTTCACGAAACAACGATATGCTATTAAAATATTATTAAAACTAGCCGTTATAAATAGTAATAACCACTTTTTGAAATCCAGTAAATCTTATTTTTCAAAATGAACTTTATTTTTGGATTCGGAGTATCGAATTTAGCCTAAGGTGAAATTTTGGTACTTTTCGGATAACTTTCATATTCTGATGAATAGTGAAAATTACTAAATTATAATTAAAAACAAATTTTTTTAATCGAAATAATTAATAGTGATAAATCATTAATTTGAGTGGTTTTAATGTATATTTAGAATATATTTTTACAATTTAATACAATGTTGGTCATTGGATGTAATTTCACATTTAAACTAGACATAAACAAGTGTCAATCTTTTGATAGATATTGTTTCTTAAAAACACGCTGTTTGTTTTAACAGCGGGATTTAATTATAAAATTAATTAATGCAACTTTTATGTTATGAATTTGGTAAAATAGACTTCATTTTTGAATTCGGAATATGAAATATAGCTTGGGATGAAATTTTGGCATTGTTCTGAAAAACATCAAATTTTGATGAATAGTGAAACTACTAAGTGGTAGGTTAAAAACTGAATTTTTGCATAAAACTTAATTTTACCGCTTCTGTGAATGGAATTTCGAAAATCCGAGAGACACGGTTAATATCAAGGACTAAAATGTGGTTCAATGAGATGAAAATAATTTTTGGTGAATAGTAACTTTTTACTTTTTTTTACCACGGTTAATAGTAAATAGGGTAACTAAGGGTAAATATGATATTAATATTACCCTAACACATGTCCTAATTCTATTGGACAAGTGTAATTCGACCAAAAACAAACTTAGGAATAAAATATGACCATTTAGGCCCACTTGGATTAGATTAGGACATTTATTATTAATTTATTTAAAGAAGGGTTAAAATAGTTAAAATCAAAGTTTAATAAGTAAATCATTTTTAATATGGGGTTATACATAAGATAAATTCGACTATAAATATTAATTAGAAAGCTAAAAAGCTTTCCTACATGATGGTATTTTATTTGTAATTTTTAGACATCAAATAATTTAATTTATTTATGACACAAAGATGATGCAGTAATTATCTTATTAATGAAATATTGACATAATTGATGTTATAAACACCAAAATAAATGTAATTTGAGAATTTTTATGAATTCCACTAATTTTCTAGGTTACTATGATATATTAATGTTGATTTAATCAACTTGGTTCGAACATTTAATTCTGTTATGACTTTCACAAAAACCATATATCAAATAGTGTCAAAATTGACACAAAATAGTTTTTAAATCAAATATTATATTACTAATTGTTATTTTATTCCTAAAAATCTAAGGTTCGGCCAAATTACTTAGATAAGGATATATATATTAATAATAAACAATTTGGGGTTCGTTTGGCATGTTATAGTAAGTGTATTAACCATATAGTGAAAGAAAACAAAAAGACACGGTAAAAGTTAAATTATTTTACTTAGAGTTAAATCTAATTGATAAGGTTTAAAATAATATCCAAACATGTCTAAATTTGATTGGTTGATGAAATTACAACCCTATCTCATCTAAAATTCGAATATGAGTCATTTTTGGAGGTTTTTAAGTGGGGTTAGATTTATTATAAATTAATATTTTTAAGAATTCCTAAGGTGCCCCTCTCCTCCCCTATATAAGGACACCTCCTCCCCCTCCTCCTCACACCAATTTGAGCACTCAAGCTCGGCCAACCCCTGCCAAAATCTCTTCTCCACTTCCCTAGCAACATCCTAGAGGTTCTGGTCTTACTCAAAGACCAATTTTAGTTCCCTAAGAGGAGGTCTCCAAAAGGCGCTTCAAAGAAGAGGTAATTACCGTTACCAATTCTTTCATCTTTATTTCTTCTTCCACTTCTTCTTCTTAGGTTGTTTCATTATGAAGTAATAACATCAGTATCACTCATATACTGATATGTTATTATAAGTATGAAACAACCCTATTTCACCATCTATCCATCCTACGGAAAAAAAAATCACCGCGCGTGCGTACGTACGGAATACCGTCTCCACGCCGTGGTGTAATCTATTTTCCACCACCACCTTACATGGATGGGTATAATGGTGTAAAGAATAACTATACATAGTTATTACAACATCATATTGATTATGATATATTGTATAATCCACTCCAATTCAATTCAATATTTATAGAAATGATATCATCGCTCGTGCGTACGTACGGACTACCGTCTCCACGACGCGATGAGATTCATTCTCCATGTTAACCATTTAAGAATGATTATAATGTATATATAAGAAATAATAATGAAATACATGACATTATAAAGCTACTGGATTTATGTATATATATACATATGTATGTCATCTACTTACTTCCATTTCAAGACAATAAGGAAAGGAAAACAGCGTTCATGCGTACGTACGGACTACCGTCTCCATGAACGGTGTTTTTCATTTTATTTATCTACCTATTATATATATATATATACTGAATATATATGATATATAAATCATATTTTATATTCTGGAAGTAAGTAAATCATGATATAAGTAATAATGATGTCAAGAACAACAAGTCAAAACACCTACGATAAATGAAACGATTTTACCCAAAACGCTTCTTTAACATGGAATTTACAAAAGAACGGGTAATATAATGTCATAAGTAAACCATATATGATATCATAACAATGAATATGATTCTGTAATAAGTCAATGACATTATTTAAATCATTATACAGGAGGTTCGGACACATACGAAGCAAATTGGACCTAAGGTAAGGGAAAATATCACAATCTCATTTTTATTCGAGATTGTTTATTCGTAAGTATTTACTGGGGTGTATTTTATCATCCACATCCATGTTCCCTCAATATGTAATATTGTTTCCATCCACTTGCAATAGTTTAAATCCAATTTTACCCTTAGGTGAGTTTTTAGTAAAGAATATGAAAGGAATCTTTTGTCGTTTTTCCGTACGAGGTACTTTTTGACTTTTCCGACAAAAGTACGAAGAATGTTTTTTTAACTTATACGGAATGAACGGATTTATACTGTTTTATAAAGCCTTATTTTCATGAAGCTTCCTCTAAAAGATTTCATGACTATTTTCAATAAAATCTCTTTCTTTTAAAATTGCATGATGTTTTGTGAAAAGAAATTGATTTTGAAGAAGAAAGGATATTTTCCTCAAGAATTCAATTCAAGTGTTTTATCAAAATTATTTTCCATATAAGATAATAAAGGGTTCTGTTTCTATCCATATTTTTACATTGATTTAACTATGTTGTGATGGAATTATGTTTATGAATTCCTTTATCTTATATGAATGGTTTTATGATGTCATGTTGTTTAAGAATCCCATTTTTATTACATGGGTTATGCGATGATGTATGATTTATGATTTTGTGGCACACATAAGAAAGGATTCATTAAGATATGGGTGGGACCTATATCTCCCTCCAATGCATTGGGTAAAGATTTCATATCTCATGAGATAGACATGGCTGGAATGGTAGGTTATACCGGTTCAGTGAAACAGGACTGAAACGAGGATTACTCGATTCAGAAAGGGACTTTGTCCACTAAGATAGTCTTGGAAATGAGTCTTGACTAACAAGAAATGATTCTCTATGATTATATGTGTATGCCACAATGAGTAATGTTTTATGTTATGATTTCATTTCACTACTATGATTTATCCCATGTTATGAAATTATGCTCTCTTTTGCAGGTTAAGATTTACAAAAATGTTATGTTCTTATGAAAATTATGTGATTGATATTTCTTTTGTTTACCCTTACTGAGCATTTGAGCTCACCCTTTTATGTTTTCTTTTCCCCAGGATATAAAGAAAGGTTTTAGGTAAAAAAAAAGAAGATCTTTATGGGAGATGTTGAAGATCTTTCACCAGGATTAGAAGATTATATTCCGAGTTTCCAAAGACACTAAACTATTACGATCCTTGTGTGTGTGTTTTTGTTATGTACTAAGTATTCCGCAAATGTAATGTAATGTCCATGTACGTCAAGATACGGGTCTCTACAGTTGGTATCAGAGGAAAGGTTTAGTCAACCTTTGGAAACTAGGATGTGAGAACGTTAGTGAGATCCCTAGAGATATTTCTAAGGTATGTCTAGGGATGTCTCTAAGGTTAAGTATACGTATAGGTTATAGTAATAGAATTACGCTAACGATCATAGAATTAAACCTAAGATGTTAGATATTGAGGGTACTAAACCTTTATTATGTTGTTTTCCCTAGCATGATTTTTGCCTCTCACGCTATTCTTTTTGGGTTTTAGAAAATGGCTGGAAACAAGATGATTCACAATAATGGAGGAAATGAAGGACAATGGAATGATATTCTTTATGAGCAACCAAATGAAATGGGATTTGGAAGTCCAAACATCATTATTATGCCGAATCAGCAATCTCATAATATGATCAATAAAGTAAAATTTGGTAAGTTTCCTGACTCGGCTAATAAGAGAAAGATGGAGTTTCATGATGATCATAGAGGAAAGAAAGTTCAATTTCCCCTATGTAAATCATGTGGGAAGAGGCATCAAGGAGAATGTTTCAAGGGAACTGGAAGATGATTTGGGTGTGGAAAAGAAGGACACAAAGCAAGTAAGTGCAAAGGAAAAGGGTCGGTTAACACCATGGATGAGGATAATGGTATTGCTAAGACATCAAAAATGGTTAAGTGTTTTAAATGTGGAATGTATGGGCATTATGCAAACAAATGCTCTAAGGGAAAGACTCATGAAGAGAATCAGTATGGTCATATGGGTAGTATTTATGTGGATGATGATGAAGAGACTACAAATGATATATGAAAGAATTTTTGAAGCTCGGTCAATGGTTTGAGAATGTAGTGGCATGATTACATGTTTATCATGTGTAATTTTGGAATAAAGAGACATCTATGGATTGTTACACTGTTGTCTTTCCTTGTGTTTTGAAAGTATATGATTAATGTTACCAGTATCCATGAAAGGTTATTCAGATATTTTTGGAATTTAGATGATATGCGCATAATGAAGGGATAAGGAGAAAATTAAATGTTTGATAGTATTCATGAGCTCATGATTGATATAAGGACTAAGTGATTTCATGGTTTGAGTATATAGAATTTTGAGGATTTTGGTATGTGGAAAGTGTTAACTTTTAACTGCACTCATGTTTTCACTAAGGTATTCAAGAGAATACACGATTAAGGACTTTGAATGTTTGGAATGTGACCAACAAGACATATCTTATGATATGTGGGGATCAACGACAGTATTAAATCTCTGGTAATCGATGTCACTATATTATGAGAGTGGACTGCAGTATTATGTATAATCCTAATGATTAGACTGGATTATGTTGGACATAAGTTAGTATTGTTTAAGGATAGAAGATTTTCGATATTATTAATGGGATGTTATAGTAACGTAGTTTTAGAAAAAGGACAACCTGCAGGACGGGCGACAACCCATCGCTTCGGACAAGGCTGTAGGAATCGAACCCACAACCGAAGTGCGACTGGCCTTTATCGCCTACCACTGACCTACAGGAAGTCCCTGTTTAGTAGAAACTAGTTTTATTATATTAAGCAGTATGATATATGAAGTATAAGTCCATTTTAGAAACCATATGTGATTAATCTCACTATAGATCGACTTATGTATATAATTTTTCTAACCTTTTGTTTGAAACAGATGGAATGACCCGTCATTCTATCACATGATCTGCTAGCACTTCACGAATAACAAATTCAACTTCATTTATTTAAGAGATGAAGTGGAAATTGTTAAAGGCACGAACAACAGTGAGATTGTACCGAAATAAAGTAAGTATTTATTCAAATTCAAATTCTTTAACTTTAGGGAAATGATCTTGAAAACCAAAAATTTTGTCCTAGTTCTCTTATACCTGATGAATCAGATGGTACCTTAGATCGTCACAAATTTATGGATTTGTGATTACTGGCTTTTCCATAGCCATGTTCTCTACCACTCTCCATCAGAACATGATGGTTAGATTTCTCTTCCATATCCATATTTTCACCTATGTGGAAACCCAGTGATTAGTTTATTTGGGTAATCGTTACATTTCATACTTTAGTTTTTAAAGCCAAGTTTTGGTATTCCCTTTTACGATGTGGGTTTCTATTAAAGAAACTTTCGAATAGTAAACCATTTATAACCCCGACGAATTTCGAGGGCGAAATTCATTTTAAGGGGGGTAGAATGTAACAGCCCGAGATTTTATGAAAAATATTCTTTTTTTTTATTTCACTAATGTCTTGTGTTGTACGCTACACCAAAAGGAGCTTACACAATACACATCCTTGACTTGACTTGCATTACACGCAATCACAACCTTCCTCGATAGCGTGTGTAGTACGCAATACTGAGTTTCACGAAACAACGATATGCTATTAAAATATTATTAAAACTAGCCGTTATAAATAGTAATAACCACTTTTTGAAATCCAGTAAATCTTATTTTTCAAAATGAACTTTATTTTTGGATTCGGAGTATCGAATTTAGCCTAAGGTGAAATTTTGGTACTTTTCGGATAACTTTCATATTCTGATGAATAGTGAAAATTACTAAATTATAATTAAAAACAAATTTTTTTAATCGAAATAATTAATAGTGATAAATCATTAATTTGAGTGGTTTTAATGTATATTTAGAATATATTTTTACAATTTAATACAATGTTGGTCATTGGATGTAATTTCACATTTAAACTAGACATAAACAAGTGTCAATCTTTTGATAGATATTGTTTCTTAAAAACACGCTGTTTGTTTTAACAGCGGGATTTAATTATAAAATTAATTAATGCAACTTTTATGTTATGAATTTGGTAAAATAGACTTCATTTTTGAATTCGGAATATGAAATATAGCTTGGGATGAAATTTTGGCATTGTTCTGAAAAACATCAAATTTTGATGAATAGTGAAACTACTAAGTGGTAGGTTAAAAACTGAATTTTTGCATAAAACTTAATTTTACCGCTTCTGTGAAAGGAATTTCGAAAATCCGAGAGACACGGTTAATATCAAGGACTAAAATGTGGTTCAATGAGATGAAAATAATTTTTGGTGAATAGTAACTTTTTACTTTTTTTTACCACGGTTAATAGTAAATAGGGTAACTAAGGGTAAATATGATATTAATATTACCCTAACACATGTCCTAATTCTATTGGACAAGTGTAATTCGACCAAAAACAAACTTAGGAATAAAATATGACCATTTAGGCCCACTTGGATTAGATTAGGACATTTATTATTAATTTATTTAAAGAAGGGTTAAAATAGTTAAAATCAAAGTTTAATAAGTAAATCATTTTTAATATGGGGTTATACATAAGATAAATTCGACTATAAATATTAATTAGAAAGCTAAAAAGATTTCCTACATGATGGTATTTTATTTGTAATTTTTAGACATCAAATAATTTAATTTATTTATGACACAAAGATGATGCAGTAATTATCTTATTAATGAAATATTGACATAATTGATGTTATAAACACCAAAATAAATGTAATTTGAGAATTTTTATGAATTCCACTAATTTTCTAGGTTACTATGATATATTAATGTTGATTTAATCAACTTGGTTCGAACATTTAATTCTGTTATGACTTTCACAAAAATCATATATCAAATAGTGTCAAAATTGACACAAAATAGTTTTTAAATCAAATATTATATTACTAATTGTTATTTTATTCCTAAAAATCTAAGGTTCGGCCAAATGACTTAGATAATGATATATATATTAATAATAAACAATTTGGGGTTCGTTTGGCATGTTATAGTAAGTGTATTAACCATATAGTGAAAGAAAACAAAAACACACGGTAAAAGTTAAATTATTTTACTTAGAGTTAAATCTAATTGATAAGGTTTAAAATAATATCCAAACATGTCTAAATTTGATTGGTTGATGAAATTACAACCCTATCTCATCTAATATTCGAATATGAGTGATTTTTGGAGGTTTTTAAGTGGGGTTAGATTTATTATAAATTAATATTTTTAAGAATTCCTAAGGTGCCCCTCTCCTCCCCTATATAAGGACACCTCCTCCCCCTCCTCCTCACACCAATTTGAGCACTCAAGCTCGGCCAACCCCTGCCAAAATCTCTTCTCCACTTCCCTAGCAACATCCTAGAGGTTCTGGTCTTACTCAAAGACCAATTTTAGTTCCCTAAGAGGAGGTCTCCAAAAGGCGCTTCAAAGAAGAGGTAATTACCGTTACCAATTCTTTCATCTTTATTTCTTCTTCCACTTCTTCTTCTTAGGTTGTTTCATTATGAAGTAATAACATCAGTATCACTCATATACTGATATGTTATTATAAGTATGAAACAACCCTATTTCACCATCTATCCATCCTACGGAAAAAAAAATCACCGCGCGTGCGTACGTACGGAATACCGTCTCCACGCCGTGGTGTAATCTATTTTCCACCACCACCTTACATGGATGGGTATAATGGTGTAAAGAATAACTATACATAGTTATTACAACATCATATTGATTATGATATATTGTATAATCCACTCCAATTCAATTCAATATTTATAGAAATGATATCATCGCTCGTGCGTACGTACGGACTACCGTCTCCACGACGCGATGAGATTCATTCTCCATGTTAACCATTTAAGAATGATTATAATGTATATATAAGAAATAATAATGAAATATATTACATTATAAAGCTACTGGATTTATGTATATATATACATATGTATGTCATCTACTTACTTCCATTTCAAGACAATAAGGAAAGGAAAACAGCGTTCATGCGTACGTACGGACTACCGTCTCCATGAACGGTGTTTTTCATTTTATTTATCTACCTATTATATATATATATATACTGAATATATATGATATATAAATCATATTTTATATTCTGGAAGTAAGTAAATCATGATATAAGTAATAATGATGTCAAGAACAACAAGTCAAAACACCTACGATAAATGAAACGATTTTACCCAAAACGCTTCTTTAACATGGAATTTACAAAAGAACGGGTAATATAATGTCATAAGTAAACCATATATGATATAATAACAATGAATATGATTCTGTAATAAGTCAATGACATTATTTAAATCATTATACAGGAGGTTCGGACACATACGAAGCAAATTGGACCTAAGGTAAGGGAAAATATCACAATCTCATTTTTATTCGAGATTGTTTATTAGTAAGTATTTACTGGGGTGTATTTTATCATCCACATCCATGTTCCCTCAATATGTAATATTGTTTCCATCCACTTGAAATAGTTTAAATCCAATTTTACCCTTAGGTGAGTTTTTAGTAAATAATATGAAAGGAATCTTTTGTCGTTTTTCCGTACGAGGTACTTTTTGACATTTCCCACAAAAGTACGAAGAATGTTTTTTTAACTTATACGGAACGAACGGATTTATACTGTTTTATAAAGACTTATTTTCATGAAGCTTCCTCTAAAAGATTTCATGACTATTTTCAATAAAATCTCTTTCTTTTAAAATTGCATGATGTTTTGTGAAAAGAAATTGATTTTGAAGAAGAAAGGATATTTTCCTCAAGAATTCAATTCAAGTGTTTTATCAAAATTATTTTCCATATAAGATAATAAAGGGTTCTGTTTCTATCCATATTTTTACATTGATTTAACTATGTTGTGATGGAATTATGTTTATGAATTCCTTTATCTTATATGAATGGTTTTATGATGTCATGTTGTTTAAGAATCCCATTTTTATTACATGGGTTATGCGATGATGTATGATTTATGATTTTGTGGCACACATAAGCAAGGATTCATTAAGAGATGGGTGGGACCTATATCTCCCTCCAATGCATTGGGTAAAGATTTCATATCTCATGATATAGACATGGCTGGAATGGTAGGTTATACCGGTTCAGTGAAACAGGACTGAAACGAGGATTACTCGATTCAGAAAGGGACTTTGTCCACTAAGATAGTCTTGGCAATGAGTCTTGACTAACAAGAAATGATTCTCTATGATTATATGTGTATGCCACAATGAGTAATGTTTTATGTTATGATTTCATTTCACTACTATGATTTATCCCATGTTATGAAATTATGCTCTCTTTTGCAGGTTAAGATTTACAAAAATGTTATGTTCTTATGAAAATTATGTGATTGATATTTCTTTTGTTTACCCTTACTGAGCATTTGAGCTCACCCTTTTATGTTTTCTTTTCCCCAGGATATAAAGAAAGGTTTTAGGTAAAAAAGAAGAAGATCTTTATGGGAGATGTTGAAGATCTTTCACCAGGATTAGAAGATTATATTCCGAGTTTCCAAAGACACTAAACTATTACGATCCTTGTGTGTGTGTTTTTGTTATGTACTAAGTATTCCGCAAATGTAATGTAATGTCCATGTACGTCAAGATACGGGTCTCTACAGTTGGTATCAGAGGAAAGGTTTAGTCAACCTTTGGAAACTAGGATGTGAGAACGTTAGTGAGATCCCTAGAGATATTTCTAAGGTATGTCTAGGGATGTCTCTAAGGTTAAGTATACGTATAGGTTATAGTAATAGAATTACGCTAACGATCATAGAATTAAACCTAAGATGTTAGATATTGAGGGTACTAAACCTTTATTATGTTGTTTTCCCTAGCATGATTTTTTCCTCTCACGCTATTCTTTTTGGGTTTTAGAAAATGGCTGGAAACAAGATGATTCACAATAATGGAGGAAATGAAGGACAATGGAATGATATTCTTTATGAGCAACCAAATGAAATGGGATTTGGAAGTCCAAACATCATTATTATGCCGAATCAGCAATCTCATAATATGATCAATAAAGTAAAATTTGGTAAGTTTCCTGACTCGGCTAATAAGAGAAAGATGGAGTTTCATGATGATCATAGAGGAAAGAAAGTTCAATTTCCCCTATGTAAATCATGTGGGAAGAGGCATCAAGGAGAATGTTTCAAGGGAACTGGAAGATGATTTGGGTGTGGAAAAGAAGGACACAAAGCAAGTAAGTGCAAAGGAAAAGGGTCGGTTAACACCATGGATGAGGATAATGGTATTGCTAAGACATCAAAAATGGTTAAGTGTTTTAAATGTGGAATGTATGGGCATTATGCAAACAAATGCTCTAAGGGAAAGACTCATGAAGAGAATCAGTATGGTCATATGGGTAGTATTTATGTGGATGATGATGAAGAGACTACAAATGATATATGAAAGAATTTTTGAAGCTCGGTCAATGGTTTGAGAATGTAGTGGCATGATTACATGTTTATCATGTGTAATTTTGGAATAAAGAGACATCTATGGATTGTTACACTGTTGTCTTTCCTTGTGTTTTGAAAGTATATGATTAATGTTACCAGTATCCATGAAAGGTTATTCAGATATTTTTGGAATTTAGATGATATGCGCATAATGAAGGGATAAAGAGAAAATTAAATGTTTGATAGTATTCATGAGCTCATGATTGATATAAGGACTAAGTGATTTCATGGTTTGAGTATATAGAATTTTGAGGATTTTGGTATGTGGAAAGTGTTAACTTTTAACTGCACTCATGTTTTCACTAAGGTATTCAAGAGAATACACGATTAAGGACTTTGAATGTTTGGAATGTGACCAACAAGACATATCTTATGATATGTGGGGATCAACGACAGTATTAAATCTCTGGTAATCGATGTCACTATATTATGAGAGTGGACTGCAGTATTATGTATAATCCTAATGATTAGACTGGATTATGTTGGACATAAGTTAGTATTGTTTAAGGATAGAAGATTTTCGATATTATTGATGGGATGTTATAGTAACGTAGTTTTAGAAAAAGGACAACCTGCAGGACGGGCGACAGCCCATCGCTTCGGACAAGGCTGTAGGAATCGAACCCACAACCGAAGTGCGACTGGCCTTTATCGCCTACCACTGACCTACAGGAAGTCACTGTTTAGTAGAAACTAGTTTTATTATATTAAGCAGTATGATATATGAAGTATAAGTCCATTTTAGAAACCATATGTGATTAATCTCACTATAGATCGACTTATGTATATAATTTTGCTAACCTTTTGTTTGAAACAGATGGAATGACCCGTCATTCTATCACATGATCTGCTAGCACTTCACGAATAACAAATTCAACTTCATTTATTTAAGAGATGAAGTGGAAATTGTTAATGGCACGAACAACAGTGAGATTGTACCGAAATAAAGTAAGTATTTATTCAAATTCAAATTCTTTAACTTTAGGGAAATGATCTTGAAAACCAAAAATTTTGTCCTAGTTCTCTTATACCTGATGAATCAGATGGTACCTTAGATCGTCACAAATTTATGGATTTGTGATTACTGGCTTTTCCATAGCCATGTTCTCTACCACTCTCCATCAGAACATGATGGTTAGATTTCTCTTCCATATCCATATTTTCACCTATGTGGAAACCCAGTGATTAGTTTATTTGGGTAATCGTTACATTTCATACTTTAGTTTTTAAAGCCAAGTTTTGGTATTCCCTTTTACTATGTGGGTTTCTATTAAAGAAACTTTCGAATAGTAAACCATTTATAACCCCGACGAATTTCGAGGGCGAAATTCATTTTAAGGGGGGTAGAATGTAACAGCCCGAGATTTTATGAAAAATATTCATTTTTTTATTTCACTAATGTCTTGTGTTGTACGCTACACCAAAAGGAGCTTACACAATACACATCCTTGACTTGACTTGCATTACACGCAATCACAACCTTCCTCGATAACGTGTGTAGTACGCAATACTGAGTTTCACGAAACAACGATATGCTATTAAAATATTATTGAAACTAGCCGTTATAAATAGTAATAACCACTTTTTGAAATCCAGTAAATCTTATTTTTCAAAATGAACTTTATTTTTGGATTCGGAGTATCGAATTTAGCCTAAGTTGAAATTTTGGTACTTTTCGGATAACTTTCATATTCTGATGAATAGTGAAAATTACTAAATTATAATTAAAAACAAATTTTTTTAATCGAAATAATTAATAGTGATAAATCATTAATTTGAGTGGTTTTAATGTATATTTAGAATATATTTTTACAATTTAATACAATGTTGGTCATTGGATGTAATTTCACATTTAAACTAGACATAAACAAGTGTCAATCTTTTGATAGATATTGTTTCTTAAAAACACGCTGTTTGTTTTAACAGCGGGATTTAATTATAAAATTAATTAATGCAACTTTTATGTTATGAATTTGGTAAAATAGACTTCATTTTTGAATTCGGAATATGAAATATAGCTTGGGATGAAATTTTGGCATTGTTCTGAAAAACATCAAATTTTGATGAATAGTGAAACTACTAAGTGGTAGGTTAAAAACTGAATTTTTGCATAAAACTTAATTTTACCGCTTCTGTGAATGGAATTTCGAAAATCCGAGAGACACGGTTAATATCAAGGACTAAAATGTGGTTCAATGAGATGAAAATAATTTTTGGTGAATAGTAACTTTTTACTTTTTTTTACCACGGTTAATAATAAATAGGGTAACTAAGGGTAAATATGATATTAATATTACCCTAACACATGTCCTAATTCTATTGGACAAGTGTAATTCGACCAAAAACAAACTTAGGAATAAAATATGACCATTTAGGCCCACTTGGATTAGATTAGGACATTTATTATTAATTTATTTAAAGAAGGGTTAAAATAGTTAAAATCAAAGTTTAATAAGTAAATCATTTTTAATATGGGGTTATACATAAGATAAATTCGACTATAAATATTAATTAGAAAGCTAAAAAGATTTCCTACATGATGGTATTTTATTTGTAATTTTTAGACATCAAATAATTTAATTTATTTATGACACAAAGATGATGCAGTAATTATCTTATTAATGAAATATTGACATAATTGATGTTATAAATACCAAAATAAATGTAATTTGAGAATTTTTATGAATTCCACTAATTTTCTAGGTTACTATGATATATTAATGTTGATTTAATCAACTTGGTTCGAACATTTAATTCTGTTATGACTTTCACAAAAATCATATATCAAATAGTGTCAAAATTGACACAAAATAGTTTTTAAATGAAATATTATATTACTAATTGTTATTTTATTCCTAAAAATCTAAGGTTCGGCCAAATGACTTAGATAAGGATATATATATTAATAATAAACAATTTGGGGTTCGTTTGGCATGTTATAGTAAGTGTATTAACCATATAGTGAAAGAAAACAAAAAGACACGGTAAAAGTTAAATTATTTAACTTAGAGTTAAATCTAATTGATAAGGTTTAAAATAATATCCAAACATGTCTAAATTTGATTGGTTGATGAAATTACAACCCTATCTCATCTAATATTCGAATATGAGTCATTTTTGGAGGTTTTTAAGTGGGGTTAGATTTATTATAAATTAATATTTTTAAGAATTCCTAAGGTGCCCCTCTCCTCCCCTATATAAGGACACCTCCTCCCCCTCCTCCTCACACCAATTTGAGCACTCAAGCTCGGCCAACCCCTGCCAAAATCTCTTCTACACTTCCCTAGAAACATCCTAGAGGTTCTGGTCTTACTCAAAGACCAATTTTAGTTCCCTAAGAGGAGGTCTCCAAAAGGCGCTTCAAAGAAGAGGTAATTACCGTTACCAATTCTTTCATCTTTATTTCTTCTTCCACTTCTTCTTCTTAGGTTGTTTCATTATGAAGTAATAACATCAGTATCACTCATATACTGATATGTTATTATAAGTATGAAACAACCCTATTTCACCATCTATCCATCCTACGGAAAAAAAAAATCACCGCGCGTGCGTACGTACGGAATACCGTCTCCACGCCGTGGTGTAATCTATTTTCCACCACCACCTTACATGGATGGGTATAATGGTGTAAAGAATAACTATACATAGTTATTACAACATCATATTGATTATTATATATTGTATAATCCACTCCAATTCAATTCAATATTTATAGAAATGATATCATCGCTCGTGCGTACGTACGGACTACCGTCTCCACGACGCGATGAGATTCATTCTCCATGTTAACCATTTAAGAATGATTATAATGTATATATAAGAAATAATAATGAAATATATTACATTATAAAGCTACTGGATTTATGTATATATATACATATGTATGTCATCTACTTACTTCCATTTCAAGACAATAAGGAAAGAAAAACAGCGTTCATGCGTACGTACGGACTACCGTCTCCATGAACGGTGTTTTTCATTTTATTTATCTACCTATTATATATATATATATATACTGAATATATATGATATATAAATCATATTTTATATTCTGGAAGTAAGTAAATCATGATATAAGTAATAATGATGTCAAGAACAACAAGTCAAAACACCTACGATAAATGAAACGATTTTACCCAAAACGCTTCTTTAACATGGAATTTACAAAAGAACGGGTAATATAATGTCATAAGTAAACCATATATGATATAATAACAATGAATATGATTCTGTAATAAGTCAATGACATTATTTAAATCATTATACAGGAGGTTCGGACACATACGAAGCAAATTGGACCTAAGGTAAGGGAAAATATCACAATCTCATTTTTATTCGAGATTGTTTATTAGTAAGTATTTACTGGGGTGTATTTTATCATCCACATCCATGTTCCCTCAATATGTAATATTGTTTCCATCCACTTGAAATAGTTTAAATCCAATTTTACCCTTAGGTGAGTTTTTAGTAAATAATATGAAAGGAATCTTTTGTCGTTTTTCCGTACGAGGTACTTTTTGACTTTTCCCACAAAAGTACGAAGAATGTTTTTTTAACTTATACGGAACGAACGGATTTATACTATTTTATAAAGACTTATTTTCATGAAGCTTCCTCTAAAAGATTTCATGACTATTTTCAATAAAATCTCTTTCTTTTAAAATTGCATGATGTTTTGTGAAAAGAAATTGATTTTGAAGAAGAAAGGATATTTTCCTCAAGAATTCAATTCAAGTGTTTTATCAAAATTATTTTCCATATAAGATAATAAAGGGTTCTGTTTCTATCCATATTTTTACATTGATTTAACTATTTTGTGATGGAATTATGTTTATGAATTCCTTTATCTTATATGAATGGTTTTATGATGTCATGTTGTTTAAGAATCCCATTTTTATTACATGGGTTATGCGATGATGTATGATTTATGATTTTGTGGCACACATAAGCAAGGATTCATTAAGAGATGGGTGGGACCTATATCTCCCTCCAATGCATTGGGTAAAGATTTCATATCTCATGATATAGACATGGCTGGAATGGTAGGTTATACCGGTTCAGTGAAACAGGACTGAAACGAGGATTACTCGATTCAGAAAGGGACTTTGTCCACTAAGATAGTCTTGGCAATGAGTCTTGACTAACAAGAAATGATTCTCTATGATTATATGTGTATTCCACAATGAGTAATGTTTTATGTTATGATTTCATTTCACTACTATGATTTATCCCATGTTATGAAATTATGCTCTCTTTTGCAGGTTAAGATTTACAAAAATGTTATGTTCTTATGAAAATTATGTGATTGATATTTCTTTTGTTTACCCTTACTGAGAATTTGAGCTCACCCTTTTATGTTTTCTTTTCCCCAGGATATAAAGAAAGGTTTTAGGTAAAAAAAAAGAAGATCTTTATGGGAGATGTTGAAGATCTTTCACCAGGATTAGAAGATTATATTCCGAGTTTCCAAAGACACTAAACTATTACGATCCTTGTGTGTGTGTTTTTGTTATGTACTAAGTATTCCGCAAATGTAATGTAATGTCCATGTACGTCAAGATACGGGTCTCTACAATCACTATGTAAATGGAAATAAGTGGAATAAGGGAAAAGTTGAATATACATCCTATGGTAAATGTGGGAAGAAACACCCCGGTACTTGCCCGAAGGGAATGAGAGTCTGTTGCAAGTGTGGTGAAAAAAACCACTAAGCTCATGATTTAAAGGGAAAGAATGAGGATGTTAATGATTAATGATAAAATTTTAGAGAAAAGGTACATTATGAAAATTAATTACCTAATCTCCATGGGAACATACCTCAAAAAATGACAAGGGAGCAAGGGAAAGCATAAGTGATCACTACTACTGATGTTGAAGCTCTGATAGACGTGGTGGCAGGTAATTTAATGGTTTAATCAAGTTTAGCCAATGCTTTATTTGATTCTAGATAGTTGAATTGTTTCACATCATCTCTATTTTCTAATAAAATTATATATTTTCAATTTGACATAACAAGGGAGTTGTCAGTCAAAAATCTTAAGGGAAGTATCATCACAAATTTTTTTTGGAACCAGTTCCCATTATGGAATATAAACGATATTTATCTACTGATATCACCATCATACCCATGATCGAATTAGATATAATCATCGGAATGGATTGGATATCAGACTATGATGTGAAATTTTATTTTAAGAATAAGGATGTTACAAATTTTGATGATGATAAGGAGTACCTTATATTTGGAGTAGAAATGTCACCTCCTGATTCCTATCTAGATCCACCCCCAGTAGCTCTACTAAATTCAATTATTGGGGAAGAATAGAATGAAATAATTTTGGATGAGTTAATGAATCTTCAAATAGTGGATGTACCTATTGTGAAAGAATATGTTGATGTATTTATAGAGGATTTACCTGGACATCCTCCAGAATGAGATATTGGGTTTTCCATTGATTTAATTCATGGTTCAAAGTCCATATCAAAGACCCCTTATAGAATGACAACTATTGAATTAGTGGATCTAAAGAAACAAATAGAGGTAATGAGTAATAAGGGATTTTTTCTCCCTAGTGTTTCTCCATGGATAGCCCCTATCCTTTTTGTTAAGAAGAAAGACATATCTTCGAGGTTGTGTATTGATTACAAGGATATCAATGCTATAACAACAATGAACAAGTATCCCCTACCTCAAATATTTGATTTATTCATCCAAATTCAGGGAGCTCAATATTTTTCAAAGATTGACCTTCGATCTGGATATCAGCTGTTGTGTGTGAATAAGGAGGACATTTTGAAAACAACATTTCCAACTAGGTATGGGCATTATGAGTTTACAGTAACTCCTTTTGGATAGACTAATGCACCCAAAGTCTTTATTAATCTAATGAATAATGTTTTCAAGGAATATCATGATGACTTTGTAGTGTTATTTATTGATGATATCTTGGTGTACTCCAAAATCAATGAAGATCATGAGAATCACTTTCTCATTATTCTAAATACTCTTAGAAGAAATAAATTATATTGGCAGTTTAGCAAGTGTGAATTGTGGACTATATAGATTTATTTTATTTTCCATATTGTCTCAAAGGATGGAATCTTTATTGATCCTTCAAAGACAAAGGCAATACAAGAATGGCTAGCACTGATGAGTTTAACTGAGGTAAGTAGTTTCTTTGAATTAGTATGTTATTATCGAAATTTTGTCTAGAATTTTTCCATATGGGCTAACCCATTAACCAAGCTCACACATAAAGTGGTTAAATTTGTTTAGAAAAAAGGGTGTGAATAATGTTTTGAAGAACTGAAGAGAAGATTAGTCACCAATTCTATCTTGACTCAACCATCAAGGAACAATGGTTTTGTTATTTATAGTGATGCTTCAAAGAAAGGACATGGTTGTGTCCTTATAAAGAATGATAGATTCATTGAATATGAATCACGATAGCAAAAAATTAATGAAAAATACTATCCCACTCACGATCTTGAGTTATCATCTCTAATCTTCACTCAGATGACATAGAGAGACTATCTCTATAGTGAAAAAATGTGAAATTTATAATGATCACAACATTTTAATGTATATTTTCTCACAAAAAAACTAAACACGAGGAAAAAGGGATGGCTTGAACTACTTAAGGATTATGATTGCACAATACATTACCACCTGAGGAAGATAAATAAAGTGGAAGATGCTTTGAGAAGAAATGATCATGGTGTTTTGAACAAGATGAGAGTTGAAAGGGATCCTATTTTCATGGATCTAGTAAAGATAGATATGGGAATATCCTTGGAAGGTGAAACATCAATAATTTTTCTAATGGTTGCCAAACCATTTTTACTATAATGGATAAAATTTTTCAGACTAATGATGAATAGTATGAAAATAATATTAATGTTTTAAATGATGGGAGATTGTGAAACTTCATATATAAAGATGAAATTTTGAAATTTGGGAAGATTCTTTGTGTTCCCGATATACATGATGTAAAAAAAGAATTGTGGGATGATGCCCAGTGCACCAATTTCTCTATACAACATGGGAGAACCATGATGTATAGAGATTTGAAGGAAATGTTTTGGTGGGACAACATTAAAATAGAGATTTATGATTTGTTTCATGATATATGGTGTTCAACAAGTGAAAGTTGAAAGGGAACAACCTCAATGAGCCCTAAAGCCTCTTCCCATAACTGAGTGGAAATGGGATAATATTATGATGTAATTTTTCATGGGGCTACCAAATACTCCTAGAAAGAATGATGCAATATGGGTCATTATTAATTATCTTACCATGTTAGAAAATTTTTTCCTATAAGAGAATATTTACCACTTGAACGTCTAGCTTGAATATATATTAATAAAGTTCTAAGACTCCATGGTGTACCCCTATCAATTGCTTCTGATTGCGATCCCAAATTTATATCATGCTTTTCGAAAATTCTTCCAAAGGCCTTGGGCACTGAACATCATTTGAGAACTGCTTATAACCCCCAAATTGATGGATAATCAGAAAAAACTATTCAAATCTGAGAAGACATGTTGAGATATTTCTCAGTTGACTTTCAAGGTATGTGGGATCTATATATACCTTTGGTTGAATTTTCCTATAACAATAGCTTCCATTCAAGGATTCCGATGGAGCTATATGAAGCGTTATATGGAAAGAGAAGTCGCACACCAACTTGTTGTGACGATGTTGCTGAATGAAGACTCATAATCCCTTAACTAGTTGATGAAACAATGGAAAAGGTGAAGGTTATCCCAACCCACATCAAAGTAGCTCAAAGTAGGAATAAGAGAGATGTCGATAACTGAAGGAAGGATTGTGAATTTCAGGTTGGAGATCATGTTTTCCTGAAGGTATCACCTTGGAAGGGAGTTATACGATTCAGTAAGATGGTTAAATTAACTCATAGTTACATCAGAACTTTCGAAATTCTAGAAAGAATTGGGGATATTGCTTACAGTTTGGAAATGCTTCCAAGTAACTCCAAAGTTTACGATGATTTACACCTATCACATTTGAGAAAATAAATGCCTGACCCAATTCATGTACTCACCTATGATGAAATTGAACTAGAATATGATCTGTCTTATTGTGTAGAGCCATTCAAGATTCTTGATAATAGAGAACAAGTGTTGAGAAACTGGATGAATGATCTGGTTAATGTTCTCTTGAGAAACCATAAGATGGAAGATGCCACATGGGAACCAGAGGAACTTATGATAGAAAACCACATGAATCATTTTTTTGCAGCAGTATTCTAGGAATTTTGAGGATGAAATTATTTGAAGGAGGGAAGAATGTAACACCCCAAGCTTCCATGATACGTTTCCTTTGAATAATGTAATAATTTTCATTTTACACAACTTCGAGATTATAACACACCGCGACTAATCAAAAAAGCTATTATAAATAGTAATACCCACTTCATTAAATTTTATAAATATTATTTTTCAAAATGGACTTTATTTTTGATTCTATAATATCGAAATTATCTTAGAGTGAATTTTATGTATTTTTTTGAAATCATTCAATTTTTGATGAATAGTGAAAAACACTACGTTATTGGTTAAAATTGACTTTTTATTTAAATAATTATTTAATTTATTTATATTTATTTTAGGTCAAAATTGATACATAATACCTATATATGTTCAATGTTATTTATTGGATTTCTTTTATAATAAGTTTAGATTTATATAAAAATTTAATTGAACTTTTTACCGCCTTTTACCCACCTCCTAAAAGCATTTGAAAATTTTCATAAAACGTAATTTTACCGATTCTGTTGGTTGAATTTAAAAAATCTATGAGTCATGGTTAAACTTAGTAAGTAATATTTTCTTCAATAAGATGAAAATATTTTTTGGTGAATAGTAATGTTTTTCTTTTATTTACCACGGTTAAAAGTAAATTGGTTAATTAACGGTAAAAATGATATCATAATTACCCTATTAAATGTCTTAATGATATTGGAAAAGTATAATTCAACCAAAAACCACCTTAGGAATAATATTTGACCGCCTTTGGTCAACTTGGATATGATTAGGACATTTATTATTATTTTATTTAAAGAAGTGTTAAAAGAGTTAAATTCAATGTTTAATAAGTAAACTATTTTTAATATAGGGTTACACATAATATAAATTCGACTATAAATATTCATTAAAAATATATAATTATTTCATACATAATTATATTTTATTTGTAATTTTTAGACATTAAATAATTTAAATTAATTATGACACAATGATGATGCAATAATTTCATTAATAATGAAATATTAAAATAATTGATATTATAAATATCCAAATAAATGTAAATTAGGACTTATGATAAATTTATGTAATTATATAGTTTAATATGACATTTAAGGGTTGGTTAAATAAATTTAATTCTAAGTGATAATGTTTTAATTGATTTCAAAAAAATCAAATACAAAATAGTGTAAATATTGACAAAATTGAGTTTTTAAAACAAATTCTATATTATAAATTGATATGATATTTCTAAAAATATAAGGACCATCCAAAGGACATTGATAATGTTATATATATATATATATATTAATAATGAACCACATGGGGTTTTTTTGGCATGTTATAGTATGTTTGTTAACCATATAATATAGAAGTATTAGGAGACATGGTAAATGTCAAACTATTTAACTAAGAGTTAAATAAAAAATATAAGGTTAATATGGTGACCTAAACCTATAAAAAACCTATTGGTTGAGAGGTTTTAGACCCATCACCACATTATCCTTTAAATAATTCATTTTGGAGCCATTAGAAACCAAAAATTATTTTATTGAAAAATAATATTTCAATCTTTTCCTAAAGTGACCCTCACCTCTCTTAATAAAGGGTACATTACCTTATCTTAATTTCAAACCCCCATAGCCATTTGGACCCACCTAACCCGAACCAAATATCCTCCCAACTTTCCTCTATTCAATAAATTGGCCTTACTTTTGTTATAAATCCAAACTAAGAAGTCATTTTGATCAAATCAAAAGGAAGAACCCGTAGAAGAGGTAAATATTTCTTCACCTCTTTCAAGTTTTTTTCTTCTTCCACTTTCTCTTTCTTAATTGTTTCAATTATAAAATAATAACTCCATTATCATATATATACTTTGATATTATTATAATAATCGTACAACCATATTCATTATTCTATCCATCATATGAATTACAAAGTTACCATACGTGCATAGGTACGGCTTACTGTCTGCACGTAGTGGTGTAGTTTGTTATTCAAACACTTCATTTTTTGTATGGGTATATTAATGGTTATCACTGATTTAAATAATAAATATAAAATGTTAATGATTCTGTATATATGATATAACATCTAATTAGATATGATTTCACCATCAATATGATGATATTATTATTCATGCGTGCGTACAGATTACTGTCTCCACAAACGCATTGAGATTTATTCCTCATCATAATCATTGAAGAATAATTTTAGTTTTATGATTAAAAATAATGTTTATGAACATAATTTAATTATGTATATGAATCAAATACATCATATCCATAATAATCATTGTTTATGTAACCAATAATATATAGGAAAATGAATCAATTAACACTTAAACTGTTGATACTACTAAAATATTATATACAAAGAAATATTATAAGATCATATTTGATTTCATATTTATGTATATTATTCTTGTATAATTTAATAAAAAATTATTTAACTATTATACAGGAGGTTAAAATCCCATCGACTAATGAAATTTTCAAGGTAAGGGTTAATTTCACAATCTCTTTATTATCCGAGGTGGTTTTTACGTAAGTATCTATTGGGACCTCATTATCATCCACATCCACGATTCTTAAAAATGTATTTCAAAAAGGTTTTAATATTTACTATACTATGGGTTAATTTCATTTATAAAATTATTTTAATTTTTATAAAATGGTTTGAAAGGAATATTTTTGTCATTTTCCAAAGAAGGTACTTTATTACGTTTTCGACAAAATTACGGTTAGAATGTCTTTTTTTAACTTATATAGCGGGGGTGTCTATTTTGTACCATTATAAAATCATCAAATCACCCTATAAAATACTATAAGAATATTTTCAAAATAAATATTTTATTTTATGATTATATGTATTTTAAATTATTTCAAAATATAAGGAGATATTTCTTTACAAAATGTTTTGATTTCATCTATGTAAACATCCTTTGATGGATTTTAAGTTTGTTTGAAGTTGATGTTTTGTGATACAAATCTTCCATCTTGTATTGATTGTTTTGTGATATGTTTGACTGTGTATGCATTATTTTTATACCATTCATGGTTTATGGATAATTTATTGACATTTATTATGGTAGTTTTAATATGAATTTTTATGTTAGGTTTAAACCTTTTGATATTAGAAATGCATTGGACATAATAAGTGATGGGTGGAGAAACTATAGCTCCTCGATGCATCGGTAGGTCTCATGAGACAAACTAGTGTCTTGGAACAAGGCCTTGACAAAATCATATTTGTAGTCCTGGAATAAGGCCCTAATTATGTGGTTATGATGTCTGACATTATGCATTCCATCATTATGAAAGTGGATATTGATATTAAATTTGATTATTAGCCTTGTAGAATATCCATGCTAATATGTAAATGGAATTAGTTGATTTTATCTTTTCCATATTATGCTGAAGTTTATGTTTAAAAGGATTTTGATTTAGTCTTATAAATTTAATGAAATGTTTATGCTTATTTATGAATGTTTCTGCTATATTTTTATCCATACTAAGTATCTGAGGTCACCCCTTTGTTTTATTTTTCCAAGTAGGTGAAGAAATATTTTATGGCAGACCAGCAGGGATAGGATAATGATATAGTTGTGGACAATGGGGACAAAATTTTGTTGAGGTTTTTATTTCATGATGTAATTTAATACTTATGAATGTATCTAGTACTTCTATGGGTACTAAATTGATCGGTCATTAAGGACATGATTCCTTGTATCATCCCAATGTTATGTAATAATGCACCGACATTCGGTAACTTGGGTCGGGGCATTTTTTTTGACATTATAACATCATCTAAGCTTTCCATATAATCTTATAATAATATTTTCAATATAAATGTCTCTTTTATAATAATGTGACATTTAAATGATTTCAAAATAGAAATAGATATTTCTCTACAAAAAGTTTTGATTTCATATATGTCAACACCCTTTTATGGATTGTAAGCTTGTTTGAAATTGATTTTGTATGATACAAATCTTCTATATTTTATTGATGGTTTTTTGATATGTTTGACTATGGAGGTGTTATTTTTATACCATTCATGGTTTATAGATAATGTATTGACATTTCATTATCTATTTTTAATACGAATGATTATTTTATGTTTAAACCATTTCATATGAGGAATACATTGGACTTAGTAAGTGATAGGTGGAGCCCACTCTTAGTCCTCGATGCATCAATAGGTATCATGAGACAAAATAGTGTCCTGGTACAAGGACATGACAAAATGTTATTTGTAGTCTTGGCACGAGGCCTTGAATTTGTGGTTATGAAGTCTGGAATTATGAATTCCATCATTATGACAGTGGCTATTGATATTGCATGTGATTATTTGACTAGTAAAATATACATGTGAATAAGTAAATTGAATAATTTGATTTTATCTTTTCCATATTATGCTGAATTTGATGTTTAAAAGACTTTTCTTTTCGTCTTATACATTTCCTTAAATGTTTATGCTTATTTATGAAAGTTTCTACTATATTGTTATCCTTAATGGTCATCCGAGGTCAACCCCTTTCTATGTTTTATTTTTCCCAGGAGGTGAAGAAATATTTTGATGGTGGAATTGCAGGGATAGTCTAAGGATATAAGTGTGGTAAATGGGGAAACAATTTTGTTGATGTTTTTATTTTATGATGTAATGTAAAACTTATGAATATATCTAATACTTCCAAGTCTACTAAACTGATCAGTCTTTCGGGACATGATTCCTTGTATCATTCCAATGTTATGTAATAATGAACCAGCTCTGGGTAACTGAAAATGGGGCGTTATAGTTGGTAACTATAATTCCCACACCCAAGTTACCCAGAGGCATTTCATTATTTTAATATAATGCCATGATACAATAAAATCATGTTCTGAAAGAATGATCAGTTTATCAATCTTGGAAGATATTTTACATACATGAATGTTACATTATAGATTCAAAAATAAAACAAAACCTAAATGATACTTTGAGAACTCCATTAATCCCCTAGATTAACCCTACATATCAATCATTATACACTTCTTGGAATCCTTGGAAAATAAAATATAAGAAATGGGTGATCTCAAATGCTCAGTAAGGGTAAGCAATACAAGGGAAGATAACAAAAACATTAGGCATTCTGAATAATTTTAAACACATTACAAAAAATAAACATGAACACTTTATTGGAAGAAAATGAGTTGAGTAAATAATTCCATAATAAAACATAGTCATGGGTATTCTACTAATCAAATAACCACATAAACCATCAATAATATTTTCTTAATGAGGGAAGGAATAATTCCAAACATTCTGAAACATTTTTTCAAGGCCTTGGCCTAGACGTCTAAAAATGATTAAGGCCTCAGACAAAAACATATATCAAATAGGGAAAGAACTAATAAAATAAAACGTCTAATTGTCTCATGAGACAAAGCATTTCATCAAGGAGCTATAGCGTGCTCCACCCGTCACTTACTATGTCCAGTACATTCTTCATATGAAAAGGTTGCAGCATAACATAAACATTAATTTTATAACTAGCATACGAAATGTCAATAATTTAACCCTAAACCATGAATGGTATAAAAATAACACATCCACAATCAAATATATCAAAAAACCTTCAATACAATATGGATGATTTGTATCATAATAAATCAACCTCAATCAAGAATAATATCCCGTAATGAATGTTGGCATTGTTCAAAATGATCGGTAAAAATATTTGATAAATATCCCTTTTTCATGAAATAGTTTAAAAGTCACATAATTTATATAGGAAGTAATTTAAAATATAGTTTCTAATCAAATTTTCCCATATCAATTTGAAACTTTTGAATGGAATTAACTTTTTAGAACATTCATGTCCATATAAAGGAATCCTTTAAATAATTTTAAAAACATGGACATTAATGAGAAAGGTTTAGAAGAATAAATCGTTAAAATATTTAAAATGGTGATTTAGTAAATAAAATTCACTTAAAAATAATCCCTTTGAAAACTATTTTATGAAACATGTTAATGGACAATAAATTTGTCATAGTAGATACTTACGTAAAAATAACCTCGGATAATAAAGGGATTGTGAAATTAACCCTTACCTTGCACTTTCCATTGTTCTAGAGTACGTTTATCCTAGTGTATAATGACCATAGTATGTTATTAAATAATATTAGAACCTTATTCATATTTATTATATAATACATGATTAATTTATGACTTTATACTACCCATTTAAAAATTATTTCCATGTTAAATTAACATTTTGGGTAATAATCGCATTCTTTATCGTAAGTGTTTTAACATGTTATTCTTGATCGTATCATTTAGATAATGATTTAAATAATTCAAGAATATAAAACATGATTTATATATCATATATATTTAGAATATAAATGTGTATAGTATATATATATATGAAATCAATACACCGTTTATGGAGATAATAGACCGTACATACGCAAAAACGTTGTTTCTGTTTTCATATCATATTGAACGTAAGTAAGTGAATAAGATATATGAAAGTATATATATATATATCCATTAGTATTATTATGTAATATATTACATAACTATTAATAATATATGTTTTTATAATAATCGTTGAACGATGAACGTGGGAATGAATCTAATCGGGTCGTGGAGATAGCAATCCGTACTTATGCATGAGTGATAATATCATTATATTGATGGTGAAATTTTTTGTAATTGGATATTATATCATATATAAAGAATCATTAACATGTTATATTTATTATTTACATCATTTATACTCATTATTATTCCCATCCCAATAATGAAGTGTTTGAATAACAAACTACACCACGATGTGGAGACGGTAAGCCGCACGTACACACATATGGTGACTTTGTCATTTATAGGATGGATAAAATAACGAATTTGGTTGTACCATTTTTATAATAACATAAATTTATTTATAAGTGATTGGATTTATTATTTTTTTCAAACAACAAAGAAAGAGGAATTGGAAGAAGAAAAGAACATGAAAGAGGGCGGTGAATTTATTACCTCTTCTTCGGGTGTTTCCTTTTGAGTTGATAAAAAGGGATACATAGGTTGAATTTATGAGAAAATTAAGGACTCAAGGTTGATTAGATAGAATTTGGGAGGATATTTGGTCTGGTTTTGGCCATGAAAAATGGATTTGGAGGTGAGATTTGGAGAGTAGGGGATGTTGCATTTTAGAAGAGGGGTGATGGTCACTTTAGGAAAAGATTAAATTATTAATTTATTATACAAAAATACTCGGTTTATAATGGCTCCAAATGAATTTATTTCGGGCCTTAGGTGGTTATTGGTCACAGGCCCTTCAATCATATGGTTTTATACAAGTTTAGGTTACCATTTTAACCTTATCATTTATATTTATCTCTTAGTTATGTAGTTTAACTTTTACTGTGTCTACTTGTATTCTTACACTATATTGTTCATAAACCTACTCTAAACTTCCAAGAGAACCACAAGTTGTTCATTAATGATGTATATAATATCATTTAGTACCTTTTTCCAATCCTTATACTTTTAAGAATATTATATCAACCAATAATAAAGTATTTGTTTTAAAAACTAATTTATGTAAATTCAGACACTATTTGGTATTTAGTTTTTATGAAAGTCATAAAAATCTTATCAATTTGAAAAAAAATATCTAATAAACCCCAACATGTCATATTAAACATGAAAATTAGTGTAATTAATCATAAGTATGAATTTTCATTTTTTTGGATATTTATAATATCAACTATTTTAATATTTCATTAAGAAGGTAGTTACTGCATCATCATAGTGTCATAAATAAATAATATTATTTAATGACTAAAAATTATAAATAAAATACTATTATGTAGGAAATACTTTTATCTTTCTAATGAATATTTATAGTCTATGTTATATTCTGTGTAACCCCATAATAAAATGGTTTAGTTATTAAACTTTTAATTTAACACTTTTAACACTTCTTTAAATAAAATAATAATAAATTTCCTAATCTAATCCAAGTGAATCAAAGAGGATAATATTTTACTCATAATGTTGTTTTTAGTCGAATTACACTTATCCAATTGAATTATGACATGTGTTAGAGTAAATATAATACCATTTTTACCCTTAATTACCCTGTTTACTTTTAACCACAAGTAAAAAAATTCAAAAACTACTATTCACCAAAAATTATTTTCATCTTATTGAACCACATTCTACTTATGGCTTTCAACTGTGTCTCTATGAATTTTTAAATTCAACTCACAGAAGTGGTAAAATTAATTTCTATGAAAATTTGAAAATGCTACTAGAAGATGGGTAAAAAACGTTAAAAAGCTCCATAAAATTTTATACATCTGGTTTTATTATAAAATGACTATAATGAATTAAATTGATCATATATAGGTATTATGTAAGTATTTTTACCTAAAACAGTTTAAAATAAAATAAATAATTATTTAAATAAAAATTTGGTTTGAACCAATAACGTAGTGTTTTTCACTATTCATCAAAAATTGAAAGTTTCTTGATAAAAAAATTCCCCTTAAGTGAATTTTGATATTCCAAATTAAAAAATGATGTCTATTTTGAAAAATAAAATTTATAAAATTTTAAAAAGTGGGCTTTAATATTCATAACGATGAGTTTTATTGGCCACTGGGTGTTAGAATCTCGAATTTGCGTAAAATGAAAGCTATTACATTATTCAAAGGGGAATCTACCGTGGATGCTTTGGGTGTTACATTCTTCCCTCCTTCAAATAATTTTGTCCTCAAAATTTCTATAATACTACCTCTCAAATAGATTTTGGTGGTTCTTCATCATAAGTATCTCTAGTTCCTACGTTGGCTCTTTGATCTGATGGTTTCTCCATAAAACTTTTACCACACGAGTCGTTAAGTTTCGGAACACTTGTTCTATGGTCTCAAAAATCTTGATAGGCTCTTAAAAACATGATAGATTAGGTTCTAGTTCAATTTCCTCATAGGTGAGTACATTCGTTGGGTCAGACTTTTATTTTCTCAATAGTGTTATGTGGAACACATCGTGAACTTTGGAGAGACATGGCAGCATTGCCAAATGGTAAGGTACAACCCCAATTAATTCTAGAATTTAAAAAGGTCTGATGTACCTGGGACTTAATATACTATTCTTACCGAATTATAAAAATCCCTTCCATGGAGATACTTTCAAGAAAATATAATCTCCTACTTGAAATCCCAAATCCTTTCTTCTGTTTTCAACATAGATCTTCTTCCAACATTGAGCTGCTTTGATGTGGGTTTGGATAACCGTCACAATTTCCTTCATTTCCCCAAAACATTCTAGGTTTATGTGTTTTCTTTCACCAACATCATCCCAACATGTTTGTGTGAAATAGCTATTTCCATATAATGCTTCATACGGTGCCATCGGGATACTTAAAAGGATGCTATTGTTATAGAAAAATTATACCATAGGTAAATATTTATCCAACATATCTTGAAAGTCAATTGATCAAGATCTCAACATGTCTTATAAGGATTGAATTGTCTATTCTGATTGACCATCAATTCGAGGTGGTAGGCAGTGCTCAAACAAAGTTCAGTATCCCAAGAATTCCAAAGACATATCCAAAATCTTGATGTAAAATGGGGATCAAGATCAGAAATAATTGACAGGGGTATACCATGGAGTCTTACAAATTCATTAATATATAGTCTTTCTAGACGTTCTAGGGGTAAATCTTCTATTATAACATGAAAATGTGCTGATTGGTATGATGGTAAAAAATGACTCATATTTCATAATTCCTTCTAGGAGTCTTTGGTATCCCCTTGACAAAGTCCATTGTAATATTGTCTAAATTACACTCAGGTATGGGAAAAAGGTTGCGTGAATCTTCCAGTTTGTTTCCTTCCAGCTTTCACTTGTTGAAAAACCATACACCTTGACACAAAATCAGTAATCTACCTCTTCATGTTGTCCTACCCAAATTTTCATTCAAATATCCATACATCTTTGTGCTCCTAGGGTGTATAGTGAAATTGGAGCTATGAGCATCATCCAACAGTTCTTTTATTATATCATGTATATCGGGAACACAATGTATCTTCCAAAATTTAAAAATTCAATCTTCGTATAATAATTTAGTCAATCTCCCATAATTTACATCTTTAATCATCTTTTGAAACTCCTCATCATTATTCTGAGAACTTTTTATACATTCTAGTAAATATTTTTTGGCAACCATTTGAAAATGTATTGATGTATCAACTTCTATGGTTTTTTCCATATCCATATTTACAAGATCAATGAAAACGTGATCCCTTTCAACTATCATCTTATTCAAAAATCCATGATCCTTTCTACTCAAAGCATCTGCAGTCTTATTTTCCTTCCTTGGTTGGTAGTGTATTGTGAAACCATAATACTTAAGTAGTTGAATCCATCTTCGTTGCCACCTGTTGAGTAAATTTTTTTGAGAAAATATACTTCAAACTCTTGTGATCATTATAAATATCAAAATTTTCTCCATAGAGATATTATCTCCATATCTTTAGAGAAAATATTATAGCTGTTATCTCAAGATCATGAGTGGGATAGTTTTGCTCATGGATTTTTAGCTATCACGGTGCATATGAAATAACTCCATCATTCTGCATAAGAACCCAACCAAGTCCTTTCTTTGAAGCATCACTATAAATTACAAACCCATCATTCCCCGATGGTAGAGTCAAGATATTATAATTGACTAATATTCTCTTCATTAATTTAAAACATTATTCACACTATTTTTTCATAACACATTTACCCAATTTACGTGTGATCTTTGTTAATGGGTTAGCCAACCAGGAAAAATTCAGGATGGAACATCGATAATAACCTTCTAAACCAATGAAACTGCGTACCTCAGTTATACTCATCGTTGCTGACCATTCTTGGATTGCCTTGGTCATTGAAAGATCAATAGAGATTCAATCTTTAGAGACTATATGTCGAAGAAAAGAAATCTCTTGAAGCGTGAATTCACACTTGAGAAACATTCCATTTAATTCATTTCTTCTAAGAGTCTTTAGAATAATGTGCAAGTGATTCTCAGAATCTTCATAAATTTTCGAGTATACCAAGATATCATCAATAAATACCACTACAATGTCATCAATATATTTCTTCAAAACTCTATTCATTAGATCCATGAAGATAGATGGTACATTAGTCAATCCAAAAGGAATTACTGTAAACTCGTAATGCCCACAGAAGTTTCAAAATACTATTTTCAGAATGTCTTTGTTCTTCACACACAACTGATGATATCCAGATCCAAGGTCAATCTTTGAAAAATAACTATCTTTATGAAGTTGGTCGAATAAATCATCAATGTGAGGTAGGGGATACATGCTCTTTATTATTATATCATTGATCTCTCTGTAGTCAATGCACAACCTCATAGATCTATCTTTCTTCTTAACAAAAAGGACATGGGCTCCCCTTAGAGAAACACTAGGGGTGAATAAATACCTTATTACTCAATTCCTCATGTTGTTTCTTAGGTTCCACTAATTCCAAAATGGCCATACTATAAGGGGTCATCAATATGGGCCTTGAACCAGGAATTAAATCAATGGACTACTTAATTTCTCATTCTAGAGGATGTCTTGGTAATTTCTCTAGAAACACATCAACATATTCTTGAACAATAGGTACATCCTCTATTCGAGAATTATTTTCCTCACCCATAATTATTTCATTCTATTCATCCACAATAATTGAATTTAGTAGAGATACAGGGGGTGGATCTAGATAAGAATCAGGTTGTGGAATTTCTTCTCTAAAGATACGGTACTCCTTATCATCATTGAAAATTGTAACCTCCTTCTTCTTACAATAAATTTTCACATCAAGGTCCGAAATTCAATCCATTTTGATGATTATATCAAATTCAATCATGGGTATACAGATGGGATTAGTAGATAAATATGCTTTATATTCCCTAATGGGAAATCATTCACAAATTGTTTTTGCGATGATACTTCACTTATGAGTTTTGACTAACAACTCCCTTGATAATTGTTTTATAAGTTTGGAATTATGTATTGTGATTCATAAACTAATCTAGTGTATGACATTGTTTAGAAATGGCACCTAGTGGAAGGAATAGAAACCATATCAACACACATAATCCATGTAGGGATTTCCCTCTTACTCAAGATAAATATAGTGGATCTAGTGATGAAACTGGTGCTGATCAACTTCTCACCATACTGGGAAAACTCACTCATGACATGAATAATAACCTTAACCATATAGAGAACCCTGATACACAACGCATAAGATCAATGTTAGACCGCTTCATGAGGAAAAAACCACCAACATTCAATGGGAGTACAAATCCATTAGTAAATGAGCAATGGATCAATTACATAGAAAAAATATTTCATGATTTGGGGAGTATAAATTCCATAGAAAAAATATTTCATGATTTGGGGAGTAGTGAAAGGGAAAAAGTTTTCATGCCAGTTTACAACTTCACTGGAGATGCCGATCAATGGTGGTCATTAATAAAAAACACAATGGAAGATTAAGAAGTTTCAAACATGGAATGGAGGGAGTTTAAAGATATTTTCTTCAAAAATACTTTCCTCATGACCGTCAAGCATATATGGAAAGAAGATTTCTGAGTCTAAGGGAAAAGGAGGATTAGAATGTCACAAAGTATGAGGCTAACTTTACAAGGTTAGCAAGGAATTCATAATTTTATAAACGTAACCTAAGGATTAAAGATTGATAGATTATTCGATGGGTTAAAACCATTTCCCCTTCAGGCATTAGTCTCATAAACCTTCGCATCGTATAAAGATATTGTCTCATGATCTTTCAAGAATTAAACCGAATTATCTAAGTCATATGACTACAAAGAAAATAAAGAGAAGAATAGATCTTTTGATCACTATAGAAATGGAAATAAGGAGAAGAAGGGAAAAGTTGAATATTCATCCCGTGGTAAATATGGGAAGAAACACCCCAGTACTTGCCTGAAGGGAATGGGAGTCTGTTACAAGTGTCGTGTAAAAGGCCACCAAGCTCGTGATTGCAAGGGATTGTAACACCCCAAACCCAGTTACCCATAGTCAGTGCATTATTACATAAAATTTGCTTGATACAATGAATCATGTTCTGAAATACTGATCAGTTTAGTTGCCTTGGAAGTACTAGATACATTCCTAATTTTGACATTACATCATGAAATAAAAACATTAACCACATTTTTTCCCATTGACCACACTTATATCCTTAGCCTATCCCTATATTTCAACCCTAAAATATTTCTTCACATCTTGGAAAAAATAAGTCATAGAAAGGGGGGAGCTTAAATTCTCAGTAAGGATAACAATATATCAGAAACTTTCATAAATAAGCATAATCATTTATAGAAACGTATAATACTAAAACAAAAGTCTTTTAGGAATAAACTTCAAAATAATATGGGAAAGATAAAATCAAATAATTCTATTTACTTATTCTCATTGATATTATACGATTCGAATAATCACATGCAATATCAATTTCCATTTTCATAATGATGGAATGCATAAATCCAGACTTCATAACCACATAGTCAAGGCCTTGTGCCAATACTACAAATATGATTTTTTCAAGGCCTTTTTAAAAGTCACTAGTTTGTCTCCTAAGACATACCGATGCATAGAGGAGCTATAGCATGCTCCACCCATCACTTAAAAAGTCTAATGCATTCCTCATATGAAAAGGTTTAAAAATAACAAAAACATTCATATTAAAACTATCATATGGAATTTCAATAGATTATCCATAAGCTGTGAATGGTATAAAAATAACACAACCACGTTCTAACATATCAAAAAACCTTCAATACAATAGGAAATATTTATATCATAATAAACCAACATCAAACATGCTTAAAATATATCATAGGATATTGCCATAGAAGAAGTAAAATCTTTTGGTAGAGAAATATCTCTTTCTATTTTGAAATCATTTAAAAGATAAATAATTATAAAAGAAAAATTTTATTTTTAAAATATTCTTATAAGCTTGTATGAGAAGATTTTATGATGTTATAACGGCTGAAAATAGCCACACCTGCCGTATATGTTAAAAAGAGAGAGTCTTACCTTACTTTTGTCAAAAAGGTCATAAAGTAACTTGTTTGGAAAATGACAGAAATATTCCTTTCGAACCATTTTATAAAAATTACAACAATGTTATAAATGAATTTAACCCATAGTATAGTAAATAGGAAAAATGGTTTGAATTTTTTTTAAGAAACATGGATGTGGACGATAAAGAGGTCCAAGTAGAAACTTACGTAAAAACAACCTCAGATAATAAAGGAATTTTGAAATTAACCCTTAACATGTACTTTTCGTATTGGATGGTATGTTAAACTTTTTTATAGTAGTTAAAACATTGTTATTAAAATATAGAAGAATAATATACATAAATATGATATCATATATGATCTTATAATATTTCTTTGTTAATAATATTTTAGTGGTATCATCGTTTCATGTGTTAACTGATCCGTTTTACTTTATATTCTCTATTAAGTAAGACATGTTTTTTATGGATAGGATGTATTTTATTCATATAAATAATTATATTAAGTTATTAAACATTATTTTTAATCATAAAATGAATTTTATTCTTGAATGATTATGATGGGGAATGAATCTCATTGTGTTCGTGGAGATGGTAATCTGTACATACGCAAGAGCAAAAATATAATTATATTGATGGTGAAATAATATATAATTGGATGGTATATCATATATAAAGAATAATTAACATGTTATTTTTATTATTTACATTAGTTATACTCAATATTATATTAATTAATTGTTTGAACAACAAACTATAACACGACATGGAGATGGTAAGACGTACGTACACACGTATGGTGACTTTGACATTCATATGATGGATAAAATAATGAATATGGTTATAAAATTTTCATAATAACATCAAAATATATTGGAGATACTGGAGTTACTATTTTAGAATGGAAACAACAAAGAAAGAGGATGTGGAAGAAGAAAATAACTTAAAAGAGGTGATGAAATATTTATCTCTTCTTTGGGTTCTTCCTTTTGATTTGATCGAAAGGGCTCTATAGGTTGGCTTCCTGACCAAAGGAAGGCCTCTAGGATGAAGGGTGAAAATTTGGGAGGACATTTTGGTAGGGTTTGGTCGATCCAAATGGCTTTGGAGGTGTGAAATTAAGAGAATGGGAAGTACCCTTTTATAAGAGAGGTGAGGGTCACTTTATGAAAAACTTGAAATATTATTTTATAATAATATCATTTTCTATTAATAATGGCTCTGATATAATTTATTTCTAGGATAAGGTGGTTAATTTTCAAAAAAAACTCAACCAATAGGTTTTAGAAATGTTTAGGATACCCTTTTATCCTTATATTTTAGATTTAACTCATAATTAAATAGTTTTACATTTACAATGTCTCTTTGTATTTTTTTATTATACGGTTAATAAACATACAATAACAATCCAATACAACCCCAAGTGGTTTATTATTAATATATTTAACACTATATAAGTCATTTGGACAAACCTTAGATAATTTGAAATATTATATCAATTAATTATACAGTATCTATTTTAAAAACTCAATTATGTCAATTTTGACTCTATTTAGTATTAGATTTTTTGGAAGCCATAAAAACATTATCACCTCAAATAAAGTATATTTAGTCAACACTAACATGTAATATTAACCTATAAAATTATTTTAATTTAACATAAGTCTATAATTTATATTTATTTTGATATTTAAAAATATCAATTATTTTAATATTTCATTATTAAGGTAATTACAACATCATCATTTTGTCATAAATAAATTAAATTATTTAATGTATAAAAATTAGAAATAATTTACCATTATGTAAGAAATAATTTTTGAATTGTAATGAATATTTATAGTCGAATTTATATTGTGTGTAACCCTATATTAATAACAGTTTATTTATTAAACATTGAATTTAACTATTTTAACTCTTCTTAAAATAAAATAATAATAAATGTCCTAATCTAATCCAAGTGGACCAAAGGGGGTTATATTTTATTTATAAGTATTTTTTTTGTCGAACTAAACTTATCCAATAGAATTAGAACATTTTTTAGGGTAATTATAATATCATTTTTACCCTTAATTACTCAAATTACTTTTAATGGTGGTAAATAAAAGTCAAAATTACTATTCAGAAAAAATTATTTTCATCTCATTAAAAAAAATTTTAATTACTGGTGTCAACTGGGTCTCTCATATTTTTGAAATTCAACTCATAGATGTTGTAAAATTATGTTTTATGCAAATTTCTAAATGCTCCTAGAAGGTGGTTAAAATACTATAAAATGTTCAACAAACTCAAATATATCTAAACTTCTTATAAAATGTCTCTAATGAATTACATTGACCATGTAAAAGTATTATTTATATATATTTTGAAATAAAATAAATTAAATAATATAACTAATTATTTAAATAAAAAGTCAGTTTTAAACAATAATGCTCTGTTTTTCACTATTCATCAAAAAATTGAATGTCTTTAAAAAAATACAAAAAATTTACCCTAAGCTAATTTCAATATTACGAATTCAAAAATGAAGTCCATTTTGAAAAATAAAGTTTATAAAATTTCAAAAAATGGGTATTACTATTCATAACGGGTAGTTTGATTGGTCGTGTTGTGTTAAAACTCCAGGTTGCGTACAATACTAGCTACTACATTATTCAAAGCGAAATGTACCATAGAAGCTTGGGGTGTCTCATTCTTTCATCCTTAAAATAATTTCATCTTCAAAATTTATATAATATCATTGAATAAAAAGATTTTGGTGGTTCTTCACCATATGTTCCTCAGGTTCCCACGTTGCCTCTTCCATATTATTGTTTCTCTATAGAAATTTTACCAGACGAGTGGTTCAGTTTCTCAACACTTGTTCTCTGGTATCAAGAATATTGACATACTCTTCACAATAAGATTGATCAAGTTTTAATTCAATTTCCTTATATGTGAGTACATGAGTTGGGTCAGGTATGTATTTTCTCAATAGTGATATGTGGAACACATCGTGTACTTTGGAAAGACTTGGTGTCATTGCCAAAGGGTATGCTACATACACAATTCTTTCTAGAATATCAAAATGTCCGATGTACCTGGGACTTAATTTACCCATCTTACCGAATCTTATTGCTCTCTTCCATGGAGATACCTTCATGAAATCCGGATCCCCTACATGAAATTCAAAATCCTTATTTCGGTTATTGGCACAGCTCTTCTACCTACTTTGAGATTATTTGATGTGGATTAAGATAACCATCACCTTTTCCATCGTTTCCTCAACATGTTCTGGGCCTACAAGTTTTCTTTCACCAACTTCGTCCCAACAAGTTTGTGTGAGACATCACTTTCCATATAACACTTCATATGGTGTCATCTGAATACATGAATGGAAGATGTTGTTATAGGAATATTCTACCAGATGTAAATATTGATCCTATATACCTTGAAGGTCATTTGAGGAAGATCTCACTATTTTTTTAATGTTTGAATAGTTCATTCTATTTTTCCATCAGTTTGAGGGTGGTAGGCAGTGCTCAAAAAATGTTCACTATCCTAGTCATTCTGAACACTTTTCAAAAATCAAGTTATAAAATTGGGATCACAATAAGAAATAATCGATAGGATTACACCATGAAGTCTTACAACTTCATTAATATATATTATTTCTAGATATTCAAGAGGTAAATCTTCTCTTATAAGAAGAAAGTGTGCTGAATTTGTAAGACAATAAAAAGTGACACATATTACATCATTCCTTCTAGGATTCTTTGGAAGCCCCATGACAATGTCCATAGTAACATTATCCCATTTCCACTCAGGTATGGGAAGAGGTTGCATGAATCCTCCAGTCTGCTGCCTTCCAAATTTCACTTTTTGAAAAACCATACATTTTGACACAAAATCAGCAATCTCCCTCTTCATGTTGTCCCATAAAAGATGTTCCATCAAATCCCTATACATCTTGGTGCTCCTAGGGTGTATAGAGTAATTGGATCTATGATTATCATCCAACAATTATTTTTTAGATCAGGTATATCGGGAACACAAAGACTCTTTTGAAATTAAAAAATAGAATTTTCATATATGATTTCACTCAATCTCCCATCATTTACAACTTTAATCTTCTTTTGAAAGTCCCCATCATTAGTCTAAGAACGTTTTTTCATTTATAGTAAAGATAATTTGGGAACCATTTGAAAAAGTATTGATGTTTCAACATCCATGGTTATTTCCATATCCATCATTACTAGATCCATGAAATTAGGATCCCTTTAAACTCTCACCTTGTTCAAAACTCAATGATCCTTTATGCTCAATCATCTACCGCATTATCATCCTTCCCTGGGTGGTAGTGTATTGTGCAATAATAATCCGTAAGAAGTTCAATCCATTTCCTTCGCCTCATGTTGATTTCTTTTTGTGAGAAATTATACTTCAAACTATTGTGATTAGTATAAATCTCAGATTTTTCACCATAGAGATAGTGTCTCCATATCTTCATAGAAAATATTACAGCTGCTAACTCAAGATCATGAGTGAGATAGTTTAGCTCATGGATTTTTAGCTCTCGTGATGCATAAGAAATAACTCCATCATTCTGCATAAGGAAACAACCAAGTCCTTTCTTTGAATCATCACTATAAATAACAAACACATTGTTCCCTGATGGTAGAGTCAAGATAAGATCATTTACTAATCTTCTATTCAGTTCATCAATACATTATTCACACTGTTTTGTCAAAAAAAACCCCTTTACGTGTGAGCTTGCTTAATGGGATAGCCAACTGGGAAAAATTCTAGATAGAACATCAATAATAACATACTAAACCAATAAAACTATATACCTCAGTTATACTTGTCGGTACTGGACATTCATGGATTGCCTTGGTCTTTGAAGGATTAACATATATTCTATTCTTGGAGAAAATATAGCCAAAAAAGGAAATCGCTTGAATCTAGAATTCACACTTGATAAACTCCCCATATGATTAATTTCTTCTAAGAGTCTTTAGATTAATGCGCAAGTGATTCTCATGAACTTCGAAGATTTAGGATTATACCAAGATATCATCAATAAATACCATTAGAAATCCCTCAATATATTCCTAGAAAACTCTATTCATTAGATCCATGAAGATAGAGGGTGCATTAGTCAATCCAAAAGGCATTACCATAAACTCGTAATGATCATACCTAGTTTGAAAAGCTGTTTTCAAAATGTCTTCCTTCTTCACACACAACTAATGATATCCAGATCAGAGGTCAATTATTGAAAAATATTGATCTTTATTAATTTGTTATAATGAATCATCAATGGGGGTAGGGGATACTTGTTCTTTAATATTATAGCATTGATCTCCTTGTAGTTAATGCACAACCTCATAGATATGTCTTTATTATTTATAAAAAGGATAGGGGATCCCCATGGAGAAACACTAGGGAGAATAAATCCCTTATTTTTCAATTCCTCTAGTTGTTTCTTTAGTTCCACTAATTTTATAGTGGCCATTCTATAAGGGTTCATCGATATGGGCCTTGAAACAGTAATTAATTTAATGGAAAACTCCATTTCATGTTTTGGAGGCTGTCCAGGTAAATCCTATGGAAACACATCAACATATTCTTGCATAATAGGTACGTTCTCTATTCGAACATTATTTTCCTAACCCATAATTATTTCATTCTCTTCCTCCGCAATAATTGAATTTCTTAGAGAAACTGGGGGTGGATCTAGATAAGAATTAGGTGGTAGCATTTCTACTCTGAAGATAAGGTACTTCTTATCGTCATAAAAAATTGTAACCTCCTTCTTCTTACAATAAATTTTGGCACCATGTTCCGAAAGCCAATCCATTCTGAGGATTATATCAAATTCAATCATGGGTATGAAAATGAGATCAGTAGATAAATACTATTTATATTCCCTAATGGGAACTGATTCACAAAACGTTGTGGTGATGATACTTCCCTTAGGATTTTTTATCGAAAAATCTCTTGTTAAGTCAAATTAAAAATATCTAATTTTAATATAAAATTGGGAAGATATTAGAAATGTGATGCTCTAGAATCAAATAAATCATTGTCTAACCTTGATGAAACCATTAAATTACCTTCCACCATGACTTTTGGTGCTTCAACCTCTGTATTAGTGATTGCATATGCTTGGATTTTCTTCCTTGGAATTTTCTGAGGTAAGTTCCCTTGGACCTTATGACATTCATTTGAATAAGGCCCCTTTTCCCTAAAATTATTGAATTAAACATTGACATCATCTTTCTTTCCCTTGAAATCACGAGCATTGTGGCCTTTTTTACCACACTTATAACAAACTCCCATTCCCTTCAGGCAAGTACTGGGGGTGTTTCTTCCCACATTTACAACAGGCTGGATATTCAACATTTCCCCTCTTCCCCTTATTTTCATTTCTATAGTGATTAGTATATCTATTCTTCTCTTTATTTTAATTGAATACACATGACTTGGAGAATTAATTTTCGATCTTGATAGTGCATGAGACAATATCTTCATATGATGAGAAGGATTGTGAGACTAATGCTCGATAGAGAAATGGTTTTAACCCATCAAAGAAACGATCAATCATATTCCTTGGGTTAAATATATAATCGGATGCATGCCTTGATAACTATCTAAAGAGAGCCTTATACTTTGAGACATTCTCATCCTCCTTTTGCCTAAGAATTAGAAATTGCCTTTCAATATCCATTCAGTGGTCACGATGAAAGTATTTTTCTAAGGAAACCTATTTAAACTCCCTTCATTCTATGTTAAATTGTTATTAATCTTCCTTTTTGTTTTGGATTAATGACCACTATTGATCTACACATCCCATGAGGAGATAAACTGCCATGAAAATTTTTCACCTTTTTCTACTCCCCAATGCATGAAATATTTCCCTTAAGAAATTTATACATTTCTCAACTACTAATTGATTTTTAATCCTATTGAATGTTGGTGGTTGTTGCTTCATGAAGAAGTATAACATTGATCCTCATCATTGTGGATCAGGGTGCTTCATACAGGTATTGTTATAATTCATAACTAGAGTGAGTTGTCCCAGTATGGTTATAAGTTGATCAGCTCCAGTTGTGTCACCAGCTACACTATAATTATATTGAGTAGGTGGGAAATACCTAAATGGATTACATGCATCGATTCAGTTTCCATTCCTTCCACTAGGTTCAATTTATAAAGAATGGAATACGCAAGATTAGTTTATGAACGACAATACATAATTCCAAACTTGTAAAACACTTAACATAAATTGATCAATTTATGGATATAATCCATAATCAGAAAAACAAATTCATGGAGGAGGTATATACTAATAAATCCTTCATAATGGTTTGTACAGAAAATAAGAATTATCCTATGCCTATCCTCCAGGAGTGTTGTAACCAAGAGTGCATCATGGCCCGTTGTCGTGTACCAGGATACCCTTGGTGAAGCTAGAAATTCATTGTCAGAGTTTTCACTCCTAGGTACATATGTTCCAGAGCCGCCTCTACCTGCTCGTATACAAATATGGATGTATTGCTTGTAAAATACACAGAATCTCTACATTACCAAAATTATAGGATGTTCTTCTAAACCAATCGTCAATGTTAATCTTAGGGTAATGTTCTCTAATCAAAGATTATCTAAATGTAGTTCAATGGTTTGTACTAAACTTCCTATGATACAAACTATAATTCCCCAACCAAAGTTACCCAGATTCGGTTCATTATTACATAACATTGGCATGATACAAGGAATCAGGTCCCAATAAGCTATTTAATTTAGTTTCTTTTGAAGTACTAAATACATTTATAATTTTTTCATTACAACATGAAATAAAAAAACCAAGAAAAGTTTGTCCCCATTGAACACACTTATATCCTTAGATTATCCCTATAGGCCAACCATAAAATATTTATTCACATATGGGGAAAAATAAAACATAGAAAGGTTAGCTAAGATGCCCAGTAAGGATAAAAATATAGCAGAAACTTTCATAAATAAGCATAGAAATTTAAGGCAGTGTATAAGACTAAAAAAAAGCATTTTAAACATAAACTTCAGCATAATATGTTAGTGATAAAATCAAAAAATTCCATTTACTTATTCTCATGGATATTCTACAAGTCGAATAATCACATGCAATATCAATTTCCACTTTCATAATGATGGAATGCATAATTACATACTTTATAACAACATAGTGAGGGACTTGTTCCAAGACTACAAATAAGATTTTGTGAAGGCCATGTACCATGACACTAGTTTGTGTCATGAGACCTACCAAGGCATCGGGGATCTATAGTAGGCCCCACCTGTCACTTACTAAGTCTAATGCATTCCTCATATGAAAGGGTTTAAACATAACATAAACATTCATATGTAAACTAGCATAAGAAATGTCAATAATTTATCCATAAACCATGAATGGTATAAAAATAAGACATCTGTAGTAAAACATATCACAAAACCATCAATACAATATGGAAGATTTGTAACATAATAAATCAACTTCAAAAAATCATAAAATCTATCCAAGGTTTTTGACATAGATGAAATCAAAACATTTTATAGAGAAATATCTATTTCTATTTTTAAATCTTTTAAAATACATATAATTATAAAATAAAACATTTAATTTGAAAATATTCCTATAATTTTGTATGATATTCTTTAACGTTGCTATAATGTCATAAAATAGAAACACCCACCATATAAGTTAAAAAAATTCAATCTTACCTTAAGTTTTTTTCCAAAATATCATAAAGTACCTTGTTTGGAAATTGACAGAAAGGTTTGTTACAAACCATTCTATAAAAAGTAAAAAAAGGGTAAAAATGACTTTATATCATCGTATAGTAAATATTAAAAATGTTATGAACTGTATTTTTGAGAAACATGGATGAGGATGATAAAGGGGTCCCAGTAGATACTTACATAGAAACAAACTTGGATAATAAAGGGATTGTGAAATTAACCCTTACATTGTACTTTCCCATAGTCAATGGTATGTTAACCTATTGTATAATAGCTAATATTTTCTATTAAATTATATAAGGATAATATACCTAAATATGATATCATATATTATCTTATAATATTTCTTTATTAATAATATTTTAGTAGTATCATCGTTTCAGGTGTTAACTGATCTGTTTTCCATTAAATGCTTGGTTACGTAAGCCATGTTTGTTATGGATAGGATTTATTTTATTTATATCCATAATTATATTAAGCTCTTAAAAATTATATTTAATAATAAATTGAAAATTATTCTTCAATGATTATGATGGGGAATGAATCTCATCGCGTTCGTGGGGACGGTAATCCGTATGTATGAACAAGCGATAATATCATTATATTGATGGTAAAATCATATGTAATTTTATAGTATACCATATATAAAAAATCATTAACCTGTTATATTTATTATTTACATTAGTTATACTAATTACTATACCCATCAAAAATAATGAAGTGTTTGAATAACAAACTATAACACGACGTAGAGACGGTAAGCCGTACATATGCACGTATGGTGACATTGTCATTCATAATTTGGATAGAATAATGAATATGGTTGTATAATTTTAATAATAACATTAGATTATATATAACATACTGGAATTATTATTTTATAATGAACACAAAAATAAATAAGAAGTGGAAGAAGAAAAGAACTTAAAAGAGGTGATGAAATATTTACCTTTTCTTCGGGATCTACCTTTTAATTTTATCAAAATGGCTCCGTAGGATGGATTTCTAACCAAAGGAAGGCCTATAAGATTAAGGGACAAAATTTGGGAGGATATTTGGGGAGGTTTTAGCCGAGACAAATGGCATTTGATGTGTGAAATTAAGAGAAGGGGAAATACCCTTTTATGAGAGAGGTGAGGGTCACTTTAGGAAGTGTTTGAAATAATATTTTATTATTAAATTATTTTTGGTTTCAAATGGCTCAAAAATGATTTATATAGATTATAGGGTGGTTATGGGTCGAAAACCTCTCAACCAATTGGTTTTATAAATGTTTAGGTCTCAATTTTACCCTTATCTTTTAGATTTAACTCTTAGTTAAATAGTTTGACATTTACCATGTCTATTTTTATTTTTAGATTATATGGTTAATAAACATACTATAAAAATCCAATAGAACCCCATGTGGTTTATTATTAATATGTATAATATTATTTATGTACTTTGGTGGATCCTTACATTTTTAGGAATATTATATATATTAATAATATAGTATCTGTTTTAAAAACTCAATTATTTATATTTGACACTATTTAGTATTTGATTTTTTTGAAAGCCATAAAATGTTTATCACATTGAATAATTTTTTTTAGTTTACCCTAACATGTCATATTAATTAATAAAATTAGTGTAATTCATCATAAGTCTCAATTTACATTTATTTGGATATTTATAATATCAATTATTTTAATATTTCATTATTAATGTAATCACTACATCATCATTGTGTCATAAATATATTAAATTATTTATTGTATAAGAATTTCAAATAAAATACCATTATGTAGGAAATATTTTTATCTTGCTAATGAATATTTATATTAGAATTTAAATTCTATTTATCATTATATTAAAAATGTATTAGTTATTAAACATTGAATTTAACTTTTTTGACTCTTCTTTAAATAAAATAATAATAAATGTACTAATCTAATCCAAATTAACCAAAGGGGGTAATATTTTATTTTGAAAGTTGTTTTTGGTCGAAAAAAACTTATACAATAGAATTAGTACATGTGTTATGGTAATTATAATATCATTTTAACCCTTAATAACTCAATTTACTTTTAAAAGTGGTAAATAAAAGTCAAAAGTTACTATTCACCAAAAATTATTTTCATCTTCTTTAACCACATATTACACAATGGTGTCAATTTTGTCTCTTGGATTTTTGAAATTCATTCACAGAAGTGGTAAAATTATATTTTAAGAAAATTTCTAAATGCTCATAGATGGTGGGTAAAAGACGGTAAAAAGTTCAACAAAATTTTATATATCTAAACTTACTATAAAATGACACTAATGAATTACATTGATAATATATAGGTATTGTGTATATATTTTGACCTATAATATATTAAAATAATATAACTAATTATTTAAATAGAACTTCAGTATTAAACAATAACGTCGGGTTTTCAGAATTCATCAAAAATTCAATGTTTTTAGAAAAATATGAAAAATTCACCCTAAGAAAATTTCAATATACTAAATTAAAAAATTAAGTCCATTTCAAAAAATAATATTTATGAAATTTAAAAAAATGGGTATTACTCTTCATAATGGATAGTTTGATTGGTCATGGTGTGTTAAAACTCAAAGTTGCGTACAATGCAAGATACTGCATTATTCAAAGGGAAACATACCGTGGATGCTTGGGGTGTTACATGATTTTAATACCCCCAAATGATATAAGGGTTAAATCACTAAATTATATGACTCATGTCAACAAGGTGCGCCTTCTTTTTTGGGAGCATATCTAATTAGAACTTCACAGTTAAGCGTGCTTGGCCTAGAGTAGTGATCAGGATGGGTAGTTTTCTAGGGTGTGTGTGAGTGAGGATAAAGCAAACTGGAAAGGAAATGTGTTGGCCTGTGGGGACAATCATTAGTCAGATGACCCGTTCGGGCACATGGGTGGGCCCCAGGGTGGGGACCACTTGTCTATGGGGCAACTGGTGGTACCTGGAATGCCAGGACCCAACAACAATGTTATAACATGGTGTTTTTGCTATCATTGGGACCTAGTTGTTACATTTTGTTTCAGAGGTGGTTCCTATCCTTTAGTGCGATGCACTGTCTGGGTTGAGATGTTGGTCCCACAATGAAGACATTGTGCTCTAAAGTGGGGTGACTGTAACCCCCCAAAATGATAAAGGGTTAACTGACTAAATGATATGACTCATGTCAACACTGTTTACCTTCATTTTCAAGATCCTTTGTGATTAAAACTCTCTTGTTAAGCGTTCTTGTCCTAGAGTAGTGAACAGGATGGTTGACCTTTTGGGAAGTTCCCAGGGTGTGCGTGAGTGAGGACAGAGCATATTAGAACTGACATGTGTTGGGCTATAGGGGCTGTCATTTGTGAAATGACATGTTCGAGCATGTAGGTGGGCCCCATGGTGGTGACCACGTTTATCTAGGGAAACTGTTGGTACCTTGTGGGCTAGGACTAGATGGCAATGTTATGGCAGGGTGTCTGTGCTGTCATCGAGACCCATTTTCACATTTGGTATTAGAGGTGGTTCCCAGCATTATTTGTGGTGCACTATCAAGGTTGAAATTTAGGGCCCACAATGAGGATGTGGTGATCTAAAGGGGGGGGGGGGTGTGTGACTGTAACACCCCAAAATTATGAAGTGTTAAATTAATAAATTATATGACTCATGTCCACATGTGCACCTTCCTTTTTTGGATCCTATCTGATTAAACATCTATAGTTAAGTGTGCTTGTTTGGGAGTAGTGATCATGATGGGTAAACTTTTGGGAAGTTCCCAGGGTGTGTTTGAGTGAGGAAAAAGCACACTAGAAAGTACAAGAGTTGGCATATGGGGACTATCATTAGTCACATGGCCGTTCCGGTATGTGGGTGGGCCCCAGGGTGGTGACCACCTGTCTCGGGGCAACTGCTTGTACCTTGCGGGCCAGGACCCGACGACCATGTTAAGGTGGGGTGTCTGTGCTTTCACCGGGACCCAGTTGTCATATTTTATATTATTTATACATAATTAATTAATAAGGATTAGCATTCAATTGCCCAGTAATGGGTTTTAATAACCTTTGACAAATTCCTTTTAAAAATATCATTATGATAATACATTTGAAAAATTCAATTGTAGTGATCAGGATGAGTGACCTTTTGGGAAGCTCCCAAGGTGTGTGTGAGTGAGTAAAAAGCACACTAGAAAGGACATGTGTTGGCTTTTGGGGACATTCATTAGTCAGATGGCCTGTTCGGGCCCGTGGGTGGGCCCTAGGGTGGTGAGCACATGTCTGTGGGGTAACTGCTGGTACCTGGAGATCCAGGACCCAACAACCATGTTAAGGCAGGGTGTTTGTGCTTTCCCCGGGACCCAGTTGTCATTTTATAGTATTTATACATAATTAATTAATAAGGGTGAGTGCTTAATTTCCCAATAAGGGGTTTTAAAAACCATTGATAAATTCCTTTTAAAAATATTATATTTAAAATACATTTGAAAAATTCAATTGTAAATACATTTTTAAAACAACCTTTACAAAATAATATTATGCTTTAAAAAATAATCATACATTGAAAGCACTTTTAATACTTATCTAGTGACTCAATAGAAAATATTAAGCAAGATCTTAAAAACAAAACAACTGAGGACACTAGAAACTTTGAAGCCTATTTTGGGCCTACCCTCTTGAAGGATGGATTCACTATCCAATTCCCTATCATATTTACAATGTTTTAGTACCAATTTTTATAAAAAAATTGTATTATCTTACCTTATATATATAGATGATATTCACTGGTGTTTTAGTTTTGAAGATATATTTATAATCATACTTGGAATAAGTAAATTCTAATCTTTACTAAAAATTATATATTTCACTTGGTATGATCAAATATCATGATATACGATGTTTCATAATCACATGAAAGATTAATAGACATCCACACACCTATAATTTTATCCATATTTCCATAAAAAATCCATTTGTGTAATGTTTATTTAATTTCTCATGGATATATAAATTACAACAATATTATTGATGTATGACCATAGTATTGAATCAAAATGACATGAACCTAATAAAATTATGATATCATTAATTTATAAATTCATATGTGAATTAATACTTGATTAATAATTTATTTAAAAAAATTATATAATTGAAAATAATTCAAGTATAAACATATATGTATGTATATTATTCACATGATTTTATATTAGATGTCTCTTCCAAAATAAATATGAATTATACAAATAAAATCATAAGTTTAAAATAATTAAACATTTCTAAAAAATTTAGAACAATTTACTAAAGATTATCAGAATATTTCCAAAATTTCAAACATGTTGATTTTTAAGAAAACCATTAATGAAACTTCTTTAGAAATAATTTTCCAAATACCCAAAACCAAAAAATAGAAATCATACTATTTAACATTATCAAAAAATCCATGAAATAAAATAAAATGAGGATTAATAATCTGTTTCTATGATGATTTAAAAGTATAGAAAATAACAAATACACACAAACCCATAAAATTAAAATCTTGAAAAAAAATTGAATTTCAAATAAATCAAATAAAAATAGTAATATTAGCTTACAAAAATAATAATGGAATTCAAAATAAAATTATAAGTAAACCCATTCCACAAAACCAAATTGGAACATTATTTTGATAAAATAAACATAAAATGAATGATTTAATTCAATAAATCCCTTAATTTTTTTTTTGAAAATTAAACATTTTAATTTAACATGATAATTAAAATTAATGTTGAAATCAAGTAAAAATAATTTCTATATAATAAATTGCTGCAATTTTGGAAAATATATAGCATAAAATAGAGAGTCCCTTACAAATTTCTTGTGTAGGTAACCCTTTTTCACTTTTTATCTTCTAATATCTCTCCCTAATTCTCCCACTATAAGGATTCTAAATTCCCATATAAGAGAACTCTAGAGGATAGATTATACAGAGTCAGTATTTTACTATTTATATATAAAATTTTTACTATTTAAATTTCTGTTAATCAAATATCTCAACTTTCCATGACATATTAAATATAAATATTGCAACAATGATATAGAAAATGAAAATCCATGTAAACTAATTATTTGTTCATCTGAATAGTGATATATAAATTTTATATTGTATAATTTAGTTATATTAGAACTTATTCATGTTGCTTCAACATACAACCACACAAAAATATTGGAAAAATCATTGAAGAAATAAAATTATAGCAACTGTTTAACAAGGAAGGAAAACAAGTATTTAAACATTTGAGGCCCTCAATTTTACACATGTTTGTGATTGATGACCTCAATGAAAAAATATAGATATTTAAAATTTCCTCCAATTATGTGTCTTTAATTTCCACTAATGTTCTCCTAATCATGATCATAATTTGGTGGTGAATTTTTCATTTCCATTTACCTCTTATTAAGATATTTTTCTTATTAACCCAATTTCCGATGTGGATTTTCTACAAAGGTATTTTTATCTTTTTAAACATTTATTTCAGAAGAACAGTTTCAAATTGAAAGGAAATAATTTATTTAAGTACGGGAGATTATAAAACCCCATTATTTTATAGTATGTTATCTTTTCAAATTATTTCAATAACTTGCGCTACATGTAACACCAAGTTCGAGCGCACTATGACCTACCAAAGTAGTCGTTTAAAAAAGAGGCTATGAATGTTGTTGACCACATTTTAAATTTTATATTTGATTCAAAATTTTAACATTCATATTTGGTGTTTTTTAAACATATTATAAGATAAATTCAATTTTTAAGATAAAATATGTATTTTTTTAAATGCAGTTTTTAGCCTTTTAATGGTGAACCATTTTTAAATCCAATATTTTGATATTTTTATATATTAAATTTAGTGTAATTAAATTCTTCATTATAATAGGTATATAAAAATTTAGTTTGAATAATTTTTTAGTATTTTCCAGAAAACATTCAATTTTTGATGAATAGTGAAAAAAACTACGTTATTATTTAAAACTAACTTTTTATTAAAATAATTAGTTATATTATTTTAATTTATTTTAGGCCACAATAGATACATGATTTATATATATATATATTCAATTTAAATCATTGGAGTAATTTTATAATAAGTTAGATATAAAATTTTATTGAACTTCTTACCTTCTTTTACCCAACTTCTAGAAGCATTCACAAATTTGCATAAAATATAATTTTACCGCTTCTGTGAGTTGAATTTCAAAAATCTGAGAAACATGGCAGACATAAGAAATTAAGATGTGGTTCAATAAGAATAAAATGATTTTTAGTGAATAGTAACTTTGGACTTATATTTACCACGGTTAAAAGTAAATTGAGTAATTAAGGGTAAAAATTATATTATAATTACCCTAACACATGTCATAATTCTATTGGATAAGTGTAGTTCGACCAAAAAAAACCTTAAAAATAAAATACCTCCACCTTTGGTCAACCTGTAATAGAATATGGCATTTAATAGAATTTAATTTGAAGAAGAGTTAAAAGTGTTAAATTCAACGTTTAATAACTAAACCATTTTTCAAATAGGGGTTCACACAAATCTAAATTCGACTATAAATATTCAATAGAAATATAAAATTATTTCCTACAAAATGGTATTTTATTTATAGTTTTTAGACATTAAATAATTTAATTTATTTAGGACACAATGATGATGAAGTAATTACCTTAATAATGAAATTTTAAAATAATTGATATTATAAATATCCAAATAAATGTAAATTGAGAATTTTGATGACTTAAACTATTTCTCTAGGTTAATATTACATTTTAGGGTTGATTAAATAATCTTTATTCGAAGTGATAAAGTTTTTATAGATTTCCAAAAAATAAAATACTAAATAGTTTCAAAATTGACATAATTTTGTTTTTAAAACAAATACAATATTATTATTTGATATAATATTCCTAAAAATATAAGTATCGTCCAACAAACTTATATAAGGTTATTTATATTAATAATGAACCACGTGGGGTTCTCTTGGATTGTTATAGTTTGTTTATTAACTATATAATATAAAAAAAACAAAGAGACATGGTAAATGTCAAACTATTTTACTAAGAGTTAAATATGATAGATAAGGATAAAATGGTAACCTAAACTTGTATAAAACCTATTTGATGAGTGTTTTTCGACCCATCATCACCTTATTATCAAAATAAATTATTTTTGAGCTATTAGAAACCGAAAATGATTTTATTATAAAATATTATTTCAAGCTTTTCCTAAAGTGACCCTCACATCTCTTATAAAAGGGCACTTCCCTTTCTCTTAATTACACACCTCCAAAGACATTTGTCCTGGCCACAAACTACCCATATATCCTCCAAAATATACTCCCTTCATCCTAAAGGCCTTACATTATTCAGAAAGCCAATCTATGGATCCCATTTGATCAAATCCAATGGAATAACCTGAAGAAGTGGTAAATATTTCATCACCTCTTTAAAGTTCTTTTCTTCTTCCACTTCATATTTCTTTGTTCATTCCATTCTAAAATAATAAATCCAGAATATTCTATATACCATTTTTCTATTATAAAAATGGTATGACAATATAAATTATTCTATCCATCATATGAATGACCAAATTACAGTACGTGTGTACGTACAGATTACCATCTCTACGTCGAGGTGTAGTTTGTTATTCAAATAGTTCATTATTCAGATGGGTATAAAAATGAGTATAAATATGTAAATAATAAATATAAAATTCTAATTATTCTTTATATATGATCTAAATTCCAATTACATTTGATTTCTCCATCAATATAATGATATTGTCGCTCGTGAGTGCGTACAGATTACCGTCTCCACAAACATGATGAGATTAATTTCCCATCATAATCATTCAAGAATAATTTTCATTTTATGATTAAAAATAATGTTTAAGAACTTAATATCATTCTTGATATGAATAAAATACATCCTATCCATAACAAACATGGTGTACATAACCGAGCATATAAAGGAAAATAGATCAGTTAACCCCTGAAAGAATGATACTACTAAAATATTATTAACAAATCAATTTTATAAGATCATATATAATATCATATTTATTTATATTTTTATTTTATAATTTAATAACAATGTTTTAACTATTATATAGGTGGTTAAAATACCATCGACTAAGGAAAAGTACAAAGTAATGGTTAATTTCACAATCTATTTATTATCCGAGGATGTTTTTACCTAAATATCTTCTGGGACCTGTTTATCATCCACATCCATGTTTCATAAAAATGTATTTCAAATTTTTTTACTATTTAATATAATATGGGTTAAATTAATTTATACCCTTGTTTTAATTTTTATATAATGGGTTGAAAGAAATATTTCTGTCATTTTCCAAACAATGTAATTTATGACCTTTTTGACAAAATTAAGGTAAGAATGTCTTTTTTAAACTTATACAGTGGGTGTGGATATTTTCTATCGTTATAACATCATCAAAAATTACCATACTATCATATAATAATAATTTTAGAATAAATGTTTTGTTTTATAATTATATGTATTTTAAATGATTTCAAAATAGAAAGAGATATTTCTATACAAAAATTATTGATTTCAACTATCTCAACATCCTTTGATGGATTTTAATCTTGTTTGAAGTTTATTTATTATGATAAAAATCTCCCATACTATATTGAAGGATTTGTGATATTCTTCACTATGGATGTTTTATTTTTATACCATTCATGGTTTATGGATAAAGTATAGACATTGTGTGTGCTAGTTTTAATATGAATATTTATGTTATGTTTAAACCATTTCATATGAATAATGCATTGGACTTAGTAAGTGATGGGTGGAGCCTGCAATAGATCATTGATGCATCGGTAGGTCTCATGAGACAAAATAGAGTCTTGATATAAGGCCTTGACAAAACGTTTTTTGCAGTCTTGGGACAATGCCCTGACTATGTGGATATGAAGTCTAGCATTATGAATTACATCTTTATGAAAGTGGAAATTGATATTTCATGTGATTATTCAACTATTATAATTTCCATGTGAATAATTAAATGGAATTATTTGATTTTATCTTGGCCATATTATTCTGACATTCAAGTTTAAAAGGATTTTTTTAGTCTTATACATTGCCTTAAATGTTCATGCTTATTTATGAAAGTTTTCGCAATATTGTTATTGTTAATAAGCATCTGAGATCACCCCTTTCTATGTTTTATTTTTTCCCAGTATGTGAAGATATTTTTTATGGTTGTCCGGTACGGATAGAATAAGTATATAAGTGTGGTCAATGGGGACAAATTTTTTTTGTTGTTTTTATTTCATGATGTAATGTAAAAATTATGAATCTATCTAGTACATCTAAGGCTACTAAACTGATCGGTCTTTTAGGATATGATTCTTTGTATCATTCCAATTTTATGTAATAATGAACCAACTATAACTTCCCAACCCTAGTTACCCAGAGTCGGTGAATTATTTTAATAAATTGGCATGATACAAGGAAATCATGTCATGAAAGACCAATCAATTTATTAGTCTTGGAAAATATATTACATACATGAATGTTACATTAAACATTAGAATATAAAACATAACATAAATGGTTCTTTGACAATGTAAATAATCCCCTATCTTAACCCATATAATCAATCATAATACACTTATTGGAATCCTTGGAAAATAAGACATAAGAAAGGGGTGAGATCTGATGCTTAGTAAGGATAACAATATAGCGGAAACTTTCATATATAAGACTAAAAATTTAAGGAAATGTACAAGAATAAACATAATCCTTTAAAACATAAACATTTGAATAATATAGCTAATATAAATCAAATAATACCATTTACTTATTCACATGGATATTATACTAGTGGAATAATCACATGCAATATCAATAGCCAATTTCATAATGACGGAATGCATAATGCCAGACTTCATAACCACATAGTCAAGGCCTTATTCCAATACTACAAATAATTTTTTTTCAAGGCCTTGTGCCAAGATTTTAATTTGTCTCATTTGACCTACCGATTGATCAATAAGGTATAGTGGTCTCCACCCATCACTTACTAAGTCCAATAAATTGCTCATATGAAAATGTTTAAACATAACATAAAAAATTGTATTAAAAATAGCATAAGAAATGTCAATACATTATCCATAAACCATGAATGGTATAAAAATAGCACATCCCCAAGCAAACATATCACAAAAACCTTCAATACAATATGGATGATTTGTATCATTATAAATCAACTTCAAAAAGTTTAAAATCCATCAAAGGATATTGACTTAGATGAAAATGATTTGTAAAACCTTTTGAGAGAAATATCCATTTTTTCATGAAAACATTTAAAAGTATCCCAATTTAGAAAGGAATAAATATAAAGAAATTTTCGAATTAAAGTGTCCCATAACATTTTGAAATTTTTGAATGGAATTAACATTTTATAAACATTCACGTTCATATAAATAAATCCTTAAATCCATTTTGAATACATGGGAATTAATGAGAAAGATTTAACAGAATATATATTTAATACATTTAAAATGACGTTTTAGTAAAATATCACCTTGAAAAGAATCCCTTTTAAAACTCTTTAATGAATCTTGGACAAGGATAATAAATATGTCCGAGTAAAAACATACCCATAAACAATCTTGAATAATAATAGGTTTGAGGAATTAACCTTTACCTTGTACATTTACTTAGTTGATGGTATGTTAACCACCTATATAATTATTAAATAATTTTTATTAAATTATACAAGAAAAATATACATAAATATGATATCATATATGATCTTATAATATTGCTTCTTTAATAATATTTTAGTAGTATCATCGTTTTAGGTGTTAACAGATTCATTTTACATTATATTATGGGTTACTTAAGTCATGTTTATTATGGATATATTGTGTTTTATTCTTATAAATAAGGATATTATGTTCATAAACAGTATTTTTAATCATAAAATGAAAATTATTCTTGAATAATTATGATGGGGAATGAATCTTATCACGTTCGTGCTGACAGTAATCCGTACATACGCACGAGCGACAATATAATTATATTGATGGTAAAATAATATGTAATTGTGTAACAGCCCAAGATTTTATAAAAAATATTCTTTTTAATTTTATTAATGTCTTGTGTTGTACGCTACACCAAAAGGAGCTTGCACAACACACATCCTTGACTTGCCTTGCATTACACGCAATCACGACCTTCCTCGATAGCGTGTGTTGTACGCAACACCAAGTTTCGCTAAACAACGATATGCTATTAAGATATTATTAAAAATAGCTGTTGTGAATAGTAATAACCACTTTTTGAAATTTTGTAAATTTTATTTTTCAAAATGGACTTAATTTATGGATTCGGAGTATCGAATTTAGCCTAAGGTGAAATTTTTGTACTTTTCGGATAACTTTCATATTCTGATGAATAGTGAAAATTACTAAATTATAATTAAAAACAACTTTTTTAATCGAAATAATTAATAGTGATAAATTATTAATTTGAGTGGTTTTAAAGTATATTTAGAATATATTTTTACAATTTAATACAATGTTGGTCATTGGTTGTAATTTCACATTTAAACCAGACATAATCAAGTGTCAATCTTTTGATATATATTGTTTCCTAAAAACACGCTCTTTATTTTAACAGCGGGATTTAATTATAAAATTAATTAATGCAACTTCTATGTTATGAATTTGGTAAAATAGATTTCATTTTTGAATTCGGAATATGAAATATAGCTTAGGATGAAATTTTGGCATTGTTCTGAAAAACATCAATTTTTGATGAATAGTGAAACTACTAAGTGGTAGGTTAAAAACTGAATTTTTGCATAAAACTTAATTTTACCGCTTCTGTGAATGGAATTTCGAAAATCCGAGAGACACGGTTAATATCAAGGACTAAAATGTGGTTCAATGAGATGAAAATAATTTTTTGGTGAATAGTAACTTTTTACTTTTTTTACCACGGTTAATAGTAAATAGGGTAACTAAGGGTAAATATGATATTAATATTACGCTAACACATGTCCTAATTCTATTGGACAAGTGTAATTCGACCAAAAACAAACATAGGAATAAAATATGACCATTTAGGCCCACATGGATTAGATTAGGACATTTATTATTAATTTATTTAAAGAAGAGTTAAAATAGTTAAAATCAAAGTTTAATAAGTAAATCATTTTTAATATGGGGTTATACATAAGATAAATTCGACTATAAATATTCATTAGAAAGATAAAAGGATTTCCTACATGATGGTATTTTATTTTTAATTTTTAGACATCAAATAATATAATTTATTTATGACACAAAAATGATGCAGTAATTATCTTATTAATGAAATATTGACATAATTGATAATATAAACACCAAAATAAATGTAATTTGAGAATTTTTATGAATTCCACTAATTTTATAGGTTACTATGATATATTAATGTTGGTTTAATCAACTTGGTTCGAACATTTAATTCTGTTATGACTTTCACAAAAATCATATATCAAATAGTGTCAAAATTGACACAAAATAGTTTTTAAATCAAATATTATATTATTAATTGTTATTTTATTCTTAAAAATCTATGGTTCGGCCAAATGACTTAGATAAGGATATATATATTAATAATAAACAATTTGGGGTTAGTTTGGCAGGTTATAGTAAGTGTATTAACCATATAGTGAAAGAAAACAAAAAGACACGGTAAAAGTCAAATTATTTAACTTAGAGTTAAATCTAATTGATAAGGTTTAAAATAAGATCCAAACATGTCTAAATTTGATTGGATGATGAGCTTACAACTCTATCTCATATATTCTTCTAATATGAGTCATTTTTGGAGGTTTTTAAGTGGGGTTAGATTTATTATAAATTAATATTTTTAAGAATTCCTAAGGTGCCCCTCTCCTCCCCTATAAAAGGACACCTCCTCCCCCTCCTCCTCACACCAAATTGAGCACTCAAGCTCATCCAACCCCTGCCATTTTCTCCTCTCCACTTCCCTAGAATAATCCTAGAGGTCCTGGTCTTCTCCAAAGACCAATCTTAGTTCCTTAAGTGGAGGATTCAAAGAGGCGTTCCAAAGAAGAGGTAATATCCATTACCGATCTTTTCAATTTCTTTCTTCTTCAACTTCTTCTTCTTTAGTTGTTTCATGATAAAGTAATAAAATCAGTATTACTTACATACTGATATGTTATTATAAATATGAAACAACCCTATTTCACCTTCTATCCATCCTACGGAAAAATGAAATCACCACGCGTGCGTACGTACGGAATACCGTCTCCACGCCGTGGTGTAATCTATTTTCCACCATCACCTTACAAGGATGGTTATAATGGTGTAATGAGTAACTAAATATGATTATTATGAAGTAATATTGATACTGAAATAATATATATATACTCCAATACAATTCCACGATCATAGGAATGATATCATCACTCGTGCGTACGTACGGAATACCGTCTCCACGATGTGGTGCGACTCGTTCTACATGATCTTCATTTCATAATGATTATATAAATGAATTGAATGAATGAATATGGTATATAATACACTAATACCATTCTGGAAATGAATTATCTATAACCTAAAGATAAGAATAAGAATTTATTCGACAAAACACGCATAAGAACAAAAAGTTATAAAGACCCGAGTAACAAGTAACAATGAAATATTACTAACAAGAAGCTAATAATATGACCATATATGATATCATATAAATATGTATGATTCTGGAATAAGTCAATAACATTATTTAAACCATTATACAGGAGCTTCGGACACGTACAAAGCTAATCGGACCTAAGGTAAGGGAAATATCACAATCTCATTTTTATCCGAGATTGTTTGTACTTTGAAAGTTACTGGGGTGTATTTTATCATCAAAATCCATGTTTCCTCAATATGTAATGTTATTTCCATCCACCTACAATTGTTTAAATCCAAATTTACCCTTCGGTGAGTTTTTAGTAAAAGATATGAAAGGAATCTTTTGTCGTTTTTTTGTACGAGGTACTTTTTGACTTTTCCGACAAAAGTACGAGAAGAATGTTTTTTTTAACTTATACGGCACGTATGGATTTATACTGTTTTATAAAGCCTTATTTTCATGAAGCTTCCTCTAAAAGATTTCATGACTATTTTCAATAAAATCTCTTTCTTTTAAAATTGCATGATGTTTTGTGAAAAGAAATTGATTTTGAAGAAGAAAGGATATTTTCCTCAAGAATTCAATTCAAGTGTTTTATCAAAATTATTTTCCATCTAAGATAATAAAGGGTTCTGTTTCTATCCATATTTTTACATTGATTTGACTATGTTGTGATGGAATTATGTTTATGAATTCCTTTATCTTATATGAATGGTTTTATGATGTCATGTTGTTTAAGAATCCCATTTTTATTACATGGGTTATGCGATGATGTATGATTTATGATTTTGTGGCACACATAAGAAAGGATTCATTAAGAGATGGGTGGGACCTATATCTCCCTCCAATGCATTGGGTAAAGATTTTATATCTCATGAGATAGACATGGCTGGAATGGTAGGTTATACCGGTTCAGTGAAACAGGACTGAAACGAGGATTACTCGATTCAGAAAGGGACTTTGTCCACTAAGATAGTCTTGGCAATGAGTCTTGACTAACAAGAAATGATTCTCTATGATTATGTGTGTATGCCACAATGAGTAATGTTTTATGTTATGATTTCATTTCACTACTATGATTTATTCCATGTTATGAAATTATGCTCTCTTTTGCAGGTTAAGATTTCCAAAAATGTTATGTTCTTATGAAAATTATGTGATTGATATTTCTTTTGTTTACCCTTACTGAGCATTTGAGCTCACCCTTTTATGTTTTCTTTTCCCCAGGATATAAAGAAAGGTTTTTAGGTAAAAAAAAGGGAAGATATTTATGGGAGATGTTGAAGATCTTTCCCCATGATTAGAAGATTTTATTCCGAGTTTCCAAAGACACTAAACTATTACCGTCCTTGTGTGTGTGTTTTTGTTATGTACTAAGTATTCCGCAAATGTAATGTAATGTCCATGTACGATAGGCTTCGGGTCTCTACAGTTGGTATCAGAGGAAAGGTTTAGTCAACCTTTGGAAACTAGGATGCGAAAACGTTAGTGAGATTCCTAGAGATATTTCTAAGGTATGTCTAGGGATGTCCCTAAGGATAAGTATACGTATAGGATATATTCCTAGAACTATGGTAATGATATTAGATTAAACCTAAGAAGTTAGGTATTGAGGATACTTTCCCTTTACTATGTTTTTTTCTCTAGCATGATTTTTGATTCTCACAAAATTATTTTTGTGTTTTAGTTAATGGAGGGAACCAAAAGGTATTCAGTTAACATTGAATCCAATGGACAAATTGGTGACTATGAGCAACAAAATTGTGTAATGCCTAGAGAGAAAGATGTTGTGATTATGCCGAATCAATCATCGCGATATATGATTAACAAGGTGAAATTTAGTGGTATGCCTAATTCTTCAAAGAAGAGGAAGATAGACTATTATGCATGTTCGCATGTTGAGGAGCATAAAGAAAGGAAGATTGAGATTTCTAAAGAAGGGAAGAAGAACCTTGAGGAATACCTCAAATGGAGGGACCGATGTTATCTGTGTGGAGAAAAGGGTCATAGAGTGACAGACTGTTATGGAGATCAATGTCTTATTTGTGGAGAACATGGGCATTACCCAACTCAATGCCCTGACCTAAAAAGTTACTTCTAAATCAAGGAAGGACTTATTCCAGGTTAAACATTGATGTGGATGGACTGAAGTGTTTTGGTATTCAAGAATAATGTTGTTGAGGTACTTGAAATATTTAAGTATTGGTCTATTGTGGTTTTCAATAATTTTAAGGTACAAATAACTATGAAAAGTGATTCAAATATTTTGGAAAGTAGATGATAAGTGCATAATGAAAGGATAAGAAGATAATGAGATGTTTGATTGTATTCATGAGCTCATGATTGATATAAGGACTAAGTGATATCATGGTTTGAGTATATAGAATTTTGAGGATTTTGGTATGTGGAAGGTGTTAACTTTTAACTGCATTCATGTTTTCACTAAGGTATTCAAGAGAATACATGATTAAGGACTTTGAATTTTTGGAATGTGACCAACAAAACATATCTTATGATATACGGGGATCTACGATGGTATTAAATCTCTGGTAATCGTTTTCACTATGTTATGAGAATGGACTGCAGTATTATGGATAAGCCTAAAGATTGGAATGGATTATGTTGGACATAAGTTAGTATTGTTTAAGGATAGATGTTTTTTTCGATATTATTGATGGGATGTTATAGTAATATAGTTTTAGAAAAAGGACAACCTGCAGGACGGGCGACAGCCCATCGCTTCGGACAAGGCTGTAGGAATCGAACCCACAACCGAAGTGCGACTGGCCTTTATCGCCTACCACTGGCCTACAGGAAGTCCCTGTTTATTAGAAACTAGTTTTATTATATTAAGCAGTATGATATATGAAGTATATGTCCATTTTAGGAACCATATATGATTAATCCCACTATAGATCGACTTATGTATATAATTTTTGCTAACCTTTTGTTTGAGACAGATGGAATGACCCGTCATTCTATCACATGATCTGCTAACACTTCACGAATAACAAATTCAACTTCATTTATTTAAGAGATGAAGTGGAAATTATTAAAGGCATGAACAACAGTGAGATTGTACCAAAATAAAGTAAGTATTTATTCTAATTCAAATTCTTTAACTTTAGGGAAATGATCTTGAAAACCAAAAATGTTGTCCTAGTTCTCTTATACCTGATGAATCGGATGGTACCTTAGATCGTCACAAATTTATGGATTTGTGATTGTTGGCTTTTCCATAGCCATGTTCTCTACCACTCTCCATCAGAACATGATGGTTAGATTTCTCTTCCATATCCATATTTTCACCTATGTGGAAACCCAATGATTAGTTTATTTGGGTAACCGTTACGTTTCATACTTTTGTTTTTAAAGATTGGTTTTGATATTCCTTTTTACGATGTGGGTTTTTATTAAAGAAACTTTCGAATAGTAAACCATCTATAACCCCGACGAATTTCGAGGGCGAAATTCATTTTAAGGGGGGTAGAATGTAACAGCCCAAGATTTTATAAAAAATATTCTTTTTAATTTTATTAATGTCTTGTGTTGTACGCTACACCAAAAGGAGCTTGCACAACACACATCCTTGACTTGCCTTGCATTACACGCAATCACGACCTTCCTCGATAGCGTGTGTTGTACGCAACACCAAGTTTCGCTAAACAACGATATGCTATTAAGATATTATTAAAACTAGCTGTTGTGAATAGTAATAACCACTTTTTGAAATTTTGTAAATTTTATTTTTCAAAATGGACTTAATTTATGGATTCGGAGTATCGAATTTAGCCTAAGGTGAAATTTTTGTACTTTTCGGATAACTTTCATATTCTGATGAATAGTGAAAATTACTAAATTATAATTAAAAACAACTTTTTTAATCGAAATAATTAATAGTGATAAATTATTAATTTGAGTGGTTTTAAAGTATATTTAGAATATATTTTTACAATTTAATACAATGTTGGTCATTGGTTGTAATTTCACATTTAAACCAGACATAATCAAGTGTCAATCTTTTGATATATATTGTTTCCTAAAAACACGCTATTTATTTTAACAGCGGGATTTAATTATAAAATTAATTAATGCAACTTCTATGTTATGAATTTGGTAAAATAGATTTCATTTTTGAATTCGGAATATGAAATATAGCTTAGGATGAAATTTTGGCATTGTTCTGAAAAACATCAATTTTTGATGAATAGTGAAACTACTAAGTGGTAGGTTAAAAACTGAATTTTTGCATAAAACTTAATTTTACCGCTTCTGTGAATGGAATTTCGAAAATCCGAGAGACACGGTTAATATCAAGGACTAAAATGTGGTTCAATGAGATGAAAATAATTTTTTGGTGAATAGTAACTTTTTACTTTTTTTACCACGGTTAATAGTAAATAGGGTAATTAAGGGTAAATATGATATTAATATTACCCTAACACATGTCCTAATTCTATTGGACAAGTGTAATTCGACCAAAAACAAACTTAGGAATAAAATATGACCATTTAGGCCCACATGGATTAGATTAGGACATTTATTATTAATTTATTTAAAGAAGGGTTAAAATAGTTAAAATCAAAGTTTAATAAGTAAATCATTTTTAATATGGGGTTATACATAAGATAAATTCGACTATAAATATTCATTAGAAAGCTAAAAAGATTTCCTACATGATGGTATTTTATGTTTAATTTTTAGACATCAAATAATATAATTTATTTATGACACAAAAATGATGCAGTAATTATCTTATTAATGAAATATTGACATAATTGATAATATAAACACCAAAATAAATGTAATTTTAGAATTTTTATGAATTCCACTAATTTTATAGGTTACTATGATATATTAATGTTGGTTTAATCAACTTGGTTCGAACATTTAATTCTGTTATGACTTTCACAAAAATCATATATCAAATAGTGTCAAAATTGACACAAAATAGTTTTTAAATCAAATATTATATTATTAATTGTTATTTTATTCTTAAAAATCTAAGGTTCGGCCAAATGACTTAGATAAGGATATATATATTAATAATAAACAATTTGGGGTTAGTTTGGCATGTTATAGTAAGTGTATTAACCATATAGTGAAAGAAAACAAAAAGACACGGTAAAAGTCAAATTATTTAACTTAGAGTTAAATCTAATTGATAAGGTTTAAAATAAGATCCAAACATGCCTAAATTTGATTGGATGATGAGATTACAACTCTATCTCATCTATTCTTCTAATATGAGTCATTTTTGGAGGTTTTTAAGTGGGGTTAGATTTATTATAAATTAATATTTTTAAGAATTCCTAAGGTGCCCCTCTCCTCCCCTATAAAAGGACACCTCCTCCCCCTCCTCCTCACACCAAATTGAGCACTCAAGCTCGGCCAAACCCTGCCATTTTCTCCTCTCCACTTCCCTAGAATAATCCTAGAGGTCCTGGTCTTCTCCAAAGACCAATCTTAGTTCCTTAAGTGGAGGATTCAAAGAGGCGTTCCAAAGAAGAGGTAATATCCATTACCGATCTTTTCAATTTCTTTCTTCTTCAACTTCTTCTTCTTTAGTTGTTTCATGATAAAGTAATAACATCAGTATTACTTACATACTGATATGTTATTATAAATATGAAACAACCCTATTTCACCTTCTATCCATCCTACGGAAAAATGAAATCACCACGCGTGCGTACGTACGGAATACCGTCTCCACGCCGTGGTGTAATCTATTTTCCACCATCACCTTACAAGGATGGTTATAATGGTGTAATGAGTAACTAAATATGATTATTATGAAGTAATATTGATACTGAAATAATATATATATACTCCAATACAATTCCACGATCATAGGAATGATATCATCACTCGTGCGTACGTACGGAATACCGTCTCCACGATGTGGTGCGACTCGTTCTACATGATCTTCATTTCATAATGATTATATAAATGAATTGAATGAATGAATATGGTATATAATACACTAATACCATTCTGGAAATGAATTATCTATAACCTAAAGATAAGAATAAGAATTTATTCGACAAAACACGCATAAGAACAAAAAGTTATAAAGACCCGAGTAACAAGTAACAATGAAATATTACTAACAAGAAGCTAATAATATGACCATATATGATATCATATAAATATGTATGATTCTGGAATAAGTCAATAACATTATTTAAACCATTATACAGGAGCTTCGGACACGTACAAAGCTAATCGGACCTAAGGTAAGGGAAATATCACAATCTCATTTTTATCCGAGATTGTTTGTACTTTGAAAGTTACTGGGGTGTATTTTATCATCAAAATCCATGTTTCCTCAATATGTAATGTTATTTCCATCCACCTACAATTGTTTAAATCCAAATTTACCCTTCGGTGAGTTTTTAGTAAAAGATATGAAAGGAATCTTTTGTCGTTTTTTTGTACGAGGTACTTTTTGACTTTTCCGACAAAAGTACGAGAAGAATGTTTTTTTTAACTTATACGGCACGTATGGATTTATACTGTTTTATAAAGCCTTATTTTCATGAAGCTTCCTCTAAAAGATTTCATGACTATTTTCAATAAAATCTCTTTCTTTTAAAATTGCATGATGTTTTGTGAAAAGAAATTGATTTTGAAGAAGAAAGGATATTTTCCTCAAGAATTCAATTCAAGTGTTTTATCAAAATTATTTTCCATCTAAGATAATAAAGGGTTCTGTTTCTATCCATATTTTTACATTGATTTGACTATGTTGTGATGGAATTATGTTTATGAATTCCTTTATCTTATATGAATGGTTTTATGATGTCATGTTGTTTAAGAATCCCATTTTTATTACATGGGTTATGCGATGATGTATGATTTATGATTTTGTGGCACACATAAGAAAGGATTCATTAAGAGATGGGTGGGACCTATATCTCCCTCCAATGCATTGGGTAAAGATTTTATATCTCATGAGATAGACATGGCTGGAATGGTAGGTTATACCGGTTCAGTGAAACAGGACTGAAACGAGGATTACTCGATTCAGAAAGGGACTTTGTCCACTAAGATAGTCTTGGCAATGAGTCTTGACTAACAAGAAATGATTCTCTATGATTATGTGTGTATGCCACAATGAGTAATGTTTTATGTTATGATTTCATTTCACTACTATGATTTATTCCATGTTATGAAATTATGCTCTCTTTTGCAGGTTAAGATTTCCAAAAATGTTATGTTCTTATGAAAATTATGTGATTGATATTTCTTTTGTTTACCCTTACTGATCATTTGAGCTCACCCTTTTATGTTTTCTTTTCCCCAGGATATAAAGAAAGGTTTTTAGGTAAAAAAAGGGAAGATATTTATGGGAGATGTTGAAGATCTTTCCCCACGATTAGAAGATTTTATTCCGAGTTTCCAAAGACACTAAACTATTACGGTCCTTGTGTGTGTGTTTTTGTTATGTACTAAGTATTCCGCAAATGTAATGTAATGTCCATGTACGATAGGCTTCGGGTCTCTACAAATTGGATGGTATATCATAAATATAGAATAATTAACATGTTATATTTATTATTTAAATCCATTATAATCATTATTATACCCATCCAAATAATGAAGTGTTTGAATAACAACCAACACCACGACGTGGAGAGGGTAATTTGTACGGACACACGTGTGGTGACTTGGTCATTCATATGATGGATTGAATAATGAATATGGCTATAACATTTTATAAAAACATCATAGTATATATAAGATACTGGAGTTCTTATTTTATAATGGAAATACAAAAGAAAGAGGAAGAAGAAAAAAGAACATGAAAGAGGTGATGAAATATTTACCTCTTCTTCGGGTTCTTTATTTTGATTTTATCAAAAGGGCTCCATATGTTGCATTTATGACCAAATTAAGGCCTCTAGGATGATGGGAGGAATGTTGGGAGGATATTTTGGCTGGTTTTGGCCGAGTCAAATGGCATTGGAGGTGTTGAATTAAGAGAAGGCGATGTACCCTTTTATAAGATAGGTAAGGGTCGCTTTTGGAAAAGCTTGAAATATTATTTTATAATAAATTCATTTTTGGAATATAATGGCTCAAAAATGATTTATTTCAAGGATGAGGTTGGGATTGACCTAAATCCTCTCAACCAATAGGATTTAGAGATGTATAGGTTACCATTTCATCCTTATCTTTTATATTTAATTCTTAGTTAAATAGTTTGACATTTACCATGTCTCATTGTATTTTTATATTATATGGATATTAAACATCCTATAATAATCCATGAGGACCCCATGTGGTTAATTATTAATATATATATACTTATATAAGTCCTTTGGAAATAACTTATATTTATAGGAATATTATATCAATTAATAATATTGTATTTGTTTAAAAAACTCAATTATGTCAATTTTGACACTATTTTGTATTTGATTTTTTGGAAAGACATAAAAACATTATCACTTCAAATAAAATTTATTTAACCAACCCTAACATGTCACATTAATTTATAAAATTAATTTAATTTATCATATGTCTCAATTTACATTTATTTGGTTATTTATAATATCAATTATTTTAATATTTCTTTATTAAGGTAAATAGTACCTCATCATTATGTCATAAATAAATAATATTATTTAATATATAAAAATTGTAAATAAAATAAAATTAGTTATGAAATATTTTTATATTTATAATGAATATTTATAGTAGAATTTATATAATGGATAACCCTATATTAAAATGTTTTAATATTAAACTTTGAATTTAACTTTTTTGACTCTTCTTTAAATAAAATAATAATAAATGTCCTAATCTAATACAAGTGAACCAAAGGGGGTCAAATTTTATTTCTAAGGTTGTTTTCGGTCGAACTAAACTTATCCAATAGAATTAAGAAATATGATCGGGTAATTATAATATCATTTTGACCCTTAATTATTTACTTTTCATCCTAGTAAATAAAAGTCAGAAGTTAGTATTCACCAAAAATCATTTTCATCTTATAGAATCACACTTTACTTACTAATGTCAAAAATGTGTCCTATATTTTTAAAATTCACCTCACAGATGTAGTAAAATTATCTTATAGGAAAATTTTTGAATGCTCATAGAAGGTGGGTAAAAGACGGAAAAAAGTTCAATAAAATTTTATTTATAAACAATTATTATAAAATTACTTAAATGAATTGCATTAAACATATATATGTATTATTTATCTATTTTTTCTAGTAATAAACTAAAACAATATAAATAATTTTTTAAATAAAAGGTTAGCTTTAAATAATAATATAGCATTTTTAATTTTCATCAAAAATTAAAAGTATTCAAAAAAATACAAAAATTTCACCCCAAAATAATTTCGATATTCCTAATTCAATAATGAAGTCCATATTGAAAAATAAAATTTATAAAATATCAAAAAGTTGGTATTAATATTCATAATGACTTGTTTGATTAGGCGTGGTGTGTTAAAGCTCCAAGTTGCGTACAATTCAAGCTACTACATTATTCAAAGGGGAACATACCGTGGTAGTTGGGGGAGTTACATTCTCCCCTCAAAAAACTTCCTTCCTCTAATTTTATAGAATATCACTGCATAAAAAGATTTGGGTTGTTCTTCATCATATCTTCCTTAGGTTCCCATGTTGCCTCTTCCTTCTTAAAAATTATTCAAAAAACATTTACCAGCTGAGTCATCCGGTTTCTCAGCAATTGTTCTCTAGTGTCAAAAATCTTGACAGTCTCTTCATAATAAGACAGATAAGGTTCCATTTCAATTTCTTCATAGGTGAGTACATGTGTTGGTTCAGGCATGTATTTTCTCTACAGTGATACGTTGAACACATCATGAACTATGGAGAGACTTGGCGACATTACCAAACAGTAGGCTACTTCCCCAATTCCTTCTATAATTTCAAATGGTCTGATGTACCTGGGACATAATTTACCTTTCTTACTAAATCGTATAACTCCCTTTCATAGAGATACCTTCTAGAAAACATGATTTCCTACCTAAAATTCCAAATCCTTCCTTGGGTTATCAGCATAGATCTTCTACCTACTTTGAGCTATTTTTATGTGGGTTTGGATAACCTTCACCTTTTCCGTTGTTTCCTCAACATGTTCTGGGCCTGGGAGTCTTCATTCCCCAACATCACCCCAACAAGTTGGCATGTGAAACCTCTTTCCATATGACGCTTCATACAGTTCCATATAAATACTTGAATGAAAGATAGTTTTATAGGAAAATTGTACCAGAGGTAAATATTGATCCCACTTACCTTGAAAGTCATGTGAAAAAGATCTCAAAATGTCTTCTATGGTTTGAATAGTCCGTTCTGATTGTCCATCTGTTTGAGGGTGGTAGGTAGTTCTCAAATGAAGTTCAGTATCCAAGGCCTTCTGAAGGCTTTTCCAAAATCTTGATGTAAAATAGGGAACATGATCAGAAACAATCGATAGGGGTACACCAGGGAGTCTTAAAACTTCATTAATATATAGTTTTTCTAGACATTAAAGTGGTAAATCTTCTCTTATAGCAAGAAAACGTGCATAATTGGAAAGAAAATCAATAATGACCCATATTGCATCATTTCTTCTAGGAGCCATTAGTAGCCCCATAACAATGTCTATTGTAATATTATCCCATTTCCACTTAGGTATGGGAAGAGGTAACATGAATAATCTAGGATATTTCCTTCTAACTTTCACCTATTGACAAGCCATACATCTTAACACAAAATCAGCAATCACCCTCTTCATGTTGTCCCACAAAAAATGTTCCTTGAAATCTCTATACATCTTGGTGCTCCCAGGGTGCATTGAAAAATTAGAGCTATGAGAATCATCCAAAAATTATCATTTTAGATCAAGTATATCAGTAACACAAAGTCTCTTCCCAAATTTAAATATTCCATCTTCATATACAAAGTCATTCAATCTCCCATCATTCACCTCATTAATATCATTTTGAAACTCCTCATCATTAGTCTGGGAACATTAAATAATTATTTATCTTTTTAAAATTTATTTTAGGTCGAAATAGATACATAAAACCTATATAAGTTCAATGAAATTCATTGTATTAATTTTATAATCAGTTTAGATATATATAAAATTTTTATTGTACTTTTTTCTTACTTTTACCCACCTCTTAGAATCATTTTCAAATTTGCAAAAAAAATTAATTTTACCGCTTATGTGAGTTGAATTTCTAAAATCTGATAGACCCTTGTTACCCCAAGTTGGTGCATTATTTTAATACATTGGAATGATACAATGAAATAATATCCTGAAGGACTGATCAGTTTAACAGTCTTGGAAAATAGATTACATACATGAACATTACATTACACATTCAGAATAAAACACAACGTAAATGATACATTGATATGTCCATTAATCCCCTAGCTTAACCCTGCATATCAATCATAAAACTCTTCCCGGAATCTTGTGAAAATATAACATTAGAATGGGGTGAGCTCAAACAATTAGTAAGGGTATGTAATACAGCAAAAGATAACATAAACATGAGGCATTGTGAATAATTTAAAACACATGCCTTTACAAATAATAAAAATGAACACTTTATCGTAGGAATATGAGATGAGTAAATAATACCATAATAAAAAATATTCATGAGTATTCTACAAGTCAAATAACCACATGAACCATCAATTATATTTTCATAATGAGGGAATTTATATATCCGGGCATTCTGTAACATTTTTTCAAGTCCTCAACCAAGACGTCTAAAAATGATTAAGGCCTCAGCCAAAACCATATATCAAATTGGGAAAGGCCTTAGCCAATTACACGTCTAATTGTCTCATGAGACCTATCGATGCACTGAGGTGCTATAGCGAGCTCCACCAGTCACATAATATGTCCAATACATTCCTCATATGAAAAGGTTGAAACATAACATAAATAATTTCATTAGAACTAGCATAAAAAATATCAAAACATTAACCCTAAACCATTAATGGTATAAAAATTACACATCCACAGTCAAATATATCACAATAACATCAATAAAATATGAACTTTTTATATCATAATAAATCAAATTTTATCATGAATAATATCCCATAAAGGATGTTGGCATAGTGGAAAATGATCAGTAAAAATCATTGAGAGAAATATCCATTTTTATGAAATCGTTTAAAAGTCACATAATTTATAAAGGAAGTCATTTATAATATAATTATGAATCAAAGTTTCCCATACGACTTTCAATATTTTGAAAGGAATTAACATTTTCAAACATTCATGCCCATATAAATGAATCCTTTAAATCATTTTGAAACTATGGACCATAATGACAAAAGATTAGAGGAATAAATATTTAAAATATTTAAAATGATATTTTAGTAATAAAAATTCCCTTAAAAATAATCCTTTTGTGAACTCTTTTAAGAAACATGGACTTGTATAATAAATATGTCTCTATAAATACTTACATAAATACAACCTCTGATAATAAGAAGATTTTGAAATTAACCCTTACCTTGCACCTTCCTTTGATTGAGAGTAAGTTTACCCTCCTATATAATGACCATAGTATGTTATTAAACTATAATAGAACCATATTAATATTTATTATATCATACATGATTCATTTATGACTTTATAGTACCCATTTAATAATGATTTCCTTGTTAAATTAACATTTTGGGTAATAAATGATTTCTTTATCGTACATGTTTTTACTTGTTATTCTTGGTCATATCATTTAGATCAGGATTTATATACTTCCCAAATATAAACTGTGATTTATATATCATATATATAAATAATATAAATACGTATAGTAGATATATATGAAATGAAAACAACTTTGATGGAGACGATAGATCGTACGTACGCATAAACATTGTTTCCATTTTCATATCGTATTGAACGGAAGTAAGTGAATGAGATATATGTAAGTATATACATATATATATATATCCATTAGAATTATTATATCATATATTACATACTTATTAATAATTTATATTATTTATAATCATCGTTGAATAGTGAACATGGGAATGAATTGATATAATCCTCAAAATGGATTGGCTTTCGAACCTTGAAGAGAAAATTTATTGTAAGAAGAAGGAGGTTACGTTTTTTGGTGATGATAAAGAGTACCTTATCTTTAGAAAATAAATGTCACACCCTGATTCATTTCTAGATCCACAACCAGAAGCTCTACTCAATTCCAATATTGGGGAGGAAGATAATAAAATAATTATGGGAGAGGAAAAGAATGTTCGAATAGAGGACGTACATATTGTGCAAGAATAAGTTGTTGTGTTTCTGTAGGATTTACATAGACATCCTCCAGAATAAGAAATTGAGTTTTCCAGTGATTTAATTCTTCATTCAATGCCCATATCGAAAACCCCATATAGAATGGCCACTATAGAGTTAGTGGAACTAAATAAACAACTAGAGGAATTGAGTAATAAGGGATTTATTCACCCTAGTGTTCCTCCATGGGGAGCCACTGTCCTTTTTGTTAAGAAGAAAGACAGATCTATGAGGTTGTCCATTGACTATAGGGATACCAATTCTATAACAATAAAGAACAAGTATACCCTACATTGTAATGATAATTTATTTGACCAACATCATGGAGGTCAACATTGTTCAAAGATTGACCTTTTATTTGGATATCATTTGTTGTGTGTGAAGAAGGAAGACATTCGGAAAACAGTATTTCAAACTAGGTATGAGCATTAAAAGTTTATAGTAATGCCTTTTGGATTTACTAATTCACCCTCTATCATCATGAATATAATGAATAGTGTTTTCTAGGAATACCTTGATGACTTTGTAGTGGTATTTATTGATGATATCATGGTATACTCAAAAATCTACCAAGATCATGAAATTAAAATGTGCTCTATTTTAAATATCCTCAGACGAAACGAATTATATGGTAAGTTTAGAAAATGTGAATTCTAGCTTCAAGAGATTTCTTTTCTTGGCCATATTGTCTCTAAGGATGGGATCTCTATTGATCCTTAAAATTCCAAGGCAATCCATGTATGGACAGAACTAATGTGTATAATTGAGGTATGCCATTTTGTTGATTTAGCAGGTTATTATTAATGTTTCATCTAGAATTTTGTCCAGTTGGCTAACCCATTAACCAAGATCACACATAAAGGGGATAATGTTTTGGACAAAATAGTGTGAAGAATGTTTTGAGGAACTAAATGGAATATTAGTCAATGCTCCTATCTTGACTCTACCATCAAGGAACGATGGTTTTGTTATTTATAGTGATGCTTTAATGAAAGGACGTAGTTGTTTCCTTATGCAGAATGATGGATTTATTTCATATGTATAACGACAGCTAAAATTCCATGAGAAAAACTATCCCACTCATGATCTTGAGTTAGCAGCTATAATCTTTGCTCTGAAGAATTGGAGACACTGTATCTATGGTGAAAAATGTGAGATTTATATTGGTCACAAGAGTTTGAAGTATATTTTATCATGAAAATAACTCAACATGAGGCAAAGGAGACAACTTGAATTACTTAAAGAATATTATTGTAAAATACACTACCACCCAGGGAAGGAAAATAAGGTGGTAGATGCATCAAACAGAATGGATCATGGAGTTTTGAACTAGATGAGAGTTGAAAGAGATCCTATTGTCATGGATATAGTAAAGATTGATATGGGAATATCCATGGAAGGTGAATCATCAATACTTTTTCAAATGTTTTCCAAGCCATCTTTACTAGAAAGGCTGAAAAGTTCTCAAACTAATGAAGAGAAGTTTCAAAAAAAATTAAATCTATAAATGATTGGAGATTGAGTGAATTCGTATATGAAGATAGAATTTTAAAATTTTGGAGGAGTCTTTGTGTTCCCAATTTACCTAATCTAAAAAAATAATTGTTGAATGATTCTCATAGCTCCAATTTCTCTATACACCTTTTGTAGCACCAAGATGTATAGGGAATTGGAGGAAGATTTTTGGTGGGACAACATGAAGAGGGAGAGTGCAGATTTTTGTGTCAAGATATATGGTTTGTCAAAAAATTAAAGCTGGAAGGAAACATCCTGGAGGAGTCATGAAACCTTTTCCCATACCTGAGTGGAAATTGGTTAATATTACGATGGAATTTGTCATTGGGCTACAAAAGACTCCTAGAAATAATGATGCAATATGAGTCATTGTTGATCTTCTTAAGAAGTCAACACATTTTTATTCTATAAGAGAATATTTAGAACTTGAATGTCTAGAAGGACTATATATTAATGAAGTTTTAAGACTCCATGGTGTACCCATATCGATTATTTCTGATCCCGATCCCCATTTTACATCCAGATATTTGAAAAGTCTTAAAGAGGCCTTGGATACTGAACTTTGATTAAGCACTGCCTAACACCCTCAAACTAATGGAAAATCAGAACAGACTATTCAAACCATAGAACAAATGTTGAGATATTTCTCACTTGACTTTGAAGGTATGTGGGATCAATATTTATCTCTGGTAGAATTTTCTTATAACAATAGTTTCCATTCAAGTATTCAGATGGCACTATATGAAGCATTATATTGAAATACATGTCGCACACTAACATGTTGGGATGATTTTAGTGAAACAAAACATGTAGGACCAAAAATTATTGAGGAAATTATGGAAGCGTTGAATTTTATCCAAACCGACATCAAATCAGCTCATAGTAGGCAGAAGAGCTAAGCTGATAACTGAAGGAAGGATTTGGAATTTCAGGTCAGATATCATGTTTTCTTGAAGGTATCTCCATGGAAGTGAGTTATACAATTCAGTGAGAAAGGAAAATTAAGTCCTAGTTACATCAGAGCTTTTGAATTTCTAGATTGAATTGGGGCTATAGCTTACCGTCTAGCAAGGCAGCCTAGTCTCTCCAAAGTTCATGATGTGTTCCACGTATCACTATTGAGAAAATCTATGCTTGACCCAACGCAAGTAATCACCTATGAGAAAATTGAACAGGAACCTGATATGTCTTATTGAGAAGATCCTTTCAAGATTCTTGATACTAGAGAAAAAGTGTTGAGATACCGGATGACTCATCCTGTAAAAGTTCTATGGAGAAACCATAAGATGGAACAGGCAATGTGGGAACCAGAGGAACTTTTGCTGAAGAACCACCTGAATCTTTTTGTGTTGTAGCATTCTAGAAATTTTGATGATGAAATTATTTGAATGAGGTAAGAATGTGACACCAAAAGCTTCCATAATACATTTACCTTCGAATAATGCAATCGCTTGCACTTTACGCAATATTGAGATTATAACACACCGCGACCAATCAAACTAGCTGTTATGAATAGTAATAAATTTTTTTTGAAATTTTGTAAATTTTATTTTTCAAAATAGACATCATTTTTTAATTGGGAATATCAAAATTATATTAGGGTGAATTTTTGGTATTTATCAGAAAACATTCAATTTTTGAAGAATAGTGAAAAAACTACATTATTGGTTAAAACCAACTTTTTATTTAAATAATTATTTATTTTATTAATATTTATTATAGGTCAATATTAATACATAATACCTATATAAATTCAATTTAATTCATTGGAGTCATTTTATAATAGGTTTTTCTAAATATTAAAATTTTATTTAACTTTTTACGCCCTTTTACCCACCTCCTAGGAGAATTTGCAAATGTGTAAAAAATATAATTTTACCACTTATGTGAGTTGAATTTCAAAAATCTTAGAGAAATGGTTAAAATCAGTAAGTAAAAAGTCCTCCAATAAGATGAAAATAATTTTTGGTGAATAGTTACTTTTGACTTATATTTACCACGGTTAAAAGTAAATAAGGTAATTCCGGGTAATAATTATATCATAATTACCTGAACACATGTCAAACTTCTATTGGGTATGTATAATTAGACCAAAATCAACCTTATGAGTAAAATATGACCCCCTTTGGAAAACATGTAAAAGATTAGGACATTTAATATTATTTAATTTAAAGAAGAGTTAAAAGAGTTAAATTCAAAGTTTAATAACTAAACCATTTTTAATACAGGGTTACACACAATATAAATTCGACTATAATTATAAATATTAATCAGTTTCCTAAATAATTATATTTTATTTATAATTTTTAGACTTAAAATAATTTAATTTATTTCTTGCACAATGATGATGCAATAATTTCCTTAATAATGATATATTAAAATAATTGATATTATAAATATCCAAATAAATGTAAATTGAGACTTCTGATAAATTAAACTAATATTATAGGTTAATATTACATGTTAGTGTTGGTTAAATAAATTTTATTCAAAGTGATAACGTTTTAATTGCTTTCAAAAAAATCAAATACTAAATAGTGTCAAAATTGAAAAAATTCAGTTTTAAAAAACAATACATTATTATTAATTGATATAATATTCCTAAAACTATAAGGTTTTTCCAAAGGAATTAGATATGGTTATATATATATTTATTAATAATTAACCACATGGGGTTCTCTTGGCATGTTATAGTATGTTTTTTAACGATAAAACATAAAAATACAAAGACACACGGTAAATGTCAAACTACTTAACTAAGAGTTAAATATAAATTGTAAGGTTAATATGGTGACATAAACTAGTCCAAAACCTATTGTTTGGGAGTTTTCTGACCCATCTCCACCTCATACTTTAAATAAATAATTTGGGATCCATTAGAAACCAAAAATTATTTTATTATAAAATAATATTTCAGGCTTTTCCTAAAGTGACCCTCACCTCACTTATAAAATGGTACTTCTCATTATCTTAATTTCACACCTCCAAAGCCATTTTTCCTGGAACAAAGCTACCCAAATATCCTTCCAACTTTCCTCTCTTCATCTTACAGGCCATAAGTTGGTCATAAAGCCAACCTATGGAGACATTTGGATCAAATCAAAAGGAAGAACCCGAAGAAGGGGTAAATATTTCATCAACTCTTTCAAGTTCATTTCTTCTTCCACTTCCTCTTTCATTGTTGTTTCCATTCTAAAATAATAACTCACGTATCATCTATATACTGTAATGTTATTATAAAAAAGGTATAACCATATTCATTATTCTATCCACCATATGAATGATAATGTCACCATACGTGCGTATGTATGGCTTACCATTTCCATGTCATGTTATAGTTTGTTAATCAAACAGATCATTATTTTGGATGGGTATAATAATGAGTAAAACTCCTTTAAATAATAAATATAACATGTTATTGATTCTCTATATATGATATACCATCCAATTACATACTATTTCACCATCAATATAATGATTTTGTCTCTCGTATGTATGTACTGATAACCATCTCGAAAAACCCGATGAGATTCATTCCTCATCATAATCATTCAAGAATAATTTTCATTTTAAGATTAAAAAGAATTTTTAAGAACATAATATAATTCTGTATATAAATAAAATACATCCTATCCACAAGAAATATGGCTTACATAACCAATAATATAAAGTAAAACAGACCAGTTAACACCCGAAACGATGATACATCTAAAATATTATTAACAAAGCAATATTATAAAATCATATATGATATCATATTTATTTATATTATTCATGTATAATTTAATAATTTTTTTATCTATTATACATTTGGTTAACATACCATCAACTAAGGAAATGTACAAGGTAAGGGTTAATTTCACAATCTCTTTATTATCTGAGGTTGTTTTTACGTAAGTATCTACTGGGACCTCCTTATCATCCACATCCATGTTTATTAAAATGTATTTTAAAACATTTTTACTATTTACTAGATTATGGGTAAAATTCATTTATACCCATTTTGAATTTTTATAAAATGGTTGGAAAGTATTCGTTCTGTTATTTTCCAGACAAGGTACTTTTTGAAATTTTCAACAAAATTAAGGTAAGAATGTCTTTTTTAACTTATACGGTGGGTGTGGATATTTTCTACCATTATAACATTGTAGTAGCTTCCCATACAAGCTTATTAGAATATTTTCAAAATGAAAGTTTTCTTTTATAATTATATGTCTTTTAAATGATTTCAAAATAGAAATAGATATTTCTCTACAAAAATTTATGATTTCATCTATGTCAACTTCCTTTTTTGGATTTTAAGATTGTTTGATGTTGATTTATTATGATATAAATCATCCATATTTAATTGAAGGTTTTGTGATATTTTTTACTTTGGATGTGTTATGTTTACTCCATTCATGGATTATGGATAATGTACTGATATTTCGTATGCTATTTTTAATATGAATGTTTATGTTATGTTTAATCCATTTCATATGATGAATGCATTGGAGTTAGTAAGTGACGGGTGGAGCCTGCTATATTTCCTCGATGCATTGGTAGTACGGATGAGACAAACTAGTTTCTTGGAACAAGGCCTTGAAAAAAATCATATTGGTATTTTTGGCACAAGGACTCGACTCTGTGGTTATGAAGTCTGGCATTATGCATTCCATCATTTTGAAAGTTGTTATCGATATGGCATGTGATTATTCGACTAGTAGAATATCCATGATAATAAGTAAATGGCATTATTTTATTTTATCATTTCCATATTATACTGAAGTTTATGTTTAAATTTATTTTGTTTAAGTCTTATACATTTCCTTAAATGTTTATGCTTATTTATGAAAGTTTATGCTATATTGTTATCCTTACTGAGCATCTGAGCTCACCCCTTTCTATGTTTTATTTTTCCCAGGAGGTGAAAAAATATTTTATGGTTGAACTGTAAGGATAGACTAAGGATATAAGTGAGTTCAACGAGGAAAAAATTTTGTTGATGTTTTTATTTCATTATGTAATGTAAAACTTATGAATCTATCTAGTACTTCCAATGCTACTAAACTAATCGGTCTTTTGGGACTTGATTCCTTATATCATGCCAATGTTATGTAATAATACATCAACACTAGATAACTGGTGTCAGTCTGTTACAGTTGGAGATCATGTTTTATACAGGGTCATGTCCAGAAAAATTGTAACACCACAAGCTTCCATGGTACGTTTCCCTTTGAATAATGCAGTAGCATGCATTTTACGCAACTTGGAGTTTTAAAACACCATGACCAGTCAAACTAACCATTATGAATAGTAATACCCACTTTTTCAAATATTTTAAATTTTATTTTTCAAAATGGACTTCATTTGTGAATTTGGAATATCGAAATTAGCTTAGGGTGAATTTTTGGCATTTTTCTGAAAATGTTCAATTTTTTATGAATAGTTAAAAACACTGCGTTATTGTTTAAAATGAATTTTTAATTAAATAATTAGTTATATTATTTTAATTTATTTTGGGTCAAAATAGATACATAATTCTAATATATTTTCAATGTAATTCATTGGAGTCAATTTATAATAATTATATATATATATATAAGATTATAGAACTTTTTACCGTCTTTTACCAACCTTCTAGGAGAATTCACAAATTTTCATAAAACATAATTTTACCACATCTTGGAGTTGAATTTCAAAAATAGGAGATACAAATTTGACATCAGTAAGTAGAATGTGGTTCTATAAGATGAAAATATTTTTTTATGAATAGTAACTTTTGACTTTTATTTTCCATAGTTAAAACTAAATTGAGTAATTAAGGGTAAAATGATATTATAATTACCCTAACACATGTCCTAATTATATTGGATAAGTGTAGTTATACCAAAATCAACCTTAGAAATTAAATATGACCCCCTTTGGTCCAGTTGGATTAGATTATAAGATTTATTATTATTTTATTTAAAGAAGAGTTAAAATAGTTAAATTCAATGCTTAGTATCTAAACCATTTTTAATATAGGGCTACATACAAAATAATATTTCAAGATTTTACTAAAGTGACCCTCGCCTATCTTATAAAAGGGTACTTCCCCTTATCTTAATTTCAAACCTCCAAAGCCATTTGGCTTGGCCAAACCCTACCCAAATATCCACCCAACATTCCTCCCATCATCCTAGAGGCCTTACTTTGGTCAGGAAGCCAACCAATGGTTTTCTTTTGATCAAATAAAAAGGAAGAATCTGAAGAAGATTTAAATATTTTATCACAACTTTCTAGTTATTTTCCTCTTTCACTTCCCCTTTCTTTTTTGTTTCCATTATAAAATAATAACAACAGTATATTATAAATACTGTTATGTTATTATAAAAAAAGGTACAACCATATTCATTATTCTATCCATCATATGAATGACCAAGTCACCATACGTGCGTACGTATATATTACCATCTCCATGTTGTGGTGTAGTTTTTCATTCAAACACTTCATTATTTGGATGGGTATAATAAGGAGTATAAAAGATGTAAATAATAAATATAATACGTTAATGATTCTGTATATATGATATACCATCCAATTACCAACGATTTCGACATCAATATAATGATATTGTCGCTCGTGCGTACGTACGGACTACCGTCTCCACGAACATGATGAGATTCATTGTTCATCATAATAATGCATGAATAATTTTCATTTTATGATTAAAAATAATTTTTATGAACATAATATCATTCTTTTAAATTAATCCAATAAATCTTATACATGACAAAGATGAATTATGTTACCATGCATATAAAGGAAAACGAACTAGTTAACATCTAAAACGATGATACTACTAAAATATATTTAACAAATAAACATTATAAGATCATATATGATATCATATTTATGTATATGATTCATGTATAATATTATAACAATAGCTTAACTATTATATAGGAGGTTAACATACCATCGACTAAGGAAATGTACAAGGTAAGGGTTAATTTCACAATCTCTTTATTATCCAACGTTGTTTCTATGTAAGTATCTACTATGACCTCTTTATCATCGACATCCATGTTCCTTAAAAATGTAATCCAATGCATTTTTCCTATTTATTATACTATGGGTTAAAGTTATTTATACCCTTTTTTGAATTTTTATAAAATGGTTTGAAATGAATCTTTCCGTCATTTTCCAAACAAGGTACTTTGTGACCTTTTTGAAAAAAATAGAGGTAAGAATGTCTATTTTTTATATTATATGGTGGGTGTGTCTATTTTCTACCAATATAACATTGTTGAATCATCACATAAAATATTATAAGAATATTTTCAAAATAAATGTTTTCTTTTATAATTATGTGACTTTTAAATGATTTCAAAATAGAAAGAGGTATTTATTTCAAATGGTTTTCATTTCATATTTGTCGACATCCTTTTATGAATTTTAAACTTGTTTGGAGTTGATTTATTATGATATAAATCATCTATATTGTATTGAAGGTTTTGTGATATGTTTGATTGTGGATGTGTTATATTTACACCATTCAGGGTTTAGATATAATGTATTGACATTTCGTATGATTGTTTTAATACGAATGTTTAAGTTATGTTTAATCCATTTCATATGAGGAATGAATTGTACTTAGTAAGTTACGGGTGGAGCCTGCAATAGCTCCTCGATGCATCGGTCGGTCTCATGAGACAAAAAGTGTCTTGGGACAAGGCCTTGACTTTGTGGTAATAAAGTCTGGAATTTTGCATTCCATCATTATGAAAGTGGCTATAGATTTTTCATGTGATTATTCTACAAGTAGAATGTCCTTGTGAGTAAGTAAATGGAATTATTTGATTTTATCATTTTCATATAATGTTTATGTTTAATTTTAAAAGTCATTTGTTTTATTCTTCTACACTGCAATAAATGTTTTTGCATATTTTTGAAATATTCCTCTATATTGTTATCCTTACTAAGAATCTGAGCTCACCCCTTTCTATGTGTTATTTTTCCCAGGATGTGTAGAAATATTTTATGTTTGACCTGCACGGATTGGATAAGGATATAACTATCATCAATGGGGAAAAATGTTGTTGATGTTTTTATTTCATGATGTTATATAAAACTTATGAATGTATCTAGTACTTCCAAGGCTACTAAAACTAATCGGTGTTTCAGGACACGATCACAAATGTAATGCACCGAACCCAGTTACCTAGAGTCAGTTCATTATTACATAACATTGTCATAATACACGGTATCGTGTCCTGAAAGACCGATCAATTGAGTAGCCTTGGAAGTACTTGATACATTCATATGTTTTAAATTACATCATGAAATAAAAACCTGAACAACATTTTATCCCCATTGACCACACTTATATCCTTAGCCTATCCCTATATGTAAACTATAAAATAATTTTCATCTCCTGGAAAAAATAAAACAAAGAAAGGGGTGAGCTCAGATGCTCAGTAAGGATAACTAAAATGTAAACTTCAACATAAAATGGAAAAGGTAAAATCTGTAACTCCATTTACTTATTCACATGGATATTCTACTAGTGGAATAATCACATGCAATATCAATAGCCACTATCATTATGATGGAATGCATAATGCTTGACTTCATAACCACATAGTCATGGCCTTGTGCCAAGAATACAAATAAGATTTTATCAAGGACTTGTGAAAAGACACTAGTTTGTCTCATGAGACCTACCAATGCATCAAGGAGCTATAGTGGGCTCCACCCATCATTTAGTAAGTCCAATGCATTCCTCATATGAAAAGGTTTAAATATAACATAAACATTCATATTAAAACTAGCATAAAAAATGTCAATCCATTATCCATAAACTATTAATGGTATAAAAATAACACATCTACAGTCAATCATATCACAAAAACTTCAACAAAATATGGAAGATTTGTATCATAATAAATCAACTTCAAACAAGCATAAAATCCAACAATGTATGTTGACATAGATGAAATCAAAACTTTTCATAGAGAAATATCTCTTTGTATTTCGAAATCATTTAAAAGACATATAATTATAAAAGAAAACTTTTATTATTAAAATATTCTTATAAGCTTTTATGGGAAGCTTCGATGTTGTTGTAATGGCATTAAATAGCCACATCCGTTATATAAGTTCAAAAATAGACATTCTTACCTTAATTTTTTTGAAAAGGTCATAAAGTACCTTGTTTGGAAAATGATGGAAAGATTCCATTAAAACCATTTTATAAAAATTCAAACAAGGGTATAAATGACTTTAACCCATAGTATAGTAAACTGTAAAAATGTTGTGGAATACATTTTTAAGAAACATGGATGTGGATGATAAAGAGGTCCTAGTAGATACTTATGTAAAATCAACCTTAGATAATAAAGGGATTTTGAAATTAACCCTTAACAAGTACGTTTCCTTAGTCGATGGTATTTTAAACTCCATTATAATAGTTTAAACATTTTTTTTAAATTATACAAGAATAATATACATAAATATGATATCATATATGATCTTATAACATTTCTTTTTTAATAATATTTTGGTAGTATCATTATTTCCGGTGTTAATAGATCTGTTTTCCTTTATATGCTCAGTTACATATGCCATTTTTGTTGTGGATAGGATGCATTTTGTTCAGTTCCAGAATGATATGAAGTTCTTAAACATTATTTTTAATCATAAAATAAAAACTATTCTTGAATGAATAATATGGGGAATGAATCTCATCGCATTCGGGGAGGCGGTAATCTATACGCACGCACAAGCGACAATATCACTAAATTGATGGTGAAATTTTGTGTAATTGGATGGTATATCATATATGTTATATTTATTATTTAGAGTATTTATACTTATTATTATATACATATGAAATAATGATGTTTTTAAATGACAAAATATTATACGACGTGGAGACGGTAAGCTGTACGTACGCATATATGGTGATTATGTCATTAATATGATGGATAAAATAATGAATATTGTTGTACCATTTTTAAAATAACAACACAGTATATAGAATATTCTGGAGTTTTTATTTTAGAGTGGAAAAAAGAAAGAAAGAGGAAGAGGAAGAAAAAAAGATCTTGAAATAGGTGATGAAATATTTTCCTCTTCTTCGGGTTCTTCCTTTTGATTTCATCAAAAGGGCTCCTTATGTTGCCTTTCTAACAAAAATATAGACTCTAGGATGAAGGTAGAAAATTTGGGAGGATATTTGGGATGGGTTGGCCAAGCCAAATGGCTTTGGAGGTGTGAAATTAAGAGAAGGGGAACTACCCTTTTATAATAGAGTTGAGGGTCACTTTAGGAAAAGCTTGAAATATTATTTTATAATAAAAGATGTTTCGGTTTCTAAGGAACCCAAAAAAATTTATTTTGAGGATAAGGTGGGAATGGGTAGAAAACCACTCAACCAATTGGTTTTGGACTGGTTTAGGTCACCATATTAGCCTTATCTTTTATATTTAACTTATAGTTAAATTGTTTACTATTAACCACGTCTCTTTGTATTTTTTATATTATATGGTTAATAAAATTACTATAACAAGCCAAGTTAACCCCATGTGGTTAATTATTAATATATATATATATAACCATATCCAATTACTTTTGCAGAAACATAGATTTTAAGAATATAATATAAATTAATAATATAGTATTTGTTTTAAAATCTCAATTATGTCAATTTTGACACTATTTAGTGTTTGTTTTTTGAAATCCATTAAAATTTTATCACATAGAATAAAATTTATTTAACCAACTTTAAAATTTATTATTAAGCTATAATATTATTTTATTTTATCAAAAGTCTCAATTTACATTTAGTTGTATATTTATAATATCATTAATTTTAATATTTCATTATTATGGAAATTGCTGCATCATCATTATGTCATAAATATATTAAATTATTTAATGTGTAAAAATTATAAATAAAATTCTATTATGTTGGAAATATTTTTATAATTCTAATGAATATTGATAGTCTAATTTATATTATGTGTAACCTTATATTAAAAATAGGTTATTTATTATACATTTAATTAAACTATTTTAACTCTTCTTTAAACAAAATAATAATAAATGTACTAATATAATCCAAGTGGACCAAAGGGGGTCATATTTTATTTATAAAGCTGTTTTTGGTTAAAATAAATTTACCTAATAGAATTATAAAAGTGTTAGGGTAATTATAATATCATTTTTACCCTTAATTACTCAATTTAGTTTTAATCATTGTAAATAAATGTCTAAAGATTGTATTCACCAAAAAATTTATTTTCAGACTATGGAACCACATTTTACTTACTAATGTCAATCGTGTCTCTTTTATTTTGGAAATTAAACTTACAGAAGATGTAAAATTATGTTTTATGCATATTGGTGAATGCTCCTAGAAACTGGGTAAAAGATGGTAAAAAGTTCAATAAATTTTTTATATCTAAACATATTATATAATGTCTCAAAATGAATTAAATTAAACATATATATGTATTATGTATCTATTTTACCTAAAATAGATAAAAATAATATAACTAATTATTTAAATAAAAATTTTGTTTTAAAAAACAACAAGTGTTTTTCACTTTTCAACAAAAATTAAATGTTTTCAGAAAAATACCAATAATTCACCCTAAGCTAATTTATATATTCCAAATTCAAAAATGATGTCCATTTTGAAAAATAAAATATATTAAATTTCAAAAAGTTGGTATTAGTATGCAAAACGTCTATTTTGACTGGTCACAGTGTTTTAGAATATCAAAGTTGCGTAAAATTAAACCTATTGTATTTTTCAAAGAGAAATGTATCATGAAATCTTGGGGTTTTACATTATTCCCTCCATCAAATAATTTTTTCCTAGATATATCTAGAATCCTACGGCTAAAAAATACTCTGGTTGGTCTTCATCATAAGTTCCTCTAGTTCCCACGTTGCATATTCCTTCTTATGGTTTCTTCATAGAACTTTTACCAGACAAGTCATCCGGTTTCTCAGCACTTGTTCTCTAGTATCAAGAATCTTGATAGGCTCTTCACAATAAGACAAATCCGGTTCCAGTTCAATATCCTCATTGGTGAGTACATGCGTTGGGCCAGGAATGTATTTTCTCAACAATGATATGCGAAACACATCGTGAGCTTTAGAGAGACTTGGTGACATTGCCAAACGGTAAGCAACAATTCGTTCTAGAATTTCGAAAGGTCCGATGTACCTAGGACATAATTTACCCTTCTTACAGATTCATATAACTCCCTTTCATAGAGATACCTTTAAGAAAAAATGATATCATACCTAAAATTTGAAATCCTTCCTTTGGTTATCGGAATAGCTCTTCTGCCTACTTTGAGCTGCTTTGATGTGGGTTTGGATAACCTTCAACTTTTCCATCATTCCTCCACATGTTCTGGGCCTATGAGTTTTTTTCCACCTACATCATCCCAAAAAGATTTTTTGTGACATATATTTCCATATAACTCTTCATATGGTTCCATCTGAACACTTGAATAGAAGATATTGTTATAAAAATATTTTACCAGAGGAAAATATTGATCCCACATACCTTGAAAGTAAAGTGAGCAATATCTCAACATGTCTTCTAAGGTTTGAATAGTCTATTCTGATTGTCCATCAGTTTGGGGGTGGTAGGTTGTTATCATAAAAAGTTCAGTATCCCTGGCATTCCGATGACTTTTCCAAAATCATGATGTAAAACGGGGATTGCGATGAGAAATAATCGATTGGGGTACACCATGGAGTCTTACAACTTCATTAATGTATTGTCTTTCTAACCTATTATAAATATGGCCTATATCAGCACTAGAAAAGTCAATTAACAATGCTAAAAAATATCTTTTAATCAAGGAGAGGATAAAGGGGGGTCCCTTTTATCAGCGCTTTTAAAAAGAACTGATAAAAGTCAAAAAAAATATTTAATAACTGGGGGAGCTTTTAACAGCACTTCACTCCCCCTTTTATCAGCGCTAGGCGGACCCCCCTCACACACTCCCACGCGATGCCCTTCCGGAGAATCCTGAAATGCGTGCACCCCTTTTCTTCCACCTGGACTTGAACCCAAGACCTCCCCCCTTTCGCGGCTGCACCTTTACCACTGAGCCATTTCGTTTTTTCTCTATTTATTGATATATCTATTTATATAAATATATATATTTATATTTATTCGTATATTAATATAGATTCATATTAATATTAATATATTTATTCTTATATTAGTATTTATATATTCATTGAAATATTAATATATATTTATATTTACTTAGATATATATATATATATAGTTATATTTTAGTATTCGTATATTTATTTGTATATTAATATATATTTATAGGAATAGTTTTAAATACATTAATGAAATGTGTTTTTTATGTGTTCTTATAAATAAATAAATAAAAACATACATGCATATATACAACACACACACACAGAGACACATATATATTTATGAATAAATACATATATATGTGTTTTTGAAAAGCCATAGAATGTTAAAACAACCATAAAATATAATACATATGCCCATTTCAACTCCACCACTAGTCAAATCGAAGAAAATGAAACAATATGTGGTATGATATGTGGTACAAACCTTACAGACATCCGAATCCAAAGTTATACTTGTTTGAATGTTAATAAATCGGGGTATCTCGACTAAAAATGAAATTTCGGAGGCCTTCAGGGACTTTTTAGCCTAAAAAATGTGACAGAAGCTTGGATTCAAATATTGGCATGTAGAGCTCATCACAGGATTCAATTTGATATGCTGTTGAGCTCAAATGGACACCCGGATCAAAAGTTATGGCTATTTGAATTTTGAGTTACAATTTCAACTGATTTTAGATATTTATTAAATTTTTTTATTTTTTGTGTCTTAAAATTATTATTAAATGATTTAAAATCTATAATAATTATCCAATTATTAATTAATAATATTTTTTAAAATAATTTAACACCATTTTAACTAAATTTATTATATATTAAATGTAATAGTCTATTTATACTTATCTAAAACATATTTAAAAAATATATATTATATTTATATCAGTATAAATATAATTATATAACAATACTTTATTTTTTATGATTTTTTTGGGACATAAAATTTATCAGCAATTGGAAAAAGCGCTGATAAATCCCCCCTTTATCAGCGCTACTAAAATAAGTGTTGATATTGGGTCCCCTTTATCAATGATAAAAAGAGAGCCAATAAATGGGGGCCTTTATTAGCGATAAAAAAAGCGCTGATAAAGGATTACTTTTAACAATGCTTTTTTAAGTGCTGTTAAAAATTCCCCTTTATCAGGGCTTTTTTAGTGCTGATAAAGGCCCCCCTTTATCAGCACATTTTTAGCACTGATAAAAGAGTCACACTTCCCTTTCCCGTTTTGTAGTAGTGCTAGACATTCAAGTGGTAAATATTCTCTTATATCATGAAAATGTGATGACTTGGTAAGATGATCAACAATGACTCGCATTTCATCATTTCTTCTAGGAGTCTTTAGTAGCCCGACGAAAAAGTCCATCATAATATTATCCCATTTCCACTAAGGTATGGGAAGAGGTTTCATGACTCGTCCAGGATGTTGCCTTACTGCTTTCACTTGTTGAAAAACCATACATCTTAGTACAAAATTACAAATCTCATTCTTCATGTTATCCCACCAAAAATGTTCCTTCAAATCACTATACATCTTGGTGCTCTCAAGGTGTATAGTGAAATTGGATCTATGAGCATCATCCAAAAATTATTTTTTTAGATCAGGTATATCGGGAACACAAAGTCTCTTCCCAAATTTCAAAATTCCATCTTCATATACGAAGGAGTTTCAGGATTCACCCAGGGTATCTTGGAAGATGACAACGGGCCTTGCTGCACTCTTTGTTATGACACTCCTAGGGGATATTCATAGTATAATTCAAATTTTCATTACAAATCATTATAAAGGATTAATGAGTATATACCTCCTCAAAGAAAACATGTTTTTATTGTTAGGGATTATATCCATAAATTGTTCAATTTATGTTAAGTGTTTTACAAGTCTGAAATAATGTATTGTGATTCATAAAATAATCTACTATATGCCATTGTTTAGAAATGGCACCTAGTAGAAGGAATGGGAACCATATCAACGCACATAATCCATGAAGGTATTTCCATCCTACTCAAGATAATTATAGTGGAGCTAGTGTTGTATCTGGTGCTGATCAACTTATCACCATTCTGGGTCGAATCAATCAGGTTATGAATAATAACCTTACCTGTATAGAGAACCATGATCCACAATGTAGAGGATCAATGTTAGACCACTTCATGAGGCAAAAACTACCATCATTCAATAAGAGTACAAATCCATTAGTAGTTGAGCAATGCATAAATTTCATAGAGAAAATATTTCATGCATTAGGGAGTATTGAAAGGGAAAAAGTCTTCATGGAAGTTTATGGCCTCATGGGAGATGTAGATCAATGGTGGTTATTACTCCAAAACACAATGAAAGATGAATAAGTATCAAACATGGAATGGAGGGAGTATAAATAGATTTTAATAGAAAAATACATTCCTTGTGACCATCTAGAGGATATGGAATAGAAATTTCTGAGTATAAGGAAAAAGGAGGATTAGAATGTCACAATGTATGAGGATAACGTTACAAGGATAGAAAGGAATGCATTAGATTATATACATAACCCAAGGAGTATAATTGATCAATTATTATTTTTGGATAAAACCATTTCTCTATCGATAATTAGTCTCACATTCCTTCTCATCATACAAAGATATTGTCTCATGCGCTATCAAGATAGAAAAGCTATTCTCTAAGTCTTATGACTTCAAAGAAAAGAAAGTGTAGAAGATATCTTCTGATCACTTTGAAAATGGATATTAGGGGAAGAATGGAAATGTTGAATATCTATCCTATGGTAAATGTGGGATGAAATACCATGGTACTTTCTTGAAGGGAATGGCCGTCTATTACAAATGTGGTGAAAAACACCACCAAGCTTGTGATTTCAAGGGAAAGAAAGAGGATGTCAATGTGGAATGCTACAATTTTAGAGAAACAGGACCTTATGAAAATTAATGTCCTAATAACTAAGGGAACTTACCTAAGAAAAGTCCACAAGAGAATGGCTAGGCTTATGCGATCACTACTACTGAGGTTGAAGCTCTGAAATACGTGGTGGCTGGTAATTTGATGGATTTTTCTTGTTTTTCCAATGCATTATTTGATTATGGATAATCACATTGTTTTTTATCTTCCTAGTTTTCAGGGAAAATTAGATATTTTCAATTTGAAATAACATGGGAGTTGTTAGTGAAAACACCTATGGAAAGTGACATCACAACAAAGTTTTGTGAATCAGTTCCCATTAGGGCATATAAAGGATATTTATCTGCTGATATCATCATCATACACATGATTGAATTCGATATAATCCTCAAAATAGACTGGATTTTGTACCATAACTCCAATATTTCTTGTAAGAATAAGGAGGTTAAAATTATCGATGATGATAAGGAGTACCTTATCTTTATAGTAGAAACATCACCACTAGATTCTTATCTAGATCCAACCCCAGTAGCTCTACTAAATATAATTATTGGGGATGAAGAGAATGAAATACTTATGGGCGAGGAAAAGAATTTTTAAATAGTGGATGCACCTATTGTGCAAGAATATGTTGATGTGTTTCTAGAGTATTTACCTGGACATCCTCCGGAATAAAAAATTGAGTTTTCCATTGATTTAATTCCTGGATCAAGGCCCATATCGAAGAACCCTTATAGAATAGCCACTGTGGAATTAGTGGAACTAAAGAAACAACTAGAGTAATTGAGTAATAAGGGATTTATTCATCCTAGTGTTTCTCCATGGGGACCCCTATCCTTTTTTAAGAAGAAAGTAGAATATATGAGGTTGTGCATTGACTATAGGGAGGTGAATTCTATAATAATAAAGAACAAGTATCTCCAACCTCACATTGATGATTTATTTGACAAACCTCATGGAGATCAATATTTTTCAATGATTGAAATTCGATCTGGATATCATTAGTTGTGTGTGAAGAAGGAAGAGATTCTGAAATAGTATTTCAAAATAGGTATGACCATTACAAGTTTTTATTAATGCCTTTTGGATTGACTAATGCTCCCTCATCCTTCATAGATCTAATGAATATAGTTTTCAAGGAATTTCATGATGAAATTTTAGTGGTATTTATTGATGATATCTTGTTATACTCGAAAAGCTACAAAGATCATGAAAATAACTTACACACTATTCTAAAACCTTTAGAAGAAATGAATTATATAGGATGTTTAGAAGGTGTGAATTCTAGATTTAAGAGATTTATTTTCTAGGCTATATGATCTTTAAGGCTGGAGTCGATATTTATCCATTAAAGACCAAGGTGAACCAAGAATGTCCAGCACTGATGAGTATAACCGAGGTACAAAGATTTATTGGTTTAGCAGGTTATTATCAAAGTTTCATCCAAAATTTTTCCCGGTTGGCAAACCCATTAACCAATCTCACACGTAAATGGGTTAATTTTTTTTGGAAAAAATAGTGTGAAGAATGTTTTGAATAATTAAAGTGAAGATTAGTCAACAATCCTATCTTGACACTACCATCAGTGAACGATGAGTTTGTTATTTATAGTGATGCTTCAATGAAAGGACATGGTTTTTTCCTTATGCAGATTGATAAACTTATTTCCTATGCCTCACGACAGCTAAACATTCATGAGAAAAACTATCCCACTCATGATATTTAGTTAGTAGCTATAATCTTCACTCTAATGATATGAAGACACTATCTTTACGGTAAAAATGCTAGATTTATACTAATCACAAGAGTCTGAAGTATATTTTCTCACCAAAAATACTAATCATGTGGAATAAAAGATGTCTTGAACTACTCAAGGATTATGATTTCACAATACACTACCACCTGGGGATGGAAAATAAGGTGGAAAATTCTATGAGCAAAAAGGATCATGGAGTTTTGAACAAGATGAGAGTTGAAATGGATCTTATTTTTATGGATCTAGTAAAGATAGATATGGGAATAACCATGGAAGGTGAAACATCAATACTTTTTCAAATGGTTTTCAATACATCTTTACTAGAAAAGACAAAAAGTTCTTAGATGAATGATGAGGAGTTTGAAAAGAAGATTAAATTAGTGAACGATGAGATATTGAGTGACTTCATATATGAAGATGGAATTTTGAAATTTTGGAAGAGACTACAAGTTCCATATATATCTGATATAAAAAGGTAATTGTTGGATGATGATAATATATCCCATATCTCTACATACCCTGGGAGCACCAAGATGTATAGATATTTGAAGGTACATTTTTGGTGGGACAACATGAAGAGGGAGATGGCTGATTTTGTGTCAAGATGTATGGTTTGTTAACAAGTGAATGATGGAAGGTAACAACCTAGATGATTCATGGAACCTCTGACCATACATGAGTGGAAATTAAATAATATTACGATGGAATTTGACATGGGGATACCAAAGACACCTAGAAGGAATGATGAAATATGGGTCATTGTTGATCGTCTTACCAAATCAGCACATGTTCTTACTATAAGAGAAGATTTTCCAGGTGAACATCTAGCAAGACTATATATTAATTAAGTTGTAAGACTCCATGGTTTTCCCCTATTGATTATTTCTGATCGTGATCCCCATTTTACATTATGATTTTGGAAAATTCTTCATAAGGCCTTTGATACTGAACTTTCTTTGATCACTAGCTACCACCCTCAAACTGATGGAAAATAAGAACGGACTATTCAAACCATAGAAGAAATGTTGAGATCTTTCTCACTTGACATTCAAGGTATGCGGGATCAATATTTAACTCTGGTAGAATTTTCATATAACAATATCTTCGATTCAAGTATTCAGATGGAACCATATGAAGTGTTATATAGAAAGAAATCTCGCACTCATGAAGTATTCCATGTATCACTATTGAGAATATAGGTGCCTAATCCAACACATGTACTCACCTATGAATAAATTTAACTGGAACCTGATATGTCTAATTTTGAAGAGACAGTTAAGATTCTTGATACTAGGTAACAAGTTCTGAGTATCCAGATGACTCGTCAGGTAAACGTTCTATAGAGACACGATAAGATGGAAGAGGCAACATGGGAACCCAGGGAACATATGATGAAGAACCACCAAATTTTTTTTTATGCAGGGATATTCTAGAAATTTCGAGCACAAAATTATTTTAATTAGGGGAGAATGTAGCACCCCAAGCTTCAATGGTATGTTTACATTTGAATAATGCAGTATCTTGCATTGTATGCAACTTGGAGCTTTAACACACTACAACCAATAAAACTAGCCATTATGAATATTAATACTCGCTTTTTGAAATTTTATAAATTTTATTTTTCAAAATGGACTTCATTTTTGAATTTAGAATATATTAATTAGCTTTGGGTGATTTTTTGGTATTTTTCTAAAATCATTCAATTTTTGATGAATAGAGAAAAACACTGCGTTATTGTTTAAAACTAACTTTTTATTTAAATAATTAGTTATATTAATTTATTTTATTTTATGTTAAAATAGATACATAATACCTATATATGTTCAAATTAATTCATTGGATACATTTTATAATAATTTTAGATATATAGAATCATATTGAACTTTTTACCGTCTTTTACCCACTTTCTAGGAGTATTCACAAAATTGTGTTAAACATAATTTTACCACTTCAGTGATTTGAATTTCAAAAATTGATGAGACATGGTTGACATCAGTAAATAAAATGTGGTTCAATAATATGTAAAAAAAATTTAGTGAATAGTAATTTTTGACTTTTATTTACCACAGTTAATCGTAAATTGAGTAATAAAGGGTGAAAATTCTATTATAATTTCCCTAACACATGTCCTGATTCTATTAGATAAGGGTATTTCATCCATAAATAACCTTCGAAATAAAATATGAACCCCTTTGGTCCACATGGATTATATTAGGAAATTTATTATCATTTTATTTAATAATGATTTAAAAGTGTTAAATTCAATATTTCATAACTAAACAATTTTTTAAATAGAGATACACAAAACAAACATGGCTTACGTAACCAAGAATATAAATGAAAATGAATCAGTTAACACTCAAAATGATGATACTACTAAAATATAATCAAGGAAGCAAAATTATAAGATCATACATGATATCATATTTATGTATATGATTATTTAATAATTTAATAACAATGTTTTAACTATTTTACAGGAGGTTAACATATCATCAACTAAGGAAATTTACATGAATATGGTTAATTTCACAATCTCTTTATTATCCAAGGTTGTTTTTACATAACTATATACTGGGACCTCTTTATTATCCACATCCATGTTTCTTAAAAATGTATTTCAAAACATTTTTACTATGTACTATACTATGGGTTAAAGTAATTTATACTCTTTTTTGACTATTTATAAAATTCTTTGAAAGGAATCATTCCATTATTTTTCAAATAAGGTACTTTAGGACCATTTCGACAAAATTAAGGTAAGAATTCCTTTTTTAACATATACAGTGGATGCATCTATTTTCTACTGTTATAACATTATCGAAGCTTCCCATACATGCTTTTAAGAATATTCTCAAAATAAAGGTTTTATTTTATAATTATATACCTTTTAAATGATTTCAAAATATAATTAGATATTTCTCTACAAAATGTTTTTATTTTTTCTGTGTCAACATCCTTTGATGGATTTTAAGCTTGTTTGATGTTGATTTATTATGATGCAAATCTTCCATATTTTTGTTGATCCTTTTGTGATATGTTTGACTGTAGATGTGTTATTTTAATACCATTCATGTTTTATGGATAATGTATTGATATTTTTTATATTTTTTATTTACATTATTTATACTCATTATTATACTTAAGAAAAATAATGAAGTTTTTGAATAAAAAACTATAACACGACATGGAGACAGTAAGTCATACATATGTAAGTATGGAGAAATTTTCATTCATTTGACTGATAGAATAATGAATATGGTTGTACCATTTTTATGACAACATCATAGTATATAAAAGATACTAGTGTTATTTTTTTAGAATAGAAACAACAATGAAAGAGAAAGTGGAAGAAGAAAAGAACTTGAAAGAGGTGATGAAATATTTACCTCTTCCGTGGGTACTTCCTTTTGATTTGAATTAAAGGGATACTTAGGTTGGCTTTATGACCAATGTAAGGCCTCTAGAATGAAGATAGGAATGTTGGAAGGATATTTGGGTAGGGGTTGGATGAGACAAATGGATTTGGAGGTGTATAATTAAGAGAAGGGTAAGTACCCTTTTATAAGAGAGGTGAGGGTCACTATAAGAAAAGATATAAATATTATTTTATAATAAAATAATTTTTAGTATCTAATGGCTCATAAATGATTTATTTCGTGGATAAGATGGGGATGGGTCGAATAAATCTCAACCAATAGGTTTTATACAAGTTTAGTTTACAATTTTATCCATATATTTTAGATTTAAATCTTATTTAAATAGTTTGACATTTATCATGTCTCTTTGTGTTTTTATACTATATGGTTTACAAAATTACTATAACATAACAAGCGAACCCCATGTGGTTCATTATTAATATATATAAACTTATCTATTTCTTTTTTTCAAACCTTAGATTTTTAAGAATATTATATCAATTAATAATATAGTATTTTTTTAAAAGATCAATTATGTAAATTTTGACACTATAATGTATTTTATTTTTTTGAGAACTATAAAAACGTTATCAATTTGAATAAAATTTATTTAATCAACTCTATCATGTCATTTTAACCTATAAAATTAGTGGAATTAATCAGAAGTCAAAATTTACATTTATTTTGATATATATAATATCAATTATTTTATTATTTCATTACTAAGGTAATTACGATATCATCATTATGTCCTAAATAAATTAAATTATTTAAGGTCTAAAAATTATAAATAAAGTACCATTATGTAGGAAATCTTTTTGTATTTATAATGAATATTTATAGTAGAATTTATATTGTGTGTAACCTTATATAAAAAAGGGTTTAGTTATTAAACTTTTAATTTAACTCTTTTAACTCTTCTTTAAATAAAATAATAATAAATGTCCAAATCAAATCCTAGTGGACCAAAGGGGGTGATATTTCATTCCTAAGACTGATTTCTGTCAAATTAAACATATCCAATAGAATCAAGGAATGTTTTAGGGTAATAATGGCTTATTTTTTACCATTAATTACCCAATTTACTTTTGACCATGGTAAATAAAAGTCATAAGTTACTATTCACCAAAAATTATTTTCATCTTATTGAACCAAATTTTAGTTACTGATATTAACCGTGTCTCTTTGATTTTTGAAATTAAACACACAGAAGCATTAAATTGAGACTTTTGATAAATTATAATAATTTTATAGGTTAATATGACATGTTAGGGTTTGTTAAATATATTTTATTCGATGTGATAAAGTTTTAATGGCTTTCAAAAAAATCAAATACTATATAGTGTAAAAAATGACATAAATGTGTTTTAAAAAAAATACAATATTATTAATTGATATAATATTCCAATAAATATATGGTTCTTCCAAAGGACTTAGATAAGGTTTTATACATATTAATAATGAACCACATATGGTTCTCTTGGCTTGTAATAGTATTTTTATTAAGCAAATAATATAAAAATACAAAGAGATATGGTAAATGTAAAACTATTTAACTAAGTGTCAAATCTAAAAGATTTGGTTAATATGGTGACCTAAAACTGTCCATAACCTATTAGTAGAGATGTTTATGAACCATCCCCATCTTATCCTAGAAATAAATCTTTTTGGAGCCATTAGAATCAAAATATGAATTTATTATAATATAATATTTCAAGCATTTCCTAAAGTGACACTCACCTCTCTTATAAAAGGGTAATTTCCATTCCCATAATTTCACAACTCCAAAGCCATTTGGATTGGATAAAACCTACCCAAATATCCTTAAAACTTTCCCAACTTCATTCTAGAGGCCTTACTTTGGTCATAAAGCCATCCTAAGGAGGCCTTTTGGCCAATTCAAAAGGAATAACCTGTAGAAGAGGTTAATATTTCATCAACTATTTCAAGTTATTTTCTTCTTCCACATCCTCTTTATTTGTTGTTTCCATTATAAAATAATAACTCATGTATATTCTATATAATGTTATTTTATTATAAAAATAGTACAACCATATTCATTATTCGATCCATCATATGAATGACAAAGTCACTATACATGCGTGCATAAGGCTTACCGTCTCCATGTCATGTTATAGTTTTTATTCACACACTTAATTATTTTGGATGGGTATAATAATGAGTATAACTAATTGAAATAATAAATATAACATGTTAATTATTCTGTATATATTATATACCATCCCTTTACATATGATATCACCATCAATATAATGATATTGTTGCTTGTTCGTACGTACGGATTACCTTCTCCACGAATGCGATGAGATTCATTCACCATCATAATAATTCTAGAGCAATTTTCATTTTATGATTAAAAATAATGTTTAAGAACCTAATATAAATCTTTATATGAATAAATTAAATCATATCCCTAACAAACATGGCTTACGTAAAAGAGCATATATAAGAAAACATATCATTTAATATCCAAAACGATGATCCTACTAAAATATTATTAACAAGGAAATATTATAAGATCATATATGATATCAAGATTATGTATATTATTCTTTTATAATTTAATATCATTGTTTTAAATATTATATAGGAGGTTAACATACCATCAACTATGGAAAAGTACAAGGTAACATGATTCTTATCTCACTTTTAATTCTGTGAGATTTCCATTGTTCGCCACTTATTTATTGCATGTGGTGTATTGGGTACTGCCATTTGATACATATATTATCATGTTTCTATTTATATTAATGTTATTCTATGATTAATTTTATGATTATTAACTTTTGGTCATACAACTCGATTTATTACAACATGGTCAGAGGTTTTCATCTCACTTCTTATTTCTGTGAGATTAATGTAATATTGCCACTATCTCCTTTTGTGTTGTGTATGTACTGCCCAAGATTGTATTACATATTTAATAAACCTTAATTTATGGATTTATAAATATTCATTGTATATTATTTTTTTCATGGGGTGTATGTTTCTTATGTCACCAAATCGGTAAGGGAATATCAAATTTTGATTTCCACTCGTTGGGTTTTACGTAGATTAATTGATTATTTTACTCCAATATTATGTGTGAAATCACTATTTATTTATTTATGTAGTAATTTCCACTCCCCTTTGTGTAGATATTCTTATGATACAAATAATTACTCTATTAAAAAATTCTCAAGTCATTGATATGATCATTAAAAGAGTAATCTTAACTCAATTTTCCTTCATTAAGATAAACATCCAAGTCATTGGTGTTTTTTCTTCAAGAATATGTGTGAATGTCCTATGAATGTTTTACACTGAATATCCAATAATATTTAGTGTATTTATATATTTTGACACATAATTTTTTCATTTATTTATCCTTAACCTAAGAACAGGGTCTTTATAAGAGATTTCCTCTCAACTTATATTCCATTGAGACTTCTTTGTTGTTATGCAGAAATTCATTTTTATTTGATGTATATACTATACATTGACATAATATATCATGAATACCATTATTCTCATGATATTATTATTTTTTATTACCTCAATTATTTTTATTCGAGGGTCTATCATTTGTTTAGGAACTCTAACTAAAATATCATTTTAAATTTTTTCAAAATTTATTCTTCTAAATATTTCTCATTAATGTACATGTTTTAAAAATGGCTTTAAGAATTTATTTATGAGGATTATAATGATTTAAAATTATAAAAACTATTAAAAGTTTCAAAGAGGTATGGGATACTTTGATTAAAAATCTATTTTATTCATCTTCTTGATAAATTGTGATACTTTTAAATATTTTCAAGAAATTTGGGGATATTTCTCTTAAATAGTTTTGATGATTATTTTCATCTATGTCAAACATCATTTATTATTCTCGATTGAGGTTAATATTTTATAATAAAATAATCCATATTGTGTTTAATGAGTTATGTTTGACTGTGGATGTGCAAATTTATACCATTCATGGCTTGTGGTTAAAATATTGACATTTCATATGCTAGTTTTAATATAGATGTTTAGATTATATCTCAACCCTTTCATATTAGGAATGCATTGGAATTAGTAAGTGATGGGTGGATCCTGCTATATCTCCTCGATGCATCAATAGGTCTAATGAGATAAACTAGTGTCTTGGAACAAGGCCTTGACAAAATCTTATTTATAGTCTTTGCACAAGTCCTTGACTATGTGGTTATGATGTCTGGCATTATGCATTCTATCATTATGAAAGTGGGTATTTATATTTCATGTGATTATTCAACTAGTATAATATCCATGTTAATATGTAAATGGAATTATTTTATTTTATCATTTCCATATTATGTTGATATTAATGTTTTAAAGGCTTTTATTTTAGTCTTATACATTGCCTTGAATGTTTATGCTTATTTATGAAAGTTTATGCTATATTGTTATCCTTACTGAGCATCTGAGCTCACCCCTTTCTATGATTTATTTTTCCTAGGAGGTGATGAAATATTTTATGGTTGACCTATAGGGATAGAATAAGGATATATGTTTGGTGAATGGGGACAAAATGTTGTTGTTGTTTTTATTTCATGATGTAATGTAAAATTTATAAATGTATCTAGTACTTCAAGGATTCTAAACTGATTGGTTTTTTAGGACATGATTCCTTGTATCATGCCAAAGTTATGAAATAATACACCAACTCTGGGTACACCTATTGATTATTTCTGATCACGATTCCCATTTTACATCAAGATATTGGAAAAATCTTAAGAATCCCTTGGACACTGAACATTGTTTAAGCACTTCCTACCACCCTCAAACTGATGGACATTCAGAACGGACTATTCAAAACAAAGAAGACATTTTGAGATCTTTCTCACTTTACTTAAAAGGTATGTGAGATCAATATTTACCTCTGGTTGAATTTTCCTGTAACAATAACTTCCATTCAAGTATTCAGATGCAACCATATGAAGCATTATATGGAAAGAGATGTCGCACACCAACTTGTGGGGATGATTTTAGTGAAAGAAAACTATTAGGCCAAGAACATGTTGAGGAAATCAAAGAAAAGGTGAAGGTAATCCAAACCCACATCAAAGCAGCTCAAAGTAGTCAAAAGATCTCTGTTGATAACTGAAGGAAGGATGTGTAATTTTAGGTAGGAGATCATGTTTTATTTAAGGTATCTCGACAGAAGGGAGTTATATGATTTGTTATGAAGGGTAAATTGTGTCCCAAGTACATCAGACCTTTTGGAATTCTAGAATGAATTTGGGCTATGGCTTACCATTTGTCAATGCCGCCAAGTCTCTCCAAAGTTCACAATTTATTCTACGTATTGCTGTAGAGAAAATTCATGCCTAACCCAATGCATGAACTCACTTATGAGGAAATTGAACTAGAACATGATCTATCTTATTGTGAAGAGACTTTCAAGATTCTTAATAGCAGAGAATCGGTGTTGAGAAACTTGACGTCTCGTCTGATAAAAGTTCTATAGAGAAACCATATGATGGAAGAGGAAACATGAGAACCAGAGGAACTTAGGATGAAGAACCACCTGAATATTTTTGTGTAGTAGTATTCTAGAAATTTTGATGATGAAATTATTTGAAGGAGGTAAGAATTTAACACCCAATTCTTCCATGGTATGTTTCCCTTTTAATAATCTAATTGCTTGGATTTTACACTAATTCGAGATTATAACACACACCGACCAATCAAACTAGCCATTATGAATACTAATACCCACCATTTGAAATTTTATAAATTTTATTTTTGGAAATGGACTTCATTTTTTAATTTGGAATATCAAAAATAGCTTAGGGTGAATTTTTGGTATTTTCTGAAAACCATTAATTTTGGATGAATAGTGAAAAACACTGCGTTATTAGTAAAAAATGACTTTTTATTTAAATAATTATTGATTTTATTTAAAATTATTCTTCATAAAAATAGATATATAATACCTAAATAAGTTCCATTTAATTCATTGGAGTCATTTTATAATAAGTTACGAAATATATAAAAATTTAATTGAACTTTTTACCATCTTTTACCCACCTCCTAGGAGCATTTGCGTATTTTAAAAAACATAATTTTATCACTTCTGTAAGTTGAATTTAAAAAATCCAAGAGATGCGGCTAATATTAGTAAGTAAAATTTGGTTCAATAAGAAGAAAATAATTTTTGTTAAAAAGTAACTTTTGACTTCTATTTACCATGGTTAAAAGTAAATAGGGTAATTAAGGGTAAACATTATATCATAATTACCCTAAAACATTCCCTGATTCTATTGGATAAGTATAATTCAACCAAAAAACCTTATGAATAATATATGACCCCCTTTGCTCCACTTGGATTAGATTAGGACATTTATTATTATTTTATTTAAAGAAGAGTTAAAAGAGTTAAATTCAATGTTTAAAAACTAAACCATTTTTAAAATAGGGTTACACAAAATATAAATTCTACAATAAATATTCATTAGAAAAAAATATTTCCGACATAATGGTCTTTTATTTATAATTTTTAGACATTAAATAATTTAATTTAAATATGACACAATGATGATGCGGTAATTACTTTATTAATGAAATATTAAAATATTTGATAATATAAATATCCATATAAATGTAAATTTAGACTAATGATTAATTACATTAATTTTAAAGGTTAATATGACAAGATAGGGTTGGTTAAATAAATTTTATTCAAAGTGATAAAGTTTTAATTTCTTTCAAAAAAACATACTAAATCGTGTCAAAATTGACATAATTTAGTGTTTAAAACAAATACTATATTATTAATTGATATAATATTCCTAAATATCTAGGGTTCAACAAGAAGACTTCTATAAGGTTATATGTATATATTAATAATGATCCATTTGGGGTTCTATTGGCTTGTTATAGTAATTTTATTAACCATATAATATAAAAATACAAAGAGACATGGTAAATGTCAAACTATTTAACTAAGATTTAAATCTAAAAGATAAGGTTAATATGGTGACCAAAACCTGTCCAAAACCTATTGTTTGAGTGGTTTTAGATCCATCCCTACCTTAGCCTCTAAATAAATCATTTTGGAGACGTTATAAACTGAACAATGCGTCATTCTCATCCTCATTTTACCCCAGACTCAGAAGTTGCCTTTCCATATCTGCTCGATTGTCATAGGGAAAGTATTTTTCTATGAAAATTTCTTTAAACCCCCTCCACTCCATGTTTGATACTTCTTTATCTTCCTTTGTGTTATGGATTAATGACCACCATTAATTTTCATCTCCCGTGAGATGATAAACTCCCCTAACATCTTTTTCCATTTCCCTACTCCCCAATGCATGAAATATTTTCTCTAAGGAATTTATCAATTTCTCAGATACTAATGGATTTATACTCCCATTTAATGTCGGTGGTTGTTGCTTCATGAAGCTGTTTTACCTTGATCCTCCGTGTTGTGGATCAGGGTGCCCCATACGGGTAAGGTTATTATTCATAACCTGAGTGAGTTGTCCCAGTATGGTGATAAGCTGACCAGCACCAGTTGCGTCACTAGATCAATGTTAATTAACTAGAGTAGGGGGAAAATCCCTACATGGATTGTGTGTGTTTATATGGTTTTCATTCCTTTAACAAGGTTGATTTTCAAAATAATGGCATACACTATATTAGTTTATGAATTACAATACATTATTCCAAACATGTAAAACAATAAACATAAATTGAACAATTTATGGATATAATCCATAATAAAAAAAATCCCTTGGGAAGGTATATAATCATAAGTCTTTTATAATGGATTGTAATGAAAATGTGAATTATCCCATGTTTATCCCCCGAGAGTGTCGTTTCTATGAGTTCATTAAGGCTTGTTGTCGTGTACCAGGAATCCTTGGGTCAAGCCCGAATCTCCCTGTCGGAGTTTTCACTCCTCGGTACATCTGTTCCAGAGCCTCCTCTACCTCCTTGTATCTAGACAAGGATGTATTGCAAGGAGAATACACAAAATCTCCACATTAACCAAATTCTAGGATGTTCTTCTATACCAATCCACAAAGTCTTTCTTAAGGTAATGTGCTCTAATCAGAGTTTATCTAAATCTAGTTTCCAATATTTGTACTAAACTTACTCTGATACCTACTATAATGCCCCAACCCCTATTATAGAGGGTTGGTGCATTATTACATAACATTGGCATGATACAAGGAATCATGTCCTGAAAGACCGATTAGTTTAGTAGCCTTGGACGTACTAGATACATTCATAAGATTTAGATTAATTCATGAAATAAATACATCAATAACATTTTGTCCCCATTGACCACACTATTATCCTTAGCCTATCCCTGTATGTCAGCCCTAAAATATTTCTTCACATCAATGAAAAAATAAATCATAGAAAGGGGTGAGCTCAGATGCTTAGTAAGGATAACAATATAGCATAGAATTTCATAAATAAGCACAATCATTTACAGAATTGTTTAAGACTAAAACAAAAGCCTTTTATACTTAAAATTCAGTATAATATGGCCAACATAAAATCATATAATTCCATTAATGTATTCACATTGATATTATACTAGTCGAATGATCACATGCAATATCAATAGCCACTTTCATAATAATGGAATGCATAATGCCAGACCTCATAACCACATTGATAAGGACTTTTTCCAATACTACAATTAAGATTTTGTCAATTCCTTATGCCAAGACACTAGTTTGTCTCATGAGACCTACCGATGCATTGATGTGCTACAGTGGGCTCCACCCATCACCTACTATGTTTAATACATTACTCATATGAAAAGATTAAACCTAACATAATCATTCGTATTAATACTAGCATACAAAAGGTCAATACATTATCCATAAAAGATGAATGTATAAAAACAACACATTAACAGTCAAACATATCTCAAAACCTTTAATACAATATGTAAGATTTGTATCATAATAAATTAACTTCAAACAAGATTAAAATACATCAAAACATGTTTACATTAATGAAATCAAAACTTTTTGTAGAGAAATATCTATTCCTATTTTGAAATCATTTAAAAGACGTATAATTATAAGAGAAAACATTTATTTTGAAAATATTATTATAAGATTGTATGGGAATCTTTGACGATGTTATAATGGAAAAAATATCCACACCCACTATATAAGTTTAAAAAAAGACATTTTTACATTATTTTTTTGAAAAGGTCATAAAGTGCCTTGTTTGGAAAATGACAGAAATATTATTTTCAAAACATTTTATAAAAAGTCAAAAAAGGGTATAAATGAAATTAACCCATAGTATAGTAAATTTTAAAAAGGTTTTGAAATACATTTTTAAGAATCATGGATGTGGATGATAAAGAGGTCCCAGTAGATAATTGCATAAAAAGAACCTCGTATAATAAAGAGATTGTGAAATTTACCCTTACCTAGTACTCTTAAATATTCAATGATATGTTAACCTCCTATATAATAGTAATTTTTTTATTAAATTATACAATAACCATATAAATAAATATTATATCATATATGATCTTATAATATTTCTTCGTTAATAATATTTTAGTAGTATCACCGTTTTGGGTGTTAACATATTCGTTTTCCTTTATATGATCAATTACATAAGTCATGATTTTTATGTAGAATATGTATTTGATTCATATATAGAATGATATTATGTTCATAAAAATTATTTTTTCTCATAAAATGAAAATTATTCTCTAACGATTACGATGGGTAATGAATCTCATCGCGTTCAAGGAGATGGTAATCCATACGTACACATGAGTGAAAATATCATTAAATTGATGGTGAAATCATATGTAATTGGATTCTATATCATATATAAAGAATAATTAAAATTATATATTTATTATTTAAATTCATTATACTTATTATTATACCTATCCAAAATAACAAACTATAACATGACAAGGAGACAACATGCCATACATACCCACGTATGGTAACTTTGTCTTTAATATAATGGCTAGAATACTGAATATGGTTGTAAAATTTTTCTAAAAACATAAAATTATATAAAATATACTAGATTTATTATTTTATAATACAAACAAAAAAGAATGAGGAAGTGTTAGATGAAAAGAACTTGAAAGAGGTGATGAAATATTACCTCTTCTTCGGGTTCTTCCGTTTGATTTGATCAAAAGAGCTCCATAAGATGACTTTCTAACCAAATTGAGGCCTCTAAGATTAAGGGACAGATGTTGGGAGGATATTTGGGTAAGTATTGGCCGATACAAATGGCTTTTTAGGTGTGAAATTAAGATAAGGGGAAGTACCCTTTTATAAGAGAGGTGAGGGTCACATTAAGAAAATATTGAAATATTATTTTCTAATAAAATAAATTTTGGTTACAAATGGACCCAAAATGATTTATTTAGAGGATAAGGTGGATATGGGTCGAAAAACATTCAACCAATAGGTTTTGGACATGTTTTTCTCACCATATTAACCATATCTTTTAGATTTAACTCATAGCTAAATAGTTTGATATTTACCACATCTCTTTGTATTTTTATATTATATGGTTTATAAAATTACTATAACTAGGCAAGATAACCCCATGTGGATCATTATTAATATATATATAACCTTATCCAAGTCCTTTGGTATAACCTTATATTTTTATGAATATTCTATCAGTTAATAATAGAGTATTTGTTTTAAAAACTCAATTATGTCAATTTTGACACTATGTAGTATTTTATTTTTTTGAAAGCCACTAAAACATTATCAATTTGAATAAATTGTTATTAACAAAACCTAACATGTGATATTAACCTATAGAATTAGTTTAATATATCGTAAGTCTCAATTTACTTTTATTTGGATATTAATAATATCAATTATTTTTATATTTCATTATTAAGGTAATTACTGTATCATCATTGTGTAATAAATAAATTAAATTATTTAATATCTAAAAATTATAAATAAAATAAAATTATGTAGGAAATATTTTAGGCTTTAAAATTAATATTTATAGTTGAATTTATATTTTCTACAACCCAATATTAAAAATGTTTTAGTTATTAAACATCGAATTTAACTTTTTTAACTCTTCTTTAAATAAAATAATTATAAATGTCCTAACCTAATACAAGTGGACAAAAGGGGGTCATATTTTATTTCTATGGTAGTTTTTGGTCAAATTATACCTATATAATATAATTAAGACATGTGTTAGGGAAATTATGATATCATTTTTACCAGTAATTACCTTATCTAGAATTCTACCGCACAAAAAGATTCAGGATGTTCTTCATCATAAGTTCATCTAGTTCCCACATTGCCTCTTCCATCTTATGGTTTCTCCATAGAACATTTTCCTGGATAGTATTCTGGTTTCTCAACACCTGTTCTCTGGTATCCAAAATCTTGACAGACTCTTCACAATAAAAAAAATAAGGTTCTAGTTCAGTTTCCTCATAGGTAAGAACATGAGTTGGGTCAGGCTTGTATTTTCTCAACAGTGATACATGGAACACATCGTGAACTTTAGAGTGACTTGGTGGAATTTCGAAAAGGTAAGATACATACCTAATTCAACATAGAATTTTGAAAGGTCTGATGTACCTCAGACTTAATTTACCCTTCTTACTAAATCGTATAACTCCCTTCCATGGAGATACCTTCAAGAAAACATGATCTCCTACCTGAAATTCCAAATCCTTCCTTTGGTTATCAGCATAGCTATTCTTCCTACATAGAGCTTCTTTGATGTGGATTTGGATAACCTTCACATTTTCCGTTGTTTCCTCTACAAGTTATGGGCCTATGATATTTCCTTTACCCACATCATCCAAACAAGTTGGTGTGCGACATCTCTTTCCATATAATGCTTCATATGGTGCCATCTAAATACTTGAATGGTAGATATTGTTATAGAAAAATTCAAAATGATGTAATTATTGATCCCAAATACCTTGAAGGTCATGCGAGAAAGATATCAACATGTATTCTCTGTTTGGAATAGTCTGTTTCGATTGTCCATCAGTTTGAGGGTGGTAGGCAGTGCTCATGGAAAGTTCAGTATCAAAGGCCTTTTGAAGATTTTTCCAAAATCATGATGTAAAATGGGGATTGTGATCTGAAATAATCAATAGGGGTACACAATGGAGTCTTACAAATTCATTAATATATAGTCTTTCTAGACGTTCAAGTAGGAAATATTCTCTTATAACAAGAAAATGTGATGACTTGGTAACATGATCAACAATGACCCATATTGCATCATTCCTTCTAGGAGTCTTTTGTAGCCCCATGACACATTCCATCATGATATTATCCCATTTACACCAAGGTATGGGAAGAGGTTGCATGAATCCTCTTGGATGTTGTCTTCTAGCTTTCAATAGTTGGCAAACCATACACCTTGACAGAAAATCAATAATCTCCCTTTTCATGTTGTCTCACCAAAAATGATCCTTCAAATCTCTATAAATCCTGGTGCCTCTAGGATGTATAAATATATTGGAGCTACGAGCATCATCCAATAATTCACTTTTTAGATCAGGTATATTGGGAACACAAAGTCTCTTCCCAGATTTCAAAATTCCATCTTCATATACAGAGTCACTCAATCTACCATCATTCATGGATTTAATATTTTTTTGAAACTCATCATCATTAGTATGTGAACTTGTTACCCTTTTTAGTAATGATGGTTTGGCAAGAATTGGAAAATGTATTCATGTTTCACCTTCCATGGTTATTCCCATATTCTTCTTTACATGATCAATAAAAATAGGATCCCTTTCAACTCTCATCTTGTTCAAAACTCCATGATCCATCATGCTCAAAGAATAGATCGCCTTATTTTCATTCTAGAGGTGGTACTGTATTGTGAAATAATATTCTTTGAGTAGTTCAAGCCATCTCCTTTACTTCATGTTTAGTTATTTTGTAGAGAAAATATATTTCAAACTCTTATGATCAATATAAATCTCACATTTTTCACCATAGAGATTGTGTCTCCATATCTTCAGAGAGAACATTATAGCTGCTAACTCATGATCATGAGTTGGATAGTTTTTTGCTTGAATTTTTAGCTGTCATGATGCATAGGCAATTACTCTATCTTTTTGAATAAGGACACAACCATGTAATTTCTTTGAAGCATCACTAAAAATAACAAATTCATCTTTCCCTGATGGTAGAGTCAAGATAAAAGCGGTGAATAATCCTTTATTTACTTCATCTAAATATACATGACACTCTTTTTTCCAAACAAATTTATCCCCTTTACGTGTGAGCTTTTTTAATGGGTTATCTGACCTGGAAAAATTCTGGACAAAACATCGATAAAAACCTGATAAACCAATAAAACTGCGTACCTCAGCTATACTCATCTATGCTAGCCATTCTTGGATTTACATGGTCTTTGAAGGATCAATAGAGATTCCATCTTTAGAGACAATATGGACAAGAAAGGAAATATCATGAAGTTATAATTCACACTTTCTAAACATACAATATAATTTATTTCTTCTAGGGGTTTTTAGAATCGTGCACAAGTGATTTTTAGGTTCATTGTAGATTTTTTAGTATACAAATATATCATCAATAAATACAACTAAAAAGTCATCATGATATTCCTTGAAAACATTATTCATTAGATTCATGAAGACAATGGGTGCATTAGTCTATCCAAAATGAATTACTGTAAACTCGTAATTCCCATACCTGGTTTGAAACGTTGTTTTCAAAATGTATTCCTTCTTCACCCACAACTGATGATATCCAGATCGAAGGTCAATCTTTGAAAAATATTGAGCACCATGAATTTGGATGAATAAATCATATATGCGAGGTAAGAGATACTTTTTCATTGTTGTTATAGCATTGATCTCTCTATATTCAATGCACAACCTCATCGATCCGTCTTTCTTCTTAACAAAAAGGACAGGGGATCCCCATGGAGAAACACTATGGATAAAAAATCCCTTATTACATAATTCCTCTAGTTATTTCTATAGTTCCACTAATTCTACTGTGGATATTCTATAAGGTGTCTTTGATATAGTCCTTGAACTAAGAATTAAATCAATGAAAAAAATCAATTTCTCATTCTGGAGGATGTCCAGGTCAATCCTCTGGAAACACATCCACATATTCATTCACAATAAGAACATCCTCTATTCGAACGTTATTTTCCTCACCCATAATTAGTTCATTCTCATCCACCCCAATAATTGATTTTAGTAGAGCTACTGGGGGTGGATCTAGATAAGTATCAGATGGTGACATTTATGTTGTAAAGATAAGGTACTCCTTATCATCATCAAGAATTGTAACCTCCTTATTTTTACAATAATATTTCGCATCATGGTCCGAAAACCAATCCTTACCAAGGATTATATAAAATTCAATCATGGGTATGATGATTAGATTTGTTGATAAATATCATTTATATGCCTTAATGGGGACTGATTCACTAAATCTTTTTGCAATGATACATCCATTAGGAGTTTTGAATGACAACTCCCTTGTTAAATAAAATTGGAAATACCTAATTTTCATTGAAAACTGTAAGATATGAAACAATGTGATGATCCAGAACCTAATAAAGCATTGACTAAACTCAAGGAAACCATTAAATTACCTGCAACCACATCTTTAGAAGATTCAACCTCAACAGTAGTGATTTCATAATCTTGGATTTGATCCCTTTCCCTTTCATGAGGAAATTTTCTCCGGAACTTTGGAAATTCATTTGCATAATGTCCCATCTCCCTGAAATTGTAGCATTGAACATTGGTAGCTTCATTCTTCCCCTCACAATCACTAGCAAGATGGCCTTTCTTTCCACATTTATAGAATACTCCTTTTCCTTTTATAAAGGCACCATGGTGATTCCTTCAACAAATATCACAGGATGGAAATTAAACTCTTCCCCTCTTCCCTGTTTTTATATTTCCTTTCTCATAGTGTTCAGCAGATCTATTATTCTCTTTCATTTCTTTAAAGTCATAAGACATAGAGAATTCCTTTTCTATCTTGATATAACATGAGATAGTATATTCATATGATGATAAGGATTGTGATACTAATGCTCGATGGAGAAATGATTTCAACCCATCGAAGTGTTTGTATTACTATTCATAACGACTTGTTTGATTGGTCATGGTGTGATAAAAATCCAAGTTGTGTACAATGAATGCTACTACATTATTCAAAGGGAAATGTACCATGGAATCTAGGGGTGTTACATTCTCCCCTCCTTAAAAATAATTTCATTCTCGAAATTTCTATAATATCACTATATAAAAAGATTTGGTTGGTTCTTCATAATTTGTTCCTCAGGTTCCCACATTGCCTCTTTCATCTTATGGTTTCTCCATATGAAATTTTACCAGACAAGTTGTCTGTTTTCTCAGCACTTTTTCTCTGGTATCAAGAATACTAACATTCTCTTCTATTTTAAAGTCATTTAAGAGTGACATATTTATAAAATAAAACTAATATATTCTAATTAACTTATAATGGAAGATTCGACGATGTTATAACGGTGTAAAATTTCCACAACTACAGTATATGTTAAAAAATACATTATTACCTTACTTTTTTCGAAAAGGTCATAAGGTAAATTTTTTGGAAAACGACAAAAATATTTCAAAAAATTTGTATTACTATTCATAATGGCAAGTTTGATTGGTCGTGGTGTGTTAAAAATCCTTGTTACGTACAATGCTAGATACTGCATTATTCAAAGAGAAATGTACTTTGGAAGCCTGGGGTTTTACATTCTCCCCTCCTTAAAAAACTTTTGTCCTTGAAATTTCTAGAATATCACTACATAAAAAGATTCGGGTGGTTATTCATCATACGTTCCTCAGGTTCCCACGTTGCCTCTTCCATATTATGGTTTCTCCATTGAACTCTTTCCAGACACGTCATCCAGTTTTTCAGCACTTGTTCTCTGGTATTATGAATCTTGACATGCTCTTCACAAGAAGAAAGGTCATGTTTCAGTTCAATTTCATCTTAGGTGAGTACAGGTGTTGGGTCAGGCATCTATTTTCTCAACAGTGATATGTGGAACACATCATGATCTTTTGAGAGACTTGGCATCATTTCTAAATGGTAATCTACAACCCCAATTCATTCTAGAATTTCTAAAGGTCTAATGTACCTGGGACACAATTTACACATCTTACTAAATCGTAAAACACCCTTCCATGGAGTTACCTTTAAGAAAACATGATCTCCTACCATAAAATCCAAATCCTTCCTCCTATTATCGACATAACTCTTTTTCATACTTTGAGATGATTTTATGGGGGTTTGGATAATCTTCACCTTTTTCATCGTTTCCTCAAAAAAGTTCAGGGCCTATGATTTTTCATTCACCAACATCATCCTAACAAGTTGGTGTAAGACATCTCATTCCATAGAACGCTTTATATAGTGCCATACGAATACTTGAATAGAAGATATTATTATAGGAAAATTATTCCAGAGATAAATATTGATCCCACATTCCTTGAAATTCATGTGAGCTAGATCTTAACATGTCTTCTAAGGTTTGAATAGCCCGTTCTGATTTTCCATCAGTTTGAGGGAGGTAGGCAGTGTTCAAACAAAGTTCATTATCCAAGGCCTTCTAAAGAATTATTCGAAATCTTGATGTAAAATAGGGATTATGATCAGAAATAATCGATGGGGGTACACAATGGAGTCTTACTACTTCATTAATATATATCCTTGCTAGACTTTCAAGTGGTAAATATTATCTTATAGCAAGAAAATGTGCTGACTTGGTAAGATGATCAACAATGACTCATGTTTCATCATTCATTCTAAGAGTATTTTGTTTCCCATGAAAAAGTCCATCGTAATATTATCACATTTCCACTCAGGCATGGGAAGAGGTTGCATGAATCCTCTAGGCGGTTTCCTTGTAGCTTTCACTTGTTGAAAAACCATACATCTTGACACAAAATCAGCTATCTCCCTCTTAATGTTGTCACACCAAAAATTTTCCTTCAAATCTCAATACATATTGGTGCTCCTTGGGTGTATAGTGAAATTGGATGTATGAGAATCATCCAACAATTATTTTTTTAGAACAGGTATATCGTGAACACAATGTCTCTTCCCAAATTTTAAAATTTCATCTTTATATACGATGTCACTCAATCTCCCATCATTGACATATTTAATCTTTTTTTGAAACACCTCATCATAAGTCTTATTACTTTTTATCCTTTCTAGTAAAGATTTTTTGACAACCATTGGAAAAATTATTGATTTTTCACCATCCATGGTTATTCCAAAATCCATATTTACTAGATACATGAAAATAAAATCCCTTTTAACTCTCTTCTTGTTCAAAACTCTATGATCCTTTTTGATCAAATCATATTCCACCTTATATGCCTTCCCCAAGTGGTATTGTATTATGAAATCATAATCCATCAGTAGTTAAATCCATCTCATTTTCCTCATGTTGTGTTCTTTTCATGAGAAAATATACTTCAATCTCTTGTGATCAGTATAAATTTCACATTTGTTTCACCATAAAGATAGTGTATCCATATATTTAGATCAAAGATTACAGCTGCTACCTCAAGAGCATGAATGGGATAGTTTTGATCATGGAATTTTAGTTGTTGTGATGCATATGAAATAACTCCATCATTTCGTATAAGGATAAAACCATGTTCTTTCTATGAACCATCACTATAAATAACAAACTCATCATTCTATGATGGTAGTGTCAAGATAATATCATTGACTAATATTCCATTAATTTCATCAAAACATTATTTAGACTTTTTTTTCTAAAAAAATTTAACCCCTTGATGGGTGCTCTTGGTTAATGGGTTATCCAATTGGGAAAACATTTGGGTGAAACTTCTATAATAACCTGCTAAACCAATAACACTGAATACCTATGTTATACTCATCGGTTCGGGAAATCCTGGGATTTCAACGGCCTCTGAAGGATCAATATAGATTCCATCCTTAAAGAAAAAATAGTTTAGAAATTAAATCTCTTGAATCCAGAATTCACACTTGTTATTCTTCCCATGTAATTCATTTCATCTGAGGGTTTTTAAAATTGTGCGCAAGTGATTTTCCTGGTCATTGTATCTTTTTGAGTATACCAGGATTTTATCAATAAAAACTACTTATAAGTCATCAATATATTCCTTGAAAACTCTATTCTTTTGATCCCTGAAGACATAGGGTGAAGTAGTCAATCCAAAAGGCATTACTGTAAACTCGTAATACCTGTACCTGGTTTGAAATACTGTTTCCAGAATGTCTTCCTTCTCTACACACAATTGATGATATACAGATCATAGGTTAATCGTTGAAAAATACTTAGCTCAATGAAGTTGGTCAAATATATCATCAATGTGAGGTAGGGGTACTTGTTCTTTATTGTTATAGCTTTGATCTCCTTGAAGTCAATACACAACCTCATTGATCCATCTTTATTACTAATAATGAGGATTGGGGCTCCCCATGGAGAAACACTAGGGATAATAAATGCTTTATTACCCAATTAATCTAGTTGTTTCTATAGTTCCACTAATTCCACAGTGGCCATTCTATAAGGGTTCATCAATATGGGCCGTGAACCAGGAATTAAATCAATGGAAAACTCAATTTCTCATTCTAGAGAATGTCCAGGTAAATCCACTTGAAACACATCAGCATATTCTTTCACAACAGGTACATACTCTATTCAAACATTCTTTTCCTCACCCATAATTATTTCGATAGGCAGCTTGGAACATATGTACACAGGAGTGAAAAATATGACAAGGAGTTTCGTGTTTGACCCGAGGTATCCTGGCACACGACAATGGGCCCTACTGCACTCTTGGTTACGACACTCCCAAAGGATATGCTTTGGATAATTCAAATTTTCTTTAAAAACCATTATGAAGAATTTATGAGTATATACCTCTTCAAAGAAAACATTTTTTTATGATTATGGATTATATCCATAAAATTTTTAATTTATGTTAAGTGTTTTACATGAATTAAATTACGTATTGTAATTCATAAACAAATCTACTATATGCCATTGTTTTGAATTAGATCCTAGTGGAAGGAATGGAAACTGTATCAACACACATAACCCATGTCGCAATTTCCCTCCTACTCAAGATAATTATAGTGTATCTAGTGATTCAACTTGTGATGATCCACTTATCACCATACTAGGAAAACTCAGTCAGGTTATGAATAATAACCTTACTCGTATGTAGCACCCTGATCCACAATACAGAGGAACATTGTTAGAATGCTTCATGAGGCAATAACCACAAACGTTAAATGGGAGTACAAATCCATTTGTATACATGCAATGGATAAATTCCATAGAAAAAATATTTCATTCTTTGGGGAGTAGCGAAAGAGAAAAATGTGTCATGGTAATTTATCACCTCATGGGAGATGCAGATCAATGGTGTCCCTTAATCCCAAACACAATGGAAGATGAAGAAGTATCGGACATGGAATGGATGGAGTTTAAAGAGATTTTCCTAGAAAAATACATTCCTTTTGACCATTGAGGGGTTATGGAAAGTTAATTTATGTGTCTAAGGAAAAAGGAGGTTGAGAATGTCGTAAAGTATGAGACTAACATTACAAGGTTATAAAGGCATGAAAAAGATTATATATGTAACCCAAGGAATAGGATTAATCTATTTTTTGATGGGTTAAAACCATTTATCCATCGAGCATTAGTCTCACACTACTTTTAATCATACAAAGAAATTGTCTCATGTTCTATCAAGATAGTAAAGGAATTATCTATGTCATATGACTTCAATGAAAAGAAAGAGAAGAAGAGATATTATGATCACTTTATAAATGGAAATATGGGGTATAAAGAAAAAATTGAATATCCATACTACTGTAAATGTGGGATGAATCACCCCGGTAATTTCCTGAAGGGAATGAGAGTTTGTTACAAGTGTGGTGAAAATGGCCACCAATCTTGTGATTTCAAGGGAAAGAAAGAGAATTCCAATGTTGAATGCTACAATTGTAGAGAAAAGAGGCATTATGAAAATGAATGTCCTAAGTGCCAAGGGAACTTACCTCAGAAATGGCAAAGGGAGAAAGGCCAAGCTTATTCAATCATAACTATAGAGGTTGAAGCTCCGAATGACGTTGTGGTAGGTAATTTAATTCTTTTTCTCAAGTTTAGATAATGATTTATTTGATTCTGGATCATCACAATGTTTCATATCTTTTTAGTTTTCCATGAAAATTAGATATTTTATATTATACTTAACAAGGGAGTTGTTAGTAAAAACTCCTAAGGGAAGTATCATCGCAACTATGTTTTGTGAATCAGTTCCAATTAAGGAATATAAAAAATATTTATCTACTGATCTCATCATCATAAACGTGATTGAATTTGGTATAATCCTCAGAATGGATTGGATTTTGAACCATGATATGAAAATTTATTGTAATAAGAAGGAGGTTACAATTTTCAATGATGATAAGGAGCACTATATCTTTAGTGTAGAAACGTCACCACCTGATTCTTATCTAGATCCACCCCCAGTAGCTTTACTAAATTCAATTAATGGATTATATCCATAAATGTATCAATTTATGTTATGATTTTTACATGTTTGGAATTATGTATTGTTATTTATTAAATAAAATAGTGTCTTCCATTGTTTAGAAATGGGGAGTAGTAGAAGGAATGGAAACAGTATCAACGCACATAATCCGTGTAGGGGTTTCCCTCCTACTCAAGATAATTATAGTAGATCTAGTGATTCAACTAGTACTAATCAACTTATCACCATATGGGGATAACTCACTCTTGTTATGAATAATAACTTTTCCCGTATGGAGCACCCTGATCAACAATGCGGATGATAAATGTTAGAACACTTCCTATGGCATCAACCCCAAACATTCATTGGGGGTACAAACCCATTAGTATATGAGCAATTGATAAATTCTCTAGGGAAAATATTTCATGCTTTGGGGAATAGCGAAAGGGAAAAAGTTTTCATGGCAGTTTATCACCTCACGGGAGATACAGATCAATGATGGTCATTAATCCAAAGCATAGAGGAATATGAAGATGTATCAAACATGAAATGGGGGGAGTTTAAATATATTTTCGTTGAAAAACTCTTTCCTCATGACCATCGAGCATATATAGAAATAATTTTTTGAGTCTGAGGCAAAAGGAGGATGAAATGTCTCAATGTATAAGGCTAAATTTACGTGGTTAGCAAGACATGCAACAAATTATATAGGTAACCCAAGGAGTAAGTTTGATCGATTATTCAATGGGTTAAAACCATTTCTCCATTGAGAATTAGTCTCAAAATCCTTCTCATCATATGAAGATATTGTCTCATGTGCTACCAAGATAGAAAAGGAATTCCCTAAGTCATATGAATTCAAAGAAATTTAAGAGAAGAAGAGATCTACTGATCACTCTGGAAATGGAAATAAGGGGTAGAATGGAAATTTGAATATCCATCATGTGGTAAATGGGGAAGAAACACCCCAAGATTGTGATTTCAAGGGAACGAAATAGGCTGTCAATGTTGAATGCTACAATTGTAGGAAAAAGGGACATTATGAAAATGAATGTCCTAACCGCCAAGGGAACTTACCTCATAAAAGGCCAAGGGAGAAAGGTCAAGCTTATGCAATCACTACAACTAATGATGAAGCTCTAAAAGACGTGGTGGTAGGTTATTTATTGGTATCCTCAAGTTTAGCCAATGCATTATTTGATTCTGTATCATTGTATTTTATCATATATTCCCAGTTTTCTAAGAAAATTTGATATTTCCAATTTGATTTAACAAGGGATTTTTCAGTAATTTTTTTAAGGGAAGTATCATTGTAACAATATTAAGTGAATCAGTCTCTATTAAGGCATATAAACAATATTTATCTGCTGATCTAATTGTCATACCCTTTATTGAGTTTGATATAATCCTCTATATATATTGGATTTTGGACCCTGATGTGAAAATTTATTGTAAGAAGAAGGAGGTTATAATTCTCGATGATGATAAGAAGTACCTTATCTTTATAGTATAAATTTCACCATATGATTCTTATCTAGATCTACCTCTAGATGCTATACTAAATTCAATTATTGGGGAGGATGATAATGAAATAATTGTGGGTGAGGAAAAGAATTTTCAAATAAGGGATGTACCTATTGAGCAAGAATATGTTGATGTGTTTCCAGAGGATTTACTTAGACATCCTCCAGAATGAGAGTTTGAGTTTTCCATCGATTTAGTTCTTCGTTCAAGGACCATATTGAAGAACCCTTATAGAATAGCCACTGTGGAATTAGTGGAACTAAAGAAACAACTATTGTAATTGAGTTTTAAGGGATTTATTCACCCTAGTGTTTCCCAATGGGGATCCCTGTCCTTTTTGATATGAAGAAAGATGGATCTATGAGGTTGTGCATTGACTATAGTGAGATCTATGCTATAACAATAAAAAACTAGTATCCCATACCTCGCATTGATGATTTATTTGACCAACTTCATAGAGCTCAATATATTCAAAGATTGACATTCGATCTGGATATCATTAGTTGTGTGTGAAGAAGGAAGACATTTCAGAAACAGAATTTCAAACCTGGTATAATAATTATGAGTTTACGGTAATGCCTTTTGGATTGACTAATGCACCATCTGTCTTCATGGATCAAATGAATAGTATTTTCAAAGAATACCATGATGAATTTTTAGAGTTATTTATTAATGATATCTTGGTATAATCTAAAATCAACTAAGATCATGAAAATCATATGCACATTATTCTAAAGTCTCTTAGAAGAAATGAATTATATGAGAAGTTTAGCAAGCGCGAATTCTGGATTCAAGAGATTTCTTTTCTTGGACATATTGTCTCTAAATATGGAATATCTGTTGATCATTCAAATACCAAGGAAATCCAAGAATGTCCAGCACTAACGAGTATAACTAGGGTACATAGTTTTTTTGGTTTAGCTAGATATTATCAACGTTTCATTGAGAATTATTCCCAGTTGGCTAACCAATTATCCAAGATCCTATGTAAAGGGGTTAAAATTGTTTGGACAAAAGAGTGTGAAGAATGTTTTGAAGAACTGAAGAGAATATTAGTCAATTCTCCTATCTTGAATCTACCATCAGGGTACGATGGGTTTGTTATTTATAGTGATGCTTAAAATAAAGTAATTGGTTGCGTACTTATACATAATGATGGAGTTGTTGCCTATTAATCATGATAGCTAAAAATCCATGAGTAAAACTATCCCACTCATGATCTTGATTTAGCAGCTATAATCTTGGATCTAAAGATATTTAGACACTATCACTATAGTGAAAAATGTGGGATTTATATATATCACAAGAGTTTGAAGTATATTTTCTCACAAAAAGAACTCAACATGAGGAAAAGGATATGGATTTAACTACTTAAGGATTATGATTTCACAATACACTAGCACCCGGGGAAGGAAAATAAGATGGAAAATGATTTGAGTAGAAAGGGTCATGGAGTTTTGAACAATATGAGAGTTGAAAGGGATCGTATTTTTATGGATATAGTAAGGATTGGTATGGGAATAAACATGGAAGATGAATCATTAATAATTTTTCAAATGGTTATCTAACCATATTTACTAGAAAGGATAAAAAGTTTTCAGAGTAATGATGATGAGTTTAAAAGGATGATTAAAGCTGTAAATGATGGGGGATTGAGTGACTTTGTATATGAAGATGGAATTTAGATCTTTGGGAAAAGACTTTGTGTTCCTGATATACCAGATCTAAAAAAAGAATTTCTGGATTATTCTAATAGCTCCAATTACTCTATACAGCATGGGAGCACCAAATGTATAGAGATTTGAAGGAACATTTTTTGTGGGACAATATGAAGAGGGAGATTTCAGATTTTGTGTCAAGATGTATGGTTTTTCAACAAGTGTAAGCTGGAAGGAAATAGCCTGGAGGGGTCGTGAAACCTCTTCCCATACCTAAGTGGAAATGGGATAATATTACCATTGACTTTGTCATGGGGCTGCCAAATACTCCTAGAAGGAATGATGCAATATGAGTCATTGTCGATCATCTTACCAAGTCAGCACATTTTATTTCTATAGTAGAAGATTTACCACTTGAACATAAGAAAGAATACATATTAATGAAGTTGTAAGAATCCATGGTGTACCCCTATTTATTATTTCTGATTGCAATCCCCGTTTTACATCATGATTTAAGAAAATTCTTCAGAAGGCCTTGGATAAGGAACTATTTTTGAGCACTGCCTACCACCATCAAACTGATGGAAAATCAGAATAGAGTATTCAAACCTTAGAAGACATGTGGAGATCTTGCTCACATGGTTTTCAAGGTATGTGGGATCAATATTTACTTCTGGTAGAATTTTCATATAATAATAGATTCCATTAAAGTATTCATATGACACCATAGGAAGCGTTATATGGAAAGAGATTCCGCACACCAACTCGTTGGGATGATGTTTGTGAAAGAAAACTTGTTGGCCCAAAACTTGTTGAGGAAACAATGGAAAAGGTGAAGATTATCCAAACCCACATCAAAGCAGCTCAAAGTAGGCTGAAGAGCTATGCTGATAACTGAATGACAGATTTGGAATTTCAGGTAGGAGATCATGCTTTCTTGAATCTATCTCCATGGATGGGAGTTATATGATTAGGTAAGAAGGTTAAATTAAGTCACAAGTACATCCGAACTTTGGAAATTCAACAACTAATTTTGGTTTTAGCTTACCATTTGGAAATTCTATCAAGTCTCTCCAAAGTTCCCAATGAGTTTCAAGTATAACTATTGAGAATATACATTCTTAACCCAACACATGTACTCACCTATGATGAAATTGAAGTGGAACCTAATCTATATTCTTGTGAAGAGCCTGTCAAGATTCTTTATACTAGAGAAGAAGTGATGAGAAACCCGACGACTTGTCTGGTAAAATTTCTATAGAGAAACCATAAGATGGAATAGGCAACATGGGAACCCGAGGAACATATGATGAATAACCACCAAAATCTTTTTATACAGTGATATTCTAGAAATTTTGAGGAAAATTTTATTTTAAGGAGGAGAGAATGTAACACCCCAAGCTTCTGCGGTATGTTTTCCTCTAAATAATACAGTATCTTGTATAGTACGGAACATGGAGTTATAACAGACCACGACCGATCAAACTAGCTATTATGAATAGTAATAACCACTTTTTGAAATTTTATATTTTTTTCAAAATGGACTTCATTTTTGAATTTTGAATATCAAAATTAGCTTAGGGTGAATTTTTGGTTTTTTTATAAAAACTTTCATTTTTTGATGAATAGTGAAAAACACTCTGTTATTGGTTAAAACTGAATTTTTATTTAAATAATAATTTAATTTTTTTAAATTTATTTTAGGTCAAAATAGACACATAATACATATATAATTTCAATGTAATTCATTGTAATCATTTTATAATAAGTTTAGATATATATATATATATATATTTTATTGAACTTTTTCCTGTATTTTACCATTCTTCTAGGAGCATTTTAAAATTATCATAAAAATTTATTTTACAACTTATATGAGTTGAATTTCAAAAATTCGAGAGACATGGTTAATATAAGTAAGTAAAATGTGGTTCAATAAGATTAAAACACTTTTTGGTGAATAGTAACTTTTGCCTTTTTTCAACCATGGTTAAAAGTAAATTTAGTAATTAAGGGTAAAAATGTTATTATAATTACCATAAAACATGTACAAATTGTATTTTATAAGTTTTTTTTGACCAAAAAACCTTATAAATAAAATATGAATCACTTTGGTCCACGTGTATTTGATTAGGACATTTATTATTATTTTATTTAAAGAAGAGGTAAATGATTTAAATTCAATGTTTAATAACTATACCATTTTTTACATAGGGTTACAAAAAATATAAATTAGACTATAAATATTAATTGGAAAGATAAAAATATTTCCTACATAATGGTATTTTATTTATAGTTTTTATAAAATAAAAAAATTAATTTATTTATTGCACAATGACGATGAAGTAATTACTTAAATAATGAAATATTAAACTAATTGATAGTATTAATATTTAAATAAATGTAAATTGAGACTTATTATGAATTAAAATAACTTTATAGGTTAATATGACAATATATTGTTGATTAAATATATTTTATTCTATGTGATAATGTTTTTATGTCTTTCCAAAAAATCAAATACTATATAGTGTCAAAATTGACATAATTGAGTTTTAAAACCAAATACTATATTATTAATTGATATAAAATTCTTAAAAATATAAGGTTCATACAAATGATTTATATAAGGTTATATAATGTAATAATTAAATACATGGGGTTCTCTAGGCTTGTTATAGTATTTTATTAACCATATAATATAAAAATACAAAGAGACATGGTAAATATCATTCTACTTAACTAACAGTTAAATCTAAAATATATGGATAAAATGGAAAACTAAACTTGTCTAAAACATATTAGTTGAGGGTTTTTCGATCCTTACCCACATTATCCTTGAAATAAATCATTATGGAGACATTATAAATGGAAAATTATTTTATTCTAAAATAATATTTCATGCTTTTCCTAAAGTGAACCCCACCTCTCTTATAAAAGGGTAATTCTTCTTCTTTTAATTTCACACCTCCAATGACATTTGGTTCGGCCAAACCCTACCCGAATTTCCTCCCAAATTTCCTCCCTTCATCCTGTAGGTCTTAATTTTTTCATAAATCCAACCTATAGATCCATTTTTATCAAATAAAAAAGAACAACCCGAAGAAGAGGTAAATATTTCATCACCTCCTTCAAGTTCTTTTATTCTTCAACTTCCTCATTATTTGTTGTTTCCATTATAAAATAATAAATCATTTATTTTCTATATAAAATGATTTTATTATATAAATGGTAGAACCATACTCATTATTATATCCTTCATATGATTGAAAAATTCACCATACGTGCGTACGTATGGCTTACAGTCTCCACGTCGTGTTATAGTTTGTTATTCAAACACTTCATTATTTTGGATGGGTATAATAATTAGTATATCTAATGTAGATAATAAATATAACATGTTAATTATTCATTATATATTATATACAATCCAATTACAAATGATTTCACCATCAATATAATGATATTGTCGCTCGTGTGCATGTACGGATTACAGTCTCCATGAATGCGGTGAGATTCATTCCCCATCATAATTATTCAAGAAATATTTCCATTTTATGATTAAAAATAATGTTTAAGAATTTAATATCATTCTGGATATGAAAAAATTCATCCTATCCATAAAAAATATGGCTTATGTAACCGATAATATAATGGAAAACCGACCAGATAACATCATTTCTTCCTCTAGGTGCCATTTCTAAATAATGTCATAAACTAGATTTGTTTATGAATCATAATATATAATTCCAAATGTGTAAAACACTTAAAATAAATTGAAAAATTTATAGATATAATCCATAATCATGAAAAAGCATTTTCTTTGCAGAGGTATATAATCAAAAATCTTTCATAATGGTTCGTATTGAAAATGCAAATTATCCTAAGCATATCCCCCAGAAGTGTTGTAACCAAGACTATAGCAAGACACATTGTCATGTACCAGGATATCCCAGGTCAAGACTAAAACTCCTTGTTGGAGTTTTCAATACTAGATACATCAGTGCTAGAGCTGCTTTTACCTACTCATATCCAGAGAGGGATTATTTACTTGTAAAATACACAAAATCACTACATTACCAAGATTCTATTAAGTTATTCTATACCAATCATCAAAGTATATGTTAGGGTAATGTGATCTGATTAGAGTTTTTCTAAATCTAGTTTCCAAGGATTGTACAATACTTCCTTTGATACCAACTGTAACACCCCTAGCCTAGTTACCTAGAGTCGGCGAATTCTTACATAACATTGGCATGATATACAGAATCATTTCTTGAAAGACCGATCAATTTAGTAGCCTTGGAGGTACTAGATTAATTCATAAGTTTTACATTACATCATAAAATAAAAACATCAATAAAATTTTGTCCCCATTGTAAAAATTAATATCCTTATCTAATCCCTGTAGGTCAACCATAATATATTTCATCACTTCCGGGAAAAAAAACATAGACAGTGGTGAGCTTAGATGCTCATTAAGGATAACAATATAGCATAAACATTCATAAATCAGTATAAAAATTTAAGAAAATATATAAGACTAAAACAAAAGCCTTTTATACTTAAACTGCTGCATAATATGGAAATGATAAAATCATATAATTCCATTTAATTATTCACATGGTTATTCTACTATTTGAATAATCACAATCAATATAATCAGCCAATTTCATAATGATGGAATGCATAATGCTAGTTTCATAACTACAGAGTCAAGGCCTTATACCAAGACTACAAATAGGATTTTGTCAAGGCCCTATGCCAAGAAGGTAGTTTGTTTCATGAGACCTACCGATGCATCGAGTAGCTATAGCGGGCTCCACCCATCACTTACTATGTCCAATTATTTCCTCATATGAAAAGGATTAAACAAAACATAAAAATTCAAATTAAAACTAGAATACAAAATATCAATACATTATTTGTAAACAATGAATGGTATAATAATAACACATAAACTGTCAAACATATCACAAAACCTTCAACATAATATGGAATATTTGTATCATAATAAATCAACTTCAAACAAGATTAAAATCAATCAAATGATGTTGACATATATGGAATCAAAACTTTTTATAGAGAAATATCTATTTCTGTTTTGAATTCATTTAAAAGAAATTTAATTATAAAAGAAAACATTTAATTTGAAAATATTATCATAATCTTGTATGGGAAGATTTAATGATGTTATTATGAAATAAAATAGCCACATCCGCTATATAAGAAAAAAATACATTCTTACCTTAATTTTGTCGAAAAGGCCATAAAGTACCTTGTCTGGAAAATGACTGTAAGATTTCATTAAAACCATTTTATAAAAAGATAAAAAAGGGAATAAATGTCTGTAACCCATAGTATAGTAAATATTAAATTTTTTTGAAATATATTTTTAATAGACATGGATGTGGATGATAAATAGGTCCTAGTAGATACTTACGTCAAAACAACCTCGGATAATAAAGAGATTGTGAAATTAACTTCTACATTGTACTTTTCCTTATTCGATGGTATGTTAACCTCATGAATAATATTTAAAACATTGTTATTAAATTATAAAAGATTCATATACATAAATAGGATATCATATATGATCTTATAATATTTCTTGGTTAATAATATTTTATTAGTATTATCGTTTTAGGTGTTAACTGATCCATTTTACTTTATATGTTCGATTACATAATCCATGTTTGTTATGGATAGGATGTATTTGATTCATATAAATAATGATATTATGTTCTTAAAAATTATTTTTAATCAAAAAATGAAAATTATTCTTAGATGATTACGATGTGGGAAGAATCTCATTGCGTTCGTGAAGATGGTAATCCATACGTACACACAAGCAAAAATATCATTATATTGATGGTTAAATCATATGTAATTGGATTGAATACCAACTATAACTCCTCAACCACAGTTACCCAGATTAAGTTCATTATTACATAACATTGTCAAGATACAAGGAATCATGTCTCGAAAGATAGATCAGTTTAGTATCCTTGGATGTACTAGATGCATTGATAAGTTTTACATTACATCATGAAATAAAAACATCAACAAACTTTTGTCCCCATTGAACACACTTTTATCCTTATCCTATCCCTGTAGGTCAACCATAAAACATTTATTCACATCCTAGGAAAAATAAAACAACGAAATGGGTGAGCTTAGATGCTCAATATGGATAACAATATAGAAAAAAGTTTCATAAATAAGTATATACATTTAAGGCACTGTATAAGACTAAAACAAAATCCTTTTAAACGTAAACTTTAGTATAATATGGAAAATATAAAATATAATAATTACATTTACTTATTCACATGGATATTATACTAATCGAATAATCACATGCAATATCAATTTCCACTTTCATAATGATTGAATGCATAATGCGAGACTTTCTAACCACATAGTCAATGCCTTGTTCCAAGACTAAAAATTAGATTTTTTCAAGGACTTGTTACAAGATAGTAGTTTGTCTCATGAGACCTACCATTACATCGAGAAGCTATAGCAGGCTCCACCCGTCACTTATGAAGTCCAATGCATTCCTCACATGAAAAAGTTTAAACATAACAAAAACATTCATTTTAAAACTGGCATACGAAATTTCAATGCATTATCCATAATACATGAATGGTATAAAAATAACACATCCATAGTAAAAAAATCACAAAACCTTCAATAAATTATGGAAGATTTTTATCATAATAAATCAACTTTATACAAGTTTGAAATCCATCAACAGATGTTGACATAGATGAAAATGATTTGTAAAACTCTTTGAGAGAAATATACATTTCTAATAAAAACATTTAGAAGTCACACAATTTATATAGGAAGCCATTTAAATACATTTTTGAATCATAGGGTCAAATACAACTTTGAAACTTTTTAATGGAAATAACATTTTAAAAACAATCACGTCTATAAAAATAAATCCTTAATGTTATTTTGAAAACATGGACATTAATGAGAATGATTTAGAAGAATAAATATTTGAACCATTTAAAATGATGATCTAGTTAAAGAGTCCCTTACATAAAAATTTAAAATATTTGTATTTAATAGATTTTTATGAAACACAAATGTGGATGATAAAGAGGCCCTAATAGATACTCCTGTAAAAACAACCTCGAATAATGAACAGATTGTAGAATTTACACTTACGTTGTACTTTTCCTTAGTATATGGTGTGTTAACCTCCTATAAAATAGTTAATTTTTGTATTAAATTATTCAAAAATCATATACAAAAATATGATATCAAACATGATCTTATAATATTGCATTGTTAATATTATTTTAGTAGTAGCATCGGTTCTGGTGTTAATGGATTTGATTTTCTTTATATGATTGGTTAAGTAAGTCATGTTTGTTATGGATAAGATGTATATGATTCATATAAATAATGATATTATGTTCATAATTTTTTTTAATCATAAAATGAGTATTATTCTGGAATGATTATGATGGGTAATGAATCTCATCCCGTTCGTGGAGACAATAATTCGTACTTACGAAGGAGTGACAAAATCATTATATTAGTGTTGAAAATGTATTTAATTGGATGGTATATCATATTTACGTAATCACTTACATGTTATATTTATTATTTACATCAGTTATACTAATTTTAATTCCCATACAAATAATGAAGTTTCTGAATAACAAACTACACCACGACGTAGAGACGATAATACATAACTACGCATGTATAGTGACTTTTTCATTCATATGATGGATTTAATAATGAATATGGTTGTACGATTTTTATAATAACATAAAAATATATAGAAGATACTGGATTTATTATTTTATAATTGAAACAACAAAGAAATAGGAAGTGGAAGAAGAATAGAACATGAAAGAGGCGATGAAATATTTACACCTTCTTTGGGTTCTTCCTTTTGATTTGATCAAAAGGCCTCCTTAGGTTGGCTTTATGAACAAAGTAAGGACTATATGATGAAGGGTGGAAAGTTAGGAGGATATTTGGGTAGGGTTAGGCCGAACCTAATGGCTTTGGAGGTGTGAAATTAAGAGAAAGGGAAGTATCCTTTTATAAGAGATGTGAGGGTCACTTTAGGAAAACCTTGAAATATTATTTTATAATATAATAATTTTTCTGTTCCTAATGGCTCCAAAAAGATATATTTAGAGGAAAAGGTGGGTATGGGTCTAAAAACCTTAAAAAATATTTTTTAGACCGGTTTAGGTCACCATATTAAACATATCTTTTAGGTTTAACTCTTAGTTAAATAGTTTGACATTTTCCCTGTCTCTTGGTATTTTTATATTATATGGTTAATAAACTTACTATATTAGGAGAAGATAATACCATGTGGTTAATTATTAATATACTTATCATTATATAAGTTATTTGTAAAAACCTTATATTTTTAAGACTATTATATAATTTAATAATATAATATTTGTTTTAAATACTCATTTATTTCAATTTTGACAGTATTTAGTATTTGGTTATTGTGAAAGTCATAAAAACATGATTAATTCGAATAAAATACATTTAATCTATAATAACATGTCATATATACCTAGAAAAATCGTGTATTGCTTCAAAACTTTCAAATTATATTTATTTTAATATTTATAATACCATTTATTTGATTTATTCATTAATAAGGTAATTAATGCATCATCATTGTGTCATAAATAAATATAATTATTTAATGTATATAAATTATAAATAAAATATATATAGGAAATCGTTTTAAATTTCAAAATAGTTTTTAATGTCTAAAAGATAATTTATATAACCCCATGTAAAATATGTCTTACTAAAAGATATATGTTTATGTCTTTTTTGTCATTACTTTAAATTAATTAATATAAAGTGTCATTATCATTCTCATGTGGATCCATGGAGTCCCCAAATCAAACCAAGGATGCCCGTTTCGGACATGTATCAACTAATATGAATAGTATAGATGTTAGGTATTTTAATATTATTATAATATTATATTTTTACCCTTATTTACCGGATTTACCCTTTAACCATTGTAAATAGAATATTTACTGAAGTAAATATTCATAATGTCTAAAAATAAACATTTACTATTTACAAAAAATAGACCTTTTAATTCCAAATATGGAATCAATTTTTCTAAATTCAAAACACAGAAGTGGCAAAAAATAATTTAAAATTAATTCCCATAGTCAAAACAAAAAAGCGTGTTTTTATGAAATGATAAGTATAAAAAGATTGACATATGCTTGTGTCCAGTTTAAATGTGATATTACATAAAATGACCTAAATTATAATTAATGATAAAAATATAATCTATTTATACTCCAAAACTACTCAAATGTATAATTTAATAATAATTTTTTTAATAAAAAGTTGTTTTTAATTAAAATTTTGTATTTTTCACTATTCATCAAAAATTGTATGTTTTTAGAAAAGTACCAAAAATTTTTCCAAAAAAAATATTTATTTCCCTTTTATAAATAAGAATTTAATTTCTCTAAATTGAATATATAAATATGTCAAAAATTGGATTTAAAAAGGGTTTTCCATTAAAAGGGTGAAATACTGCATTTTATAAAAAATACATCTTTTATCATAAAATTTGATTTTTTCTTATATTATTTCTCAAAAACACATAAAAATAATGTCACAATTATATAGGATATATAATATTTAAAATTTGGTTAATACTATTTATAACCTTTTTTATGAATAACTAGTTTGGTAAGTCGTGGTGTGCTCGAACTCAGTGTTATGTGTAGTGCAAGTTATTAAAATAATTTGAAGAGAGAACATACTATACACTATTATGTTGTTACATTCTCCCTCCTTCAATATATTCTATCCTCGCAATTTGAAATTTTTCTTCAAAAATAAATTGTTAATAAGTGAAAAATAACATAGTGGAAAACCCACATCGAAAATTGGGTTAAAAAAATTGTTTTCCTAATAAGAGGGAAAGAGAAATGACAAAGTCACCACTAAATTATGATATCCATTAAGAGATCATTGATTAAAATTATAGACACATAATTAGAGGAAAAAGTAAATATTTATAGAGAGTGATTGAGGTCATCAATCACACACAATTGTAAAATTGAGGGCCTCAAATCCGTCAATCAAAGATGATGCAAAATATCATCGGTTCAACAAAACATATAGTATTAGGATAACAAATTTTTTCTTTTAAGATCACATAACTAAATTTTAATAATTAATTTATTCATAGAATAAGAGGAAAAGATAGATATATACTTTACATGTAGAGTTTCATCCTTCGACCAATTCCTACCACAAACTAATATTTCACTCCAAAAGATAATATAATTCAAAAATATTCTATTTATCATAGTCGTATAGGGTTCCAAAAATAAGTAATTTATAATTCATTTGACTGACTATTTGAAAAAATACATAATAAAAACAAGAAAATCACATATGCCAGTGGTAGGTGATCCACCATTGTCGCCCTTCGGTTGTTGGTTCAAGTCTCGCAGCCTTGCCAGATGAGACGGGTTGTCGCCCGACCTCTGGATTGTCCTTTTTATTAAAATCAAAAAATAATCTCTAGAAATGATTTAACCTTAATAATAGTATCCAATGTAAAACTTAATCGATTCTATCCTTTAGACTTACCTAAAATACTTCTGTCTAAACTCACAGTCTAAAACAAATATGGAAGGTAAACACAACGAAGATCTTTTTCCACGTAATAACTTGAGAATACATTCTTCATGTATTCTTTTAAAACACTATAACACCCAGAATTTCCATAAAACCTTATTGATTATATCAATGATCTCTTATTATTTATAGAATACGGGATATACTTCTTCTATCCAAAAATGTTGTTAATTCCAGAAATGATGGAATATACAAATCATAAATTAGTTACAAGGTAGTCATGAATATCGAATATAATTTTTCCAAATATATCATATGTTATTCAAAAATCACTACCTCAGTATCAAGAACATATTATGGTTTACCTTTCCTTCAGCCATTTATTTTCAAAAAATATTAACCTGAAATTGGGTCACTTTACATGGTACCATACAATCTCAAATCCTTGCTGAAATAGTACTGCAATACAGTCATTTTTTATTTCCATAATTCATATAATCAATATATCGTTGATATAACACTCCAATGAGATAAATCATTAATAAACTCATAATAATGATAGTTATTCATCTTCACTTTTTTAATTTAATAACATGATTTTTATCCAATAGAATCATTTGGGGCATTCTCTGATTATTTTGAAATTGATTTGCGTAGTGTCCCAACTCTTTGCAGATGAAGCATTGTACATTTGAAATCTTTTTCTTACCCTTTCAATCAGTTACTTGGTGCCCTTTTTCTCCAAACATATAATAAGCTCCCATTCCCTTCAATAATTTACCAATTTGATTATTTTCACAATTATCACATATGGGAAAATCCTTCACCCCTTCCCTTTATCCATATTTTTCCCTACCATCCTTTTCTTCTCTTGCTTTTGTTGAAAGCCATAGGACTCAAAGAATTCTTTACTTATCTTATTATCACATGATACTATTTCTTCATATGATTAGAATATGTGGGATTCTATTTCCATTTTAAATGTTGTCTTAATATAATAAAAGATATGATCCTTCATAATCTTTAGATCTTGCGTATTTCTGGAATACTCAATAATTCTACTAGGCTCTATTTCTAAACAATGTCATACACTAGTTTAGTTTATAAATCACAATGCATAATTAAAAACATGTAAAATACCTAAAATAAATTGAAACGATTTTGAATATAATCTATTAACATAAAAAATGTTTTCTTTGATGAAGTATTTACTTATAAATCTTTTATAATGGATTGTATAGAAAATATGAATTATCCTAAGCATATCCCCCAGGAGTGTCATATCCAAGAGTGCATCAAGGGTCTTTGTTGTGTACTAGGATACCCCAGGTCAATCCCAAAACTCCTTGTCTGAGTTTCCACTTTTAGGTACATCTGTGCAAGATCCGCCTCTACCTTTTCATATCCAGACAAAGATGCACTGCTTGGAAAATACCCAAAATCTATACATTACCAGAATTCTAGGATGTTCTTATATACTAATCCTCAAAGTCTATCTTAGGGTAACATTCTCTATTTAGAGTTTTCTGAATCTAGTTTCCTTGGTTTGTACTAAAATTCCTCTAATACAAACTGTAATGCTCAACCCCAGTTATCTAGAGTCAGTGCTTTATTACATAATATTGTCATGATACAAGGAATCATGTCCTGAAAGACCGATCAGTTTAGTATCTTTGGAAGTACTAGATAAATTCATAAGTTTTAAATTACAACATTAAATAAAAAAATAAACACGAATTTGGTCCCATTTAAAACACTTATATCCTTAGCCTATCCTTGCTGGTCAACCAAATAATATTTCTTCACATCCTGGGAAAAACAAAACATAGAAAGTTGTGAGCTCAGATGCTCAGTAAGGTTAGAAATATAGCAAAAACCTTCATAAATAAGAATTAACATTTAAGGCAATATATAAGACTAAAAAAAGCTTTATAATATAAAATTCAAATAATCTGGAAAAGTTAAAATCAAATAATTCCATTTACTTATTCACGTGGATATTCTACTAGTCGAATAATAACATTCAATATCAATAACCACATTCATAATGATCAAATGCATCATTCCAGAATTCATAACCAGATTGTGAAGGCCTTGTTCCAAGACTAAAAATAATATTTTCTTCATGTCCTTGTGCCAAGACACTAGTTTTTCTCATGAGACCTGCCGATGCATCGAGGAGATATAGTGGGCTCCACCCGTCACTTACTACGTCAAATACATTCCTCATATGAAAAGTTTTAAACATAAGATAAACACTCATATTAAAACAAGAAAATGAAATGTCAATACTTTATCCATGAACCATGAATGGTTTTAAAATTACACATCCATAGTCAAACACATCACAAAACCTTCAATACAATATGGAGGATTTGTATCATAATAAATCAACTTCAAACAAGTTAAAAATCCATCAAAGGATGTTGACATAGATGAAAATGATTTGTAAAACTCATTGAGAGAAATATCCATTTTTCGTAAAATCTGTTAAAATTCACACAATTTATAAAGGAAGATATTTAAAGAAATTTTTGAATAAAATTTTCTCATACTACTATGATTCTTTTGAAAAGAATTTACATTTTAAAAGCAATCATATCCATATAAACAAATAAATAAAAACCATTTTAAAAAACATGGACATTAATGAGAATTATATAGTGAAATATTACCTTCCAAAAAACCATAAAATATTCCTTTTGAAAATATTTTTATGAAACACAGATGTGGATGATAAAGAGTCCCCAATAGATACTCAAGTAAAAACAACCTCGGATAATGAAGAGATTGTATAATTAACCCTTACCTTGTTCTTTTCCTTAGTCGATGGTATGTTAACCTCTAGTATAATATTTAAAACATTTTTATTAAATTGTACAAGAATTATATACATAAATATGATATCATATATGATCTTATAATATTGATTTCTTAATAATATTTTAGTAGTATTATTATGTTGGGTGTTAACTGATTCGTTTTCCTTAATTTTATTGATTATGTAAGTCATGTTTGTTATGGATAGGATGTAATAGATTCATATATAGAAATATATTATGTTTATAAACATTTTTTTAATCATAAAATGAAAATTATTCTTGAATGATTATGATGCGGAATGAATTTCATCTCGTTCGTGGAGACGGTAATCCGTCCGTACGCATGAGTGATAATATCATTATATTGATGGTGAAATAATATCTAATTGGATGATATATCATATATATAGAATAATTAACATGTTATATTTATTATTTACATCTGTTATACTATTTACTATATCTATCCAAATAATTAAGTGTTTGAATAAAAAACTACACCACGACGTGGAGACAGTAATCCGTACGTTCACACGTATAGTGACTTAGTCATTCAGATGATGGATAGAATAATGAATATGGTTGTAACATTTTTATAATAACATCATATTATATTAAAGATACTGAACTTATTATTTTATAATTGAAATGGCACTAAAAGAAGAAGCGGAAGAAGAAAAATATTTGAAAGAGGTGACGAAATTTTTTCCTCCTCTTCGGGTTCTTCCATTTGATTTGATCAAAAGGGCTCCATAGGCTGGATGTCCTACCAATAGAAGACCTCTAGGATGAATGGAGTAAAGTTAAGAGGATATTGTGGCATGTTTGGTCCTAACCAAATGGCTTTAGAGGTGTGATATTACGAAAAGGGTAAGTACACATTTATAAAAAAGGTAAGGGTCACTTTAGGAAAGCTTGAAATATTATTTTGTAATAAAATAATTTTTGGTATATAATGGCTCCAAAATGATTTACTTAGATTTTAAGGTGGTTATGGGTAATAAACATCTAAACCAATTGGTTTCATTCATGTTTAGGTCACCATATCAACCTTATCTGTTAGATTTAACTCTTAGTTAAATATTTTGACATTTACCATGTCTCTTTGTATTTATATATTATATTGTTAAACAACATACTTTAACAATCCAATAGATGCTCATGTAGTTAATTAATAATAAAAATATAATTATATAAGTTAATTTTCAGATCTTGAGATTTTTACGACTATTATAGAATTTAATAATATAATATTTGTTTTAAAAACTCATTTATGTCAATTTTGACACTATTTCGTATTTTGTTTTTGTGAAAGTCATAAAAACTTGATTACTTCGAACCAAGTACATTTAATAAATCCTACCATGTCATATTCCCCTAGAAAAGTTTTGGTTGGCAATGAAACATAGAAATTATAATTATTTTAATATTTACAGTACCATTTATTTGATTCTTTCATTAATAAGGTAATTACTGCATCATCATTGTGTCATATATAAATTTAACTATTTAAATTATAAAAATTAAAAATATAATATAATTATGTACTAAATATTTTTATCATTAAAATTAGTATTTATAGTCATTATGATAACTTATATAACCCCATGTAAAAATTGATTATTAAAAGATATATGTTTATGTCAATTGTTTTACATTAAATTAGATAATATAAAGTGACATTATCACTCACAGGTGGTTCCATGGGGTCCCAAAATCAAAACAAGGATTCCCATGGTTGGAAGTGTATCAAAAAATAGGAATTGGAAACATGTTAGGATAATTTAATATTATTATAATATAATTTGTTTACCCTTAGTTACCGGATTTACCCTTTAACCATGATAAATAAAATATTTAACGAAATAATTATTCATATTGTCTAAAAATAAAAGTAACCTATTTACACAATTTGGAACTAATGATTCCATATATGGAATCTATTTTTCTAAATTCAAAACATAGAAGTAGAAGAAATTAATTTATAATTAATTCCCATTGTCAAATAAAAAAAGCGTGTTTTTAAGAAATAATAACTATCCAAAAATTGAAACTTTTTTATGTCAAGTTTAAATGTAATATTACATAAAATGACCTAAATTATATTAAATGATAAAAATATAATCTAATGATACCTTAAAACCACTCAAATTTATTATTTATCATGACAAATAATTTTGAATAAAAAGTTGTTTTTAATTAAAATTTAGTATCTTCACCCTTCATCAAAAATTGAATGTTTTCAAAAAAGTACCAAAATTTTATCCAAACTAAATTTTTATGCCTCTCTAATAAAGAAGAATTTAATTTCACTGTATTTAATGTATAAAAGTATCAAATATTGGATTTAAAATGGGTTTTCTTTTAATAGGCTGAAAAACTACATTTTTTTTGAAAAATAAATCCTTTATCATAAAAATTGAATTTTTCTTATATTATGTCCAAAAAACAAAAAATATGAATCTTAAAATTATATAGGATACATAAAATTTCAAATGTGGTTAATACTATTCAAAAATTCTTTTTTTAACGACTAGTTTGGTATGTTGTGGTGCGCTTGAACTCGTTGTTACGTTTTGCGCAAGATATTGAATTGCTTTGAAGAGAAAACATACTATAAAATCTTCAGTAAATATACAATTAAAGATAATAAATTTTACCTTATCTTAACGATCCTTGGATTTTTATATAATAATTTATTATAATTAAATTTATGTAATGATATGTGTAAAAGGATGGTTCTGTAACGCCTCGACCCTAGTTAACTAGAGTCAGTGCCTTATTACATAACATTGACATGATACTAGGATTCATGTCCGAAAGGACATATCAGATTAATAGCCTTGTAAGTACTAGATACATACATATATTTTACCTTATATCAAGAAATTAAAACATCAACACCATTTTTCCCCATTGAGCACACTTATATCCTTATCCTATACCTACAGGTCAACCATAACAAGGAAGGAGCAATACTAGGATGAGTGCCCGGTCCCCCAAAAATATATTAATAAAAAGAGAGTACAAAGTTCATAGGAGAGAAAGAGAGAAAACTACAGGCCTCACAACATCATATGTCAGAATTCATCAAAGATGTCGTCACCACCGCCATTTAAGAATTCATCCGGATCCGGAAACTCCCATTCAGAGTGTGGATCATATTGACTTAGAATTTGGATGTATTGCTCCCTTAGACGTAGCTGCACTGGAGACATCAGTTCGGTGATTCTACTTAGTCCCCTCTTTTGATCCGAGTCTTTCAAATTTCTATTTTTTGTAGAAGACCTGGTGGATATGGTCCTCGGCATGTTGGAGTAATCTTTTCTGGGTTTCCTCTTTGGTGGAGCGGTGGAAAATTCATTGCTTTCGTTCCTTTTCACCCCATTCTTGAGAATCACACTATAGGATTCCTTCATATGACCCTCTGAATGGCATTATTGGTTCTCCTTACCCTCATACAGCATTTGAGAGCCCTCATGCACCAAGGAAGCTGTATCCCGGGAAGGTTCCTTGTTAGCGTCCATAGGTTCCAAACACGGAGAATACCCCCCACTGTTTTGAGTCTTTCTGCTTGCTTCTAAGCAGTCCTGCCCACCCAAGGATATCTCTTTGTCATATTTTTTCTCCATAGAATCATTCTCACTCACCACTGCCTCAAATAGTTTTCCAACTACTGTTCTAAGAGTCTCCTTCACCAGGTTCAGAAGTTCACATTTCTATGTCCCATCACATCCCTCACTTGACTTCTCCTCTCCTATCTTTTCAGCCTCATTCAACTTTGCATTTTCTAGAACTACATAGCTGTTTGTAGAGTAATTTAGAAACTCATCAGACCTTACCTGCACCAGGATAGAAGATGTATTCTGATGTGTATCCACAGGAGCATCAAGAAACTGTTTCTGCTCTAGCCCCTGCCCATAAATTGAAAGTCATAGGTTGCAGCATCCATGCCTAATCCGCCATCACCTTGAATCAGTTTTTCAGATTTCTCATACTTAGTATTGTGCACATTAGATTCGTCTAAGTGAGTATGAACACCAAATGCACAAGTAAAATCCCCATTTCCACTCAGCTCTAAGCTTCCCTGTCTTCCCATGGCAGCTGAGCTCAGATAAATTTCAGTTGCCTACTTCAATTACTCCATTGCACCACGATCGGTAGAACCAGGTTCCATGGGAGATCCCTTCATCATGTCCCCTGAGGACACCTCCTGAACCCAATAAGGAAAAATCACAATTTTCCCAAAGATTGTAATGGGTTGTACCTGACTTTCCTGATGCGCACCTACTATAGGAGACTGAGCAGTCATAGGGATGCTATTCTCCTTCAGACTGGTGCCTCCACGCTGATTCTCATCTGCAACTTCAGCACCACCCAACATTGCTGTAGTGAATGCCGAATTTGGTGTAGGACCCGACTGGTCATCAAGTGTTTTTATACAGAAATAAGCAGTATCATGTCCCTACTATTGACAACCATTGCAAAAGAGGGTCTAAGAATCATAGATAATGTTCTGGGCATACCTGTACTCACCTTCAACAACAATCCACACCATCACAGGCAGAGTCCTTGAGAGGTCCATCTCAACACAGATCTTCATGGTTAAAGGGTTATCCATGGAGGTCATATGATGATCAAAAAAATAAACCGACCAGTTGAGTTTCCTATAGACTTGAGCAATCCAGGGTTTTGGATTGGGAGAGGAAGACCAGGAAGCTGAAGCCAGATCGCCAAATTGGGAGAGTTGTGGTTCATATGATACTCGAAAGACCACCGAGGAAGATGAAAGGAAGACCCAGAGGAGGCTTTCCGAATTTTGGACCACACCCTCCCCAGGTCATCCTCATCAGCAAAGAGAATAAGGAGCTGTCGCGGTCCCAAGATCCCTACCTGCGCGTGACGCTTCAGTCCCCAATGTATAAGACTAAAATATAAACCTTTTAAACTTAAAATTCAGCATAATATGGAAAAGATAAAATCAAATAATTCCATTTACTTATTCACGTGGATATTCTACTTGTGTAATAATCACATGCAATATCAACATCCACTTTCATAATGATGGATTGCATAATGATAGACTTCATAACCACATTGTCAAGGCCTTGTGAAAAGACTACAAATAAGATTTTTTCTAGGACTTTTTCGAAGATACTATTTTGTCTCATGAGACCTACCGATTCATCAAGGTGCTATAGTGGGATCCACACATCACTTACTATGTCCAATGCATTCCTCATATGAATAGGTTTAAACATAACAAAAACATTCATATTAAAACTAGCATACAAAATTACAATAATTTATCAATAAAACATGAATGTTTTAAAAATAAAACATCCACAATCAAACATATCTAAAAACATTCAATACAATATCAAAGATTTTATCATAATAAATAAACATCAAACATGATTAATATCCATCAAGTGATGTTGACATCGACGAAATCAAAACTTTTTTTAGAGAAAAATGTCTTTGTATTTTGAAATAATTTAAAATACTTATAATTATAATAGAAAACATTTTGTGTGAAAATAATCTTATATGATTGTATGGGATGCTTCAACAATGTTAAAATGGAAAAAATAGCCACACCCTCTATATAAGTTAAAAAAGACATTCTTACCTTAATTTTGTTGAAAAGGTCATAAAGTACCTTATTTGGAAAATGACTGAAATATTCATTTCAAACCATTTTATAAAAATTAAAAAAAGGGTATAAATTAAATTAAACCATATTCTATTAAATAGTAAAAATGTTTTGAAATTAATTTTTAAGAAACATGGATGTGGATGAAAAAGAAGTCTCAATAGAGTTTTACGTAAAAACAACCTCAGATAATAAAAATATTGTCAAATAAATCCCTCCATTGTATTTTCCCTTAGTTGATGGTATGTTATGCTCATGTATAATAGTTAAAACATTATTATTAAATTATACAGGAAAACTATACATAAATATGATATCATATATTGTCTTATAATATTTCTTTGTTAATAATATTTTAGTAGTATCATCGTTTCGGGTGTAAACTCACATGTTTTCCTTTATATGCTCAGTCACTTAAGCCATGATTACTATAGATAGGATGTATTGAATTCATATACTGAATGATAATAAGTTCTTGAAAATTATTTTAAATCCTAAAATGAAAATTATTCTTGAATGATTATGATGGGGAATGAATCTCACCACGTTCGTGGAGACGGTAACCCGTATGTACGCACGAGTGATAATTTCATTATATTGATGATGAAATTGTATTTAATTGGATTTTATATAATATATAAATAATAATTAACATGTTATATTTATTATTTGCATTATTTATACTCATTATTATATCTATCCTAAATAATGTGGTTTTTGAATAACAAACTATAACTCAACAAGGCGACAGTAAGCCGTAGGTATGATGTATGGTGACTTTGTCATTCATATGATGGATAAAATAATGAATATGGATGTACCATTTTTATAATAAAATATCATTATAAAAAATATAATGGAGAAATTATCTTATAATGGAAACAAAAAAGAGAGAGGAAGTAGAAGAAAAAAAGAACTTGAAAAAGGTGATGAAATATTTACCTCTTCATCGGGTTCTTCCTTTTGATTTGATCAAAATGGCTCTTTAGGTTGGATTTTTGACCAAATTAAGGCCTCTAGGATGAATGGAGGAAAGTTGGGAGTATATTTGGGTCAGGTTTGGCCGAGCTGAATGGATTTGGAGGTCTGAAATTAAGAGAAGGGGAAGTACCCTAATATAATAGAGGTGAGGGTCACTTTAGGAAAAACATGAAATATTATTTTATAATAAAATAATTTTCGGATTATAATGGATCAAAAATGATTTATTTCGAGGATAAGGTGTGTATGGGTTGAAAAAACCTAATTCTACAGGTTTTGGACAGGTTTATGTCACCACATTAACCATATATTTTAGATTTAACTCTTAGATAAATAATTTGACATTTACTATGTCACTTTGTATTTTTATATTATATGGTTAATAAACTTACTATAAATATCCAAGAGAACCCAATGTGGTTAATTATTAATAAATATAATCTTATCAATGTCTTTTGGATGAACGTTAGATTTGTAGGAATATTATATCAATTAATAATATAATATTTGTTTTGAAAACTCAATTATGTCAATTTTGACACTATTTGGTATTTGATTTTTTTTGAAAGCCATTAAAACATTATCAATTAGAATAAAATTTATTTAAACAAACCAAAAATGTCATATTAACCTATAAATTTGTGTAATTTATAATAAGTATCAATTTATAAAAACTTGGACGTTTATAATATCAATTATTTTTACATTTCATTATTAAGGTAATTACTGCATCATCATTTTGTCATAAATAATTTAAATTATTTAATGTATGAAAATTATAAATAAAAAAAATTATTTGGTAAAGTGTTTTATCATTGTAATGAATATTTGTAGTCAAATTTATATTCTATGTAACACTATATTAAAAATGGTTTTGTTATTAAAATTTTATTTTAATTCTTTTAACTTTTCTTTAAATAAAATAATAATAAACGTCATAATCAAATCCAAGTGGATCAAAGGGGGTCATATATTTTTCCTAAGGTTGTTTTTCTTCGAATTATACTTATCAAATATAATTAAGATATGTTTTTGGGTAATTATGATATCATTTTTACCATTAATTACCCTATTTACAATTAAATGTATTAAATAAAAATCAAAAGTCACTATTCACCATAAAATAGTTTCATCTTATTGAACCAAATTTTACATATTAATATTAAATATATTTCACGTATTTTTGAAATTCAACTCATAGAAGTGGTGAAATTATGTTTTATGCAAATTTGCAAATTCTCCTAGGAGGTGGGTAAAAGACGGTAAAAAGTTCAATAATTTTTATATATATATCTAAAAGTCATATAAAATGACTCCAATGAATTAAAATGAACTTATATAGGTATTATGTATCTATTTTTACCAAAAATATATTTAAATAATGTAAATAATTATTTAAATAAATACCAATAACGCAGTGTTTTCATTATTTATAAAAAATTGAATGTTTTCAGAAAAACACTTAAAAATCACACAAAGCTAATTTCGATATTCAAAATTCAAAATGAAGTCCATTTTGAAAAATAAAATTTATAAAATTTCAAAAATTTCATATTACTATTCATAACGGCTAGTTTGATTGGTCGTGATGTGTTAGAATCTCGAATTTGAATAAAATGCATGCAATTGAATTATTCAAAGGGAAATGTACCGTGGATGCTTGTGGTGTTATATTATTCCTCATTTAAGTAACTTCGTCATCGAAATTTCTATAATACTGCCACACAAAATGAATCGGGTGGTTCATCATCATAAGTTCCTCTGATTCCGACGTTTCCTGTTCCATCTTATGGTTTCTCCATAAAAATTTTACCAGACGAGTCGTCCTAGTTCTCAAAACATGTTTTCTCGTATCCATAATCTAGACAGGCTCTTCACAATAAGACAGATCAGGTTCCAGTTCAATTTCCTCAAATGTGAGTTCATGCATTATGTCAGGCATGTATTTTCGCAACAGTGATACGTGGAACACATTGTGAACTTTGGAGAGACTTTGCAGCATTTCCAAATGGTAGGCTACAACCCCGATTAGTTCTAGAATTTCTAAAGGTCCAATATACCTGGGACATAATTTACCCTTCTTACTGAATCATTTATCTCCCTTCCATGGTGATACCTTCAAAAAACACGATCTATTACCTAAAATTCCAAATCCTTCCTTCGGTTATCGCCATAGATCTTCTTCCTACTTTGAGTTTCTTTGATGTGGGTTTGGATAACCTTCACCTTTTCCATCATTTCCTCAACAAGTTCTGGGCCCATGAGTATTCTTTCACCAACATCATCCCAACAAGTTGGTGTGCACAATCTATTTCCATATACCTCTTCATATGGTTCCATATGAATACTTAATGGGAATCTTTTTTAATATAAAAATTCTACCAGAGGTAAATATTGATCCTGTATACCTTGAAAGTCATGTGAGTAAGATCTCAACATGTCTTCTAAGGTTTGAATAGTCTATTATGATTGTCTATCAGTTAGAGGGTGGTAGCCAGTGGTCAAACAATGTTCATTATCCAAGGCCTTCTAAAGTCTTTTCCAAAATCATGATGTTTTATGAGGATCGCGATCAGAAATAATCGATATTGTTTCTCCATTGAGTCTTACAACTTCATTAATATATTGTGTTTCTAGACGTTCAAGTGGTAAATCTTCTCTTATAGCAAGAAAATGTGCTGACATGGCAAGACGATCAACAATGACCCATATTGCATTATTCTTTATAGGAGTCTCTGGTTGCCCCACAACTAAGTCCATCGTAATATTATCCCATGTACACTCAAGTATGGGAAGAAGTTTAATTACTCCTCCATGTGGTTTCTGTCCATCTTTTACTTACTGACAAAAGATTCATCTTAACAAAAAATCAGCAATCTACCTCTTCATGTTGTCCCACCAAAAACATTCCATCAAATATATATACATCATGGTGGTCCCTGGGTGTATAGGGAGATTGGAGCTATGAGCAACATCCAATAATTCCATTTTTTATTAGGTATATTAGGAACAAAAATCCTCTTCCCAAATTTGAAAATTCCATCTTCATATACGAAGTCACTCAGTCTCCCATCATTTACACCTTAAATCTTCTTTTGAAACTCCTCGTCATTAGTATGAGAACTTGTTATCCATTCTAGTAATGATGGTTTGGCAAGCATTTGAAAAATTATCGGTGTTTCACCATTCATTTTTATTACCGTATCTATCTTTAGTAGATCCAAGAAAATAGGATCCATTTCAACTCTCATCTTGTTCAAAACTCCATGATCCTTTCTTCTAAAACCATCTTCCACCTTACTTTCTTTCCTTGGGTGGTAGTGTATTGTGAAATTAAAATACATAAGTAGGTCAATCCATCTCCATTTCCTCATGTAGATTTATTTTTGTGAGAAAATACACTTCAAACTCTTGTGATCAGTATAAATATCACATTTTTCACCATAGAGATATTGTATCCATATATTCAGAGTAAATATTACAGCTGCTAAATCATGATCATGAGTCGAGTAGTTTTACTCATGGATTTTTAGATATCGTCATTCATAGGAAATAACATCATCATTATGCATTAGGACACAACCAAGTCCTTTTTTTAAATGACACTATAAATAACAAACCCATCGTTCACTGATGGAAGATTAAAGATAGAAGCATTGACTAATCTTCTCTTCAGTTCTTCAAAACATTCTTAACACTCTTTTTTCCAAACAAATTTAACCCCTTTACATGTGATCTTGGTTAATGGGTTAGCCTATCGGGAAAATTTCTAGACAAAATGCCGATAATATCCTGCTAAACCAATAAAACTGCGTACCTCGGTTATACTCATCAGTGCTGGAAAATCTTAGATTGCCTTGGTCATTAAAGGATCAATAGAGATTCTATTTTTTGAGACAATATAGCCATGAAAAGAAATCTCTTGAAGCCAGAATTCACATTTTCTAAACTTCCCTTATAATTCATTTCTTCTAAGAGACATTAGAATAATACACAAGTGATTCTCATGATATTCATAGATTTTGGAGTATACCAAGATATCATTAATAAATACCACTAAAATTTCATCTAGATATTACTTTAAAACTCTATTCATTAGATCCATGAAGACTGAAAGTTCATTAATCAATCCAAAAGGCATTACTATAAACTTGGAATGCTTATACCTGGTTCTAAATGCTATTTTCCAAATGTCTTAATTCTTCACACACAGCTGATGATATCCAGATCGATGGTCAAGCATTGAAAAATATTCAGCTCTAAGAAGTTGGTTGAATAAATCATCAATGCGAGTTATGGGATTCTTTTTCTTTATTTTTATAGCATTGATATCCCTATAGTCAATGGACAACCTCCAAGATCTGTCTTCCTTCTTAACAAAAAGGACATATTCTCCCCATAGAGAAACATTAAGGGGAATAAATCCATCATTACACAATTCCTCTAGTTGTTTCGTTAGTTCCACTAATTCCATAATTTCCATTCTATAAGGGTTATTCTATATGGGCCTTGATCTTGGAATTAAATCAATAGAAAAATCAATTTCCTGTTTTGGCGGATATCCAGGTAAATCCTCTGGAATCACATCTACATATTCTTGCACAATAATAACATACTCTATTCAAACATTCTATTCGTCACCCATAATTATTTCACTCTCTTCCTCCCCAATAATTGAATTTAGTAGAGCTACTGGGGTGGATCTAGAGAAGAATTATGTGGTGATGTTTCTGATATAAAGATAAGGTACTCCTTATCATCATCGAAAATTGTATCCTCATTTTTCTTACATTAAATTTTCACATCATGGTCCAAAATCCAATCCATTCCAAGGATTATATAAAATTAAATCATGGGTATGACTATGAAATAAGAAGATAAATATCGTTTATATTCTCTAACGGGAATTGATTCACAAAATATTATTGCGATGATACTTCCCTGAGGAGTTTTTACTGAAAACTCTATTGTTAATTGAAATTGAAAATATCTGATTTTATTAGGAAATTGGGAAGATACGAAACAATGCGATGATCCATAATCAAATAAATCATTGGGTAAACTTGAGGAAAACATTAAATTACCCACCACCATGTCTTTCAAAGCATTAACCACCATAGAAGTGATCATATAAGCTTGGCCTATCTCATTGTGCCTTTTCTAAGGTATGTTCTCATTGATCTTAGGATATTCATTTGCATAATGTCCCTTTTCTCTACAATTGTAGCATTAAACATTGGAATCCTCTTTCATTCCCTTACAATCTGAAGCTTGGTGGCCTTTTTCACCACACTTGTAACAGACTCCCATTCCCTTCAGGAAAATACCGGAGTATTTCTTCCCACATTTACCACAGGATGGATATTAAACTTTTCCCTTCTTCAGCTTATTTTCATTTCTAGAGTGATCATCCTATCTATTCTTCGCTTTCTTTTTCTTTCAAGTCATATGACATATTGAATTAATTTTCTGTCTTGATAGCACATGAGACAATATCTTTGCATGATGACAATGATTGTGAGAGTAATGCTCGACAGAGAAATGTTTTTAACCAATCAAAAAATTGAACAATATTACTCATTGGGTTAAGTATATAATCTATGACATGCCTTGCTAACCTTGTCAAGTTATCCTCATATTTTGCGATATTTTCATCCACCTTTTTCCTCAGACTGAGAAATATTATTTCCATATCTACTCAATGGTCATGAGAAAAGTATTTTTCTGTGAAAATATCTTTAATCTCACTCCATTCCATGTTCGATAATTCTTCATCTTCCTTTATGTTTTGGATTAATGACTTTCATTGATCTGCATCTCCCATGAGGAAATGAACTACCATGACAAATGTTTCCCTTTCATTACTCCCCAAAGCATGAAATATTTTCTTTAAGGAATTTATCCATTGCCCAGATGCTAATGGATTTGTACTGCCATTTATTTTTTTTGTTTTTTCCTCATGATGTGGTGTATCATTGATCGTCTGCATTGTAGATCAGGGTACTCCATATGGGTAAAGTTATTATTCATAACCTGTGTAAGTTTTCCCAGTATGGTGATAAGTTGATCAGCACCAGTTGCATCACTAGCTCCATAATAATTATCTTGAGTTGGAGGGTAATCCCAACATGGATTATGTGTGTTGATATAGTTTCCATTCATTCAGATAGATGCTATTACTAAATAATGGAATACACTAGATTAGTTTATGAATCACAATACATAATTCCAATCTTGTAAAACACATAACATAAATTGAACAATTTATGGATATAATCCATAATCATAAAAAAATGTTTTCTTTGAGGAGGTATATACTCATCAATCCTTCATAATGCATTGTAAAAAAATGATAATTATCCTAATCATATATCGTGGGAGTGTCGTAACCAACAGTACAACAAGGCCCATTATCGTGTACTAGGAAACCCCAGGTAAAGACCAAAACTCCTTTTCATGTTTTTCACTCTTATGATATCATATTTAAGTATATTATTCTTGTATAATTTAATAAAAATGTTTTAACTATTGTATAGGTGGTTAATATACCATCGACTAAGGAAATGTACAAGGTAAGTGTTAATTTCACAATCTCTTTACTATCTAAGGTTTTTTTATGTAAGTATCTACTAGGACCTCTTTATCATCCACATCCATGTTTCTTAAAATTGCATACCAATTTTTTTACTATTTACTAGACTATGGGTTAAAGACATTTATACCCCTTTTTGACTTTTTATAAAATGGTTTGAATGGAATATTTCCATCTTTCTTCTTTAAAAAACGAAATGGGTTCCCCATGGAGAAACACTAAGGTGAATAAATCTCTAACTACTCAATGCGATGATCTATAATCAAATTAAAAATTTGATAAACTTGACGAAACCATTAAATTACCTGGCACCATGACTTTCAGAGCATCAACCTCCGTAGTAGTGATCGTATAATATTGGACTTGATCCATTGGAGTGAAAACTCAGATAAATAGTGAAAACTCCGACAAGGAGTTTCGGGCTTGACTTGAGGTATACTGGTACTCAAAAATAGGCCTTGCTGCACTCCTGGTTAGAACACTCCCAGCAGATATGATTAAGATAATTCACATTTTCATTACAATCCATTATGAAGGATTTAAAATTAAATACTTACTCAATGATAACATTTTATGGTTATAGATTATATGCATAATATTTTCAATTTACGTTTGGTATTTTAAACATTTGGAATTATGCATTGTAATTCATAAACTATCCTAGTGTATTCCAGTTTTTAGAAATGGATCCTAATAGACAGAATGAGAACTCCACCAATACGCATGATCCAAATATTAAGAAGGATCTTATCATTCATGGTATTAAGAAAATAATTAAAAGGTAAATAGTCTCCAATGTATTCTCATCATATGAGGAAATAATCTCATGTGTTAATAATATAAGTAATTTTTTGGGTCCTATGGCTTTGAAGGGAATCAAGCGATGAAAAGGATGGAAGAGAGAAAGATGTATAAAGGGAAGAGGGGAAAGAAGTATTTTCCCATATGTGATAACTATGGAAAGAACCACCTTGGTAAATTATTGAATGGAATGAGAGTTCATTATAAGTGTGGAGAAAAAAGACACCAAGTATGCAATTTCAAGGGTAAGAAAAATGTTTTCAATGTAAAATGCTTCCTCTGTAAGGAGTGAGTACACTATGTGAATCAATGTCCAAATCATCAGAGTATACCCAAAATTCTTCTATAGGATAATAATAAAGATATGATACTACGGAAGTGAAGAGGAATGATTAGTGTTCTTAGGTTGTTATTAAATTATTGTGTCATTTGACTACTTTATTAATGATATACATGTTATAAGAATTATAGTGTATATAAGGATTTTACTGAAGTACTATTTAATTAAATATTTGAGATTGTGTGGAACTAAGAAAAGTGACTAAATATCAAGTTAAACCTTATAGAAAATACATTCTAGAAGGAAAGATAAAAATTAATATGGTCCTGATACTGAGGTATTGATTTTAGAATAAGAGATTACTGATTTGGATAAATTATATCTAACATTATTGACATCCTTGGAACTGATTAATGATTTTTATATTCCATCATTGTTGTAGTTTAAAATATTTTTAGATAGAACGAGTATATCTAGTATTCTATAAGAAATAATGGTGCATGAATGTAATCAATAAAGGTTTTTGGTAATTCAGGGTGTCACAGTATTTTAAAATAATACACGATGAGGGTTTTCACATGTTATTACATGGAAAAAAGGATCTTCAATGTGTTTACCTTCCTTTTAAATTCACGACTATGAGTTTGGAATGACGTTTTTTGGATAAGTCTAAATTTTTGAATTGATTAATTTTTACATTGGAAACTATTTTTAAGGTTAAATAATTTCTTGAGATTATTTTTGGATTGTCATAAAAAGGACAACATGGAGGTCGGGCGACAAACCATCGTGTCTGGAAAGTCTGTGAGACTTGAACCCACAAACGAAGAGCGACAAGGGTGAATCACCTTCCACTAGCCTACATGATGTCTTAGTTTGTATAATGTTGTTTTTTAAATGGTCTGAAAGACAAATTATAAATTCATTTTTTTGGAACTCTATATAATTAGGATAAATAGAATATTTTTGAATTCTATGATCTTTTGGAGTGAATGACGAGTTTGTGTTAGAATTAGTTAAAGGATGAAACTCTACATGTCAAGTACATATATATATATATCGTCTTATTCTATGTATAAATTAATTATTAATATTTAGGGAAGGAATCATAAAACCAAAAATGTGTTACCCTAATACCATATGTTTTGTTGAAATAATGATATTTTACATCATCTTATGTTGATGGCTTTGAGGACCTCGATTTGACACTTGTTTGTGATTGATGACTTTAATAACTACCTATAAATATTTAAATGTTTCTTCCTATTATGTGTCTCTAATTTCCACCAATGTTCGCCAAATTGAGATCATAATTTTGTGGTAACTTTTTCATTTACTTTACCCTCTAATTAAGAATAAATTTTATTAACCCAATGTCTGCTGTGGGTTTTCCAAAAAGGTATTTTGAAATTTTTAACCTTTTATTTTTGAAGAACAATTTCAAATTGAGAGGATTCAATTTATTTAAGGTGGTGAGAATGTAACACCCCATATTTCATAGTACATTGTCTCATTTATGTAATTCAATAGCTTGTGTTACACACCACACCGAGTTTGAGTGCACCAAAACATGCCTAACTATCAGATTATTTTTTTTATGAATAGCATTAACTGAATTTTGAATCTTATATGCTATATATAATTTTAGCATCCATATTATGTTTTTCTTAGACATAACATAAGAACACTTTTTTTTTCAAATAAAAGAAGTATTTTTCAAAAAAATATTATTTTACTGCCTTTTAATGGTGAACCCTTTTTAAAAACAATATTTGACAATTTTATATATTCAATTTAATGAAATTAAATTTTTCATTAAAGCAGGACATAAAAATTTAGTTTTAACAATTTTTGGTACTTTTCTGATAACTTTCATATTTTGATGAATAGTGAAAAATAACAAATTTTAATTGAAAACAACTTTTTTAATCAAAAAAATTTGTAGTGTAAAATTATGCTTTTGAATTTTTTTGATGTATAATTATATTATATTTTTATCATTTAATACAATTTAGGTCATTATATGTAATTTCACATTTTAATTTGACATAAACACATGTCAATCTATTGATAGTTTTTACTTATTAAAAACCCGCTTTTTGGTTTTGACAACTAGAATTAATTTTAAATTAACTAATGAAAAATATATGTTTTGAATTTGGTAAAATGGGATTTATTTTTGATTTTGTAATATCAAAATTATCTTAGGTTAATGTTTTGGTATTTTTCCGAAAAAATCAATTTTGGATGAATAGTGAAAAGCACTGCGTAATTATTTAAAACAGGCTTTTAATTTAAATAATTATTTATTTTATTTAAATATTTTAATCAAAATTATATATATATTACCTATACAAGTTCAATTTAATTAATTGGAGTCATTTTATAATAAAATTAGATGTATAAAATTTTATTGAGCTTTTTAACGTTTTTTACACACCTTCTAGGAGAATTTGCAAATTTGCATTAATATTAATTTTACCACTTCTGTTAGTTGAATTCCAAATATCCAAGAAACATAGTTTACATAATTATGTAAAATTTGGTTCAATAATATGGAAATATATTTTTTTGAATTGTAACTTTTGACTTTTATTTACCGCAATTAAAAGTAAATAGGGTAATTAAGGGTAAAAATGATATTATAATTACCCTAAAACATGTTTTAATACTATTTTATAAGTTTAATTAATCTAAAAACAACTATAAGAATAAAATACTATCATCTTTGGTCCACTTGTATTAGATTAGTACATTTATTATTATTTTATCTACAGAATAGTTAAAAGTGCTAAATTCAAAGAATAATAACTAAACCATTTTTTATATAGGGTTACTCAAAATATAATTTAGACTATAAATATTCATTATTAATATAAAATTATTTCATACATAATGTTATTTTATTTATATTTTTTATAAATTAAATAATTTAATTCATTTAGGACACTATGATGATGCAGTAATTACCTTATTAATGAAAAATTAAAATAATTGATATTATAAATATCCAAATAAATGTAAATTGAAACTTATGATTAATTCCACTAATTTTTTATTTTAATATTTCTTTCTAGGGATGATTAGATAATTTTTTTTCAAATTGATATGTTTGTTATGTCTTTCATGAAAACAAAATACCAAATACTCACAAAATCGACACAAATTAGTATTTAAAACAAATATTGTATTATTGGTTGTTATAATATTCCAAAAAATCTAATTTTCAGTCAAAAGGATTATATAATATTATATATGTCATTAAGGAACCATTTTATGTTTTCTTAGACGTTTATATTATGTTTATTAACCATATAATGAAAGAATACAAGAATACATGGTAAATGTTAAACTACCTAACTAAGAGTTTAATCTAAAATAAATGGTCAAAATGGTCACCTAAAATTTTCTAAAACCTAATAATTGAGAGGAATTAGACTCATAACCACATAAGGCACGAAATAATTATAAGCCAAATATTATTGTTTAATAAATTATTATTTTAAACTTCTCCATAAGGGACCCTAACTTCTCTTAGAAAATGGTACTTCCCCTTCTCTCAATATCACACCTCCAAATCAATTTGGATCTACAAACACCTGCCCAAATATCCTCCCAAAATTCCTACCTTCGTCCAAGAGTCCTTCCTTTTTTCATAAATCCAATCAAATGAGTCCTTTTGATCAAATCAAAAGGAAGAACCTAAAGGAGAGGTAATAATTTCACCCCCCCTCTTTCAAGTTCTTTTTATTCTTCCATTTCTTCATTGGTTGTTGTTTGCATAAAAAAAATAATAAATCCAGTATCTACTACATACTCTGATGTTATTATAATTATGGTACAACCATATTCTTTATTCTATCCTTCCTATAAATGAAAAAGTCACTATACGTGTGTGTGTACGACTTACCGTCTCCACGTCATGGTGCAATTTGTTATTCAAACACTTAATTATTGGGATCGGTATAATAATAACTATAACTAATTTAAATAATAAATATAAAATGTTAATTATTATATGTATATGATATACCATAAAATTACATATAATTTCACCATCAATATAATGATATTGTTGCTGGTGCGTACGTTCAGATTCCCGTCTCCACAACCCGATGCGATTCATTCCCACTTTCACCATTCAACAATGACTATTAAAATATATATTATTGGTAAGTATGTAATATATTAAAAAATAATGATACTGGATATATGTGTGTGTGTGTGTGTTTATATACTTACATATATCTTATTCACTTACTTCCATTCAATACGACATGTAAATTGAAACATCGTTTATGCGTATGTACGGTCTAACGTCACTATAAACGCTGTTTTGATTTCACACACACACACACACACACATATATATATCTATTATACATATTTATATTCTGAATATATATGATATATAAATCATGTTTTATATTTTGGAAGTATTTAAATCATGATCTAATGATACGATTAAGTTTAACAAGTTAAAACACTTACGATCAAGAAAGCGATTATTACCCAAAAATGTTAATTTAACATAGAAATCATAATTAAATGGGAAGTATAAAGTCATAAATGAATAATTTATTATATAATTAATATTAATATGGTTATGTGATAATTTAGTAACATGATATGGTCATTATACATGATATTAAACTTACTCTCGAACAAATTAATGTGCAAGGTAAGGGTTAATTTCACAATCTCTTTATTATCCAATGTTGTTTTTACATAAGTATATACTGGGACATATATATTATCCATGTCCATGTTTCATAAAAGATTTTTCAAATTGATTCCTTTTAAGGGACTTTTTTTACAAAAACATCATTTTAATATTTTATTGATTTTTTCTTCTAAACCTTTCTCATCAATGTCCATGTTTTCAAAATGATTTAAATGATTCATTTATATAAACATGAATGTCTTAAAATTTTAATTCCATTCAAAAGTTTCAAAGTGGTATAGGACACTTTGATTCGAAACTATCTTTTAAATGACTTCATTTATAAATTATGTGACTTTTTGAAGATTTATTGAAAAAGGGATATTTCTCTCAATGATTTTTACTGATCATTTTCAACTATGCCAACATCCTGTATGAGATATTATTCTTGATTGAGGTAGATTTATTATGATACAGATCATCAATATTATATTGAATGTTTTGTGATATATTTGACTATGTATGTTTTATTTTTATACCATTCATGGTTTAGGGTTAAAGTATTGATGTTTTGTATTCCAGTTCTAATATGAATGTTTATGTTATGTTTCAACCTTTTCATTTGAGGAATGTATTGGAAATAGTAAGTTATGGGTGGGGACTACTATATCTCTTAGATGCATCGGTAGGTATCTTGAGACAATTAGTTGTGGATTTGACTGAGACCCTTCCCATTCTGATATATGGTTTTGGCCGAGGCCTTAATCATTTTTAGACGTCTTGGTCGAGTCCTTGGAAAAATGTTTCAGAATGTCTGGAATTTCACCTTCCCTCATTAGGCAAATATTATTGACAGTTAATGTGGTTATTCGACTAGTAGAATACCCATGACAATGTTTTATTAGGGATTTATTTACTTATCCCACATTCCTAACATAAACTGTTCCTGTTTATTATTGGTAAAGGCATGTGTTTTAAATTATTCACCATGCCTAATATTTATGTTATCTTATACTGCATTTCTTACCCTTACTGAGTGTTTTAGATCACACCTTTCAAATGTTTTATTTTCTCAGGATTTTAGGAAGTGTATTATGATTAATATACAAGGTTAAGCTAGTGGAAGAATAGTGTTATCAAAGTATCATTTATGTTCTATTTTATTTTTGAATGTGTAATGTAATATTCATGTATGTAGTCTATTTTACAAGACTTTTAAAATGATTGGTCTTTCGGGACATGATTTCCTTGTATCATTCTAATGTATTAAAATAATAAACCAAGTTTAGGTATCTAGGGTCGGGGCATTATAGTTAGTATAGATGAACTTCCCAGAATCTTGGTAATGTAGAGATTTTGTATAGTTTCCATGAAATAAATCCATGTCTGGATAAAAGCAGCTGGAGGTGGCTCTGGAACAGATGTACTGAGGAGTGAAAACATCGACAAGGAGTTTTAGTCTTCACCCGATGTATCCTGGTACACGACAACGGGTCTTGCTGCACTCATGGTTATAACACTCCTTGGGGATATGCTCAGGATAATTCACATTTTCATTACAGAGAATTATTAAGGATTTATGAGTATATAACTCCTCAAAATTTTTCTATTATTAATATGGAGTATATCCATATATTGTTTAATTTATGTTATGTGTTTTACTAGTTTGGAATTATGTATTGTTATTCATAAACTAATATAATGTATGACATTGCTCATAAATGGTTCCTAGTGTAATGAATTTAAACCGTATCAATACACATAATCCATCTAGGGATTTCCCTCATACTTAAGATAATTATAGTGGAGATAGTGATGTAACTGATGCTAATCTACTTATCACCATACTGGAAAAACATACCCAGGTTATGAATAATAACCTTACCCATATGGAGCACCCGGATCCACAATGCGGAGGATCAATGTTGGACCATTGCACGAGGAAACAACCCCCAACATTAAATGGGAGTACAAATCAATTAGTAGCTGAGCAATGGATAAATTCCTTAGAGAAAATATTTCATTCTTTAGGGAGTAGCAAAAGGGAAAATGTTGTCATGTAAGTTTATCGCCTCACAGGAGATTCAGGTTAATGGTGTTCATTAATCCGAAACACAATCGAAGATGAAGAAGTATTGAACATGAAATGAAGGGAGTTTAATGAGATTTTCATTGAAAAAGAAATTCCTCAGGACCATCGAGCGGATATGGATGGAAAATTTCTAATTCTGAGAAAAAAGGAGGATAAGAATCTCACAAAGTATGATGCTAACTTTACAAGGGTAGCAAGGCATGAAATAATTATATATAGAACCTATAGAGTAATATTGATTGATTATTTTTTGGGTTGAAACCATTTCTCCGTTGATCATTAATCTCACACTCCTTCTCATTGTATGAAGATATTGTCTCATGTCCTATCAAAACTGAAAAAGAAATTCTTTAAGCCATACCACTTTAATGAAAATCAAGAGAAGAAGAGATCTACTGAGTACTCTGGGAAAGGAAATAAGGAAACATGGAAGATGGGAAGAGTTGAATATCCACCCTATGATAATTGTGGAAGGAAGCACCTTGGTGCCTATCTAAAAGGAAAAGGTGTATACTACAAATGTGGACAAAAAACCATCTTTATAGTGATTGTAAGGGGAAGAATGAAGCTACCAATGTTCAAGGATACAATTTCAGGGATATGGGACATTAAGAAAATGTTTGTAATAAGCATCAGAGAAACATAACACAGAAAATGCCAATAGATCAAGGCCATGCTTATGTTATCACTACTACTGAGGTTGAAACTCCGAAAGACGTGGTGGTAGGTAATTTAATGGTTTCCTCAAGTTTATCCAATTATTTATTTGATTCTGGATCATCACATTGTTTCATATCTTCCCAGTTTGCAAAGAAAATTAGATATTTTCAATTTGACATAATAAGGGAGTTGTCAGTGAAAACTCTTAAGGGAAGTGTAATACAAACAATGTTTTGTGAATTAGTTCCCATTAGAGAAAATAAAAAACATTTATCTACTAATCTCATCATCATATAAATGATTTAATTTAATATAATCCCCAAAATGGATTGGTTTTCAGACCATGATGTGAATATTTGTTGTAAGAATAAGAAGGTTACAATTTTCAATGATGATAAGGAGTACCTTATATATAGAGCAGAAATGTAACAACCTGGTTCTTATCTAGATCAAACCCCGTATCTCAAGTAAATTAAATTATTTGGGAGGAAGAGAATGAAATAATTATGGGTGAGGAAAATAATGTTCAAATAGCAGACATACCTATTGTGCAAGAATATGTTGATGTGTTTCCAGAGGATTTACCTGGACATCCTCCAATTCAAGAAATTGTGTTTTCCATTTATTTATTTTATAGTTAAAGGACCATATTGATGACCCCTTATATAATGGACAATGTGGAATTAGTGGTAACAAAGAAACAACTAGAGGAATTGAGTAATAATGGATTTACATGCCGTAATGTTTCTGCATGGGGAGCCCCTATCCATTTTGTTAAGATGAAAGATGGATCTATGAGGTTGTGCATTGACTAAAGGGAGATCAATGTTGTAACAATTAAAAACATGTATCTACTACCTCACATTGATAATTCATTTGACCAAATTCTTGGAGCTGAATATTTTTCAAAGATTGACCTTCGATCTAGATATCATCAGTTGTGTGTGAAGAAGGAAGACATTCCAAAAACAGTATTTTGAACCAGGTACGGGGATTATGAGTTTACAGTAATTTCTTTTTGACTCTATAATGCAACCTTTATCTACATGGATCTAATGAATATAGTTTTCAATGAATATCTTGATGACTTTGTAGTGGTATTTATTGATGATATCTTGGTATACTCAACGTTCCTATCATGACTCTACATTTTGGGAACGATGCGTTTTTTATTTATGGCGATGATTAAAAGAAAATACTTGTTTTTGTCCTTATGAATAATGATAGAGTTATTTCTTATGCATCACGACAGCTAAAAATTCATGAAAAAACTATCCCACTCATGATATTGAGGTACCAGCTATAATATTTTCGTTGATGATATGGAGACACTATATCTATAGTAAAAAATGTGAGATTTATACTGATCACAAGAGTTTGATGTATATTTTCACACAACAAGAACTAAAACTAAGGAAAAATAGATGGCTTGAACTTCCCATGGATTATGTTTTCAAAATACACTACCACCTGAAGAAGGAAAATAAGGATGCAGATTCTTTGAGTAGAAAGGATCATGGAGTATTGAACAAGAGGAGAGTTTAATGGGATCCTATTTTCACGGATCTATGAACGATGGATATGGGAATAACCATGGAGGGTGAAACATAAATATTGTATCAAATGGTTACCAAAACATATTAACTATAAATTATTAAAGAATTCTTAGACTAATGACGACGAGTTTCAAAAGAAGGTTTAAGCTGTAAATGATAGGAGATTGAGTGACTTCATATATGAAGATGGAATTTTGAAATTTGGGAAGAGGATTTGTGTTCCCGATATACCTTATCTAAAAAGATAATTGCTGGATGATGCTCATTGCTCCAATTTATTTATACATATTGGAGGCACCAAGATGGATAGAGATTTTATGGAATGTATTTGGTTGTACAACATGAAATGGGAGATTGATGATTTTTTGTCAAGGTATATGATTTTCCAACAAGTGATTGCTAGAAGACATCATCCTAGAGGAGTCATGAAACATCATCCATTACCTGAGTGTAAATTGGATTATATAACGATGGAATTTGTCATTGGGCTACCAAAGACTCATAGAAAGAATGATACAACATGGGTCTTTGTTGATCGTCTTACCAAGTCTGCACATTTTCTTGCTATAAGAGAAGATTTACCACTTGAACATCTAGAAAGACTATATATTAATGAAGTTGTAAGACTCCATGGTGTTTCTATATTTATTATATCTCATCGTGAACCCTCTTTTACATCATGATTTTGGAAAAGTCTTTAGATGGCCTTGGATACTGAACTTAGTTTGAGCACTGCCTACCACCCTCAAACTGATGGACAATCAAAACATAATATTCAAAACTTAGAAGACATGTTTAGATCATGCTCACTTGAATTTCAAGGTATTTGGGATCAATATTTACCTCTGTAAAAATTTTCCTATAACAATATATTTCATTCAAGTATTCAGATGGCACTATATGAAGCATTATGTGGAAAGAGATGTTGCACACCAACTTGTTGGGTTGATGTTGGTGAAATAAAACTCATAGGCCTAGAAAATGATGAGGAAATGATGGAAAAGGTGATGTTTATCCAAACCCACATCAAAGAAACTCAATGTCGGAAGAAGACCTATGAAGATAATCAAAGGATGGATTTGGAATTTCAGGTAGGAGATAATGTTTTCTAGAAGCTATCTCCATGGAAGGGAGTTATACGATTCTGTAAGAAGGGTAAATTATGTCCCAAGTACAACGTTCCTTTTGAAATTCTAGAAAGAATTGGGGATGTAGCTTAACGTTTGGCAATTCCACCAAGTCTCTCCAAAGTACACAATGTGTTCCATGTATCACTGTTGAGAAAATACATGCCTCACCGAACTCATGTACTCACCTTTGAGGAAATTGAATAGGAACCTGATCTGTATTATTGTGAAGCGCCTATCAAGATTCTGGATAATAGAGAACAACTGTTAAGAAACCAGACAACCTTTCTGGAAAATGTTCTATGGAGAAACCATTAGATGGAAGAGGCAACGTGGGAACCGGATGAACATATGATGAAGAACCACCTGAATCTTTTTGTGCAGTAGTATGCTAGATATTTCTTAAGAATAAATTATTTGAAGGAGTGAAAAATTTAAAACCACAATATTCCACAATTCATTTCTCTTTGAATAATGAAATAGCATGCATTTTACGCAACTTTGAGATTCTAACACACCGCGAGAAATCAAACAAGCCATTATGAATATTAATACCCACTTTTTGAAATTTGATAAATTTTATTTTTCATAATCGACTTCAATTTTGAATTTTTAATATCAAAATTAGATTAGGGTGAATTTTTGTTATTTTTTTGAAAAATTTCAAATTTTATGAATAGTGAAAAACAATACGTTATTTGTTAAAACTGACTTTTTATTTAAGTAATTATTTATTTTATTTAAATTTATTTTTGATCAAAATACATACTTAATACCTATATATGTTCAATGTAATTTCTTGGAGTCATTTTATAATAATTTTAGATATATATAATAATTTTATTGATCTTTTAACTATCTTTTACCAACCTTCTTGGAGAATTTGGAAATTTTCATAAAACATAATTTTACCACTTCTCTGAGTTGAATTTGAAAAATCCGAGAGACACGGTTAATATCAGTAAGTAAATTGTTTTTCAATTAGACGAAAATAATTTTGGTGAATAGTAAATTTTTTGTTTTATTTACCACGGTTAAAAGTAAATAGGGAAATTAAGGGTAAAAATGTTATCATAATTATCCTAATACATGTCCTAATTCTATTGGATAAGCATAATTCGACCAAAAACAACCCTAGAAATAACATATGACCCCCTTGGTCCACTTGGATTAGATTTAGACATTTATTATTATTTTATTTTAAGAATAGTTAAAAGAGGTAAATTCAATATTTAATAACTAAACCATTTTTAATATTGAGTTACACACAATATAGATTCGACTATAAATATTAATTATAAGGATAAAAATATTTCCTACAAAATGGTATTTTATATATATTTTTTAGACATTAAATAAATTAATTTATTTTGAAACAATGATGATGGAGTAACTAACTAAATAATGAAATATTGAAATAATTTATATTATAAATATAGAAATAAATGAAAATTGAGACTTTTAATGAATTACAATAATTTAATAGGATAAAATAAAAAGTTATAGTTGATTAAATAAATTTTATTCTAAGTGGTAATGTTTTTATGGCTTCAAAAAAAAATCAAATACTAAATAGTGTCAAAATTGACAAAATAGTGTTTTTAAAACTAATTCTATATTATAAATTGATATAATTTTTCTAAAAATCTAAGGACTGGAAAAATGACCCAGATAAGGTTATCTATACTAATAATGATCCACATTGGGTTCTCTGTGTAACACCCGAGCCTTTTATGAGAAATATTTTGTTTTTATGTTATATAAATCATCAAAGGAATATTTCACTACACACATCACTTACTTGACTTTCTTTACACGCAATCACGACCTTCCTTGATAGCTTGCGTTGTACGCAATACTGAGTTTCACTAAAAAACGATATGCTATTAAAATATTATTAAAACTAGCCGTTATGAATATTAATAACCACTTTTTGAAATTTTATAAATTTTATTTTTCAAAATGGACTCTATTTTTGGATTCGGAATATTGAAATTAGCCTAGGGTAAAATTTTGGTATTTTTCTGAAAACATTCAATTTTTAATGAATAGTGAAACCACTAAGTGGTAGTTAAAAAACTGAATTTTTCATAAAACATAATTTTACCACTTCTGTGAGTGGAATTTAAAAAATCCGAGATACACGGTTGATGTCAGTAAGTAAAATGTGGTTCAATGGGATGAAAATAATTTTTAGTGAATAATAACTTTTTACTTTTTTTACCACAGTTAAAAGTAAATAGGGTAATTAAGGGTAAAAATGATATTATTATTACCTTAACACATGTCCTAATTCTATTGGATAAGTGTAATTCGACCAAAAACAACCTTAGAAATAAAATATGACCATTTATGCCCACTTGGATTAGATTAGGACATTTACTATTAATTTATTTAAAGAAGGGTTAAAATAGTTAAAATCAAAGTTTAATAAGAAAATCATTTTAATATAGGGTTATACATAATATAAAATCTACTATAAATATTCATTAGAAATCCAAAAAGATTTCCTACATAATTATATTTTATTTGTAATTTTTAGACTTTAAATAAGTTAATTTATTTATGACAAAAAGATGATGCAGTAATTATCTTATTAATGAAATATTGACATAATTGATGTTATAAATACCCAAATAAATATAATTTGAGACTTTTTATGAATTACAATAATTTTATAGGTTAATATGACAGGTTAGTATTGATTTAATTAACGTTTTTTGAACTAATCATTCTATTATGATTTTCACAAAAATCAATTACTAAATAGTATCAAAATTGACATAAAATAGTTTAAAAAAAAATATTATAATATTAATTGTTATTTTATTCCTAGAAATCTAAGGTTCGGAAAAATGACTTAGATAAGGTTATATATATTAATAATAAACAACTTGGGGTTCGTTTGGCTTATTATAGTAATTTTATTATCCTTATAGTATAAGAACACAAGAAGACACGGTAAAAGTAAAATTATTTATCTTAATGTTAAATCTAAATGATAAGGTTAAAATAGGAACCTAAACTTGTATAAATTCTATTGGATGAGAGGATTTCGACGCATCCCCACCGTAGCTTCGAAATAAATAAATTTGGAGCTATTTAAAACCGAACATGACTTTAAAATAAAATAATATTTTTTGTTTTTCCAAAGGAGCCCCTCTCCTCCCTTATAAAAGGGCACCTCCTCCCTCTCCTCCTCACACCAATTTGAGCCTTCATTCTCGGCCCACCCCTACCAATTTCTCCTCTCCACTTCCCTAGGGACATCATAGAGGTCCTGGTCTTCTTCAAAGACCAATTTTAGTGCCCTAAAAGGAGGTCTCAAAGAAGCACTTCAAAGAAGAGTTAATGTCTGTTACTGATTCTTTCATCTTTATTTCCTCTTCCACTTCTTCTTCTTTAGTTGTTTCATTATGAAGTAATAACATCAATATCACCCATATACTGATATTTTATTATAATTATAAAACAACCCTATTTCACCATCTATCCATCCTACAGAAAATGAAATCACCGTGCGTGCGTACGTACGGAATATCGTCTCCACGCCGTGGTGTAATCTATTTTCCACCACCACCTTACATGGATGGGTATAATGGTGTAAATAATGACTATATATGATTATTTTAAAGTGATATTGATTCTGAAATAGTATACATACACTCCAATACAATTCCATGATCATGGGAATGATATCATCGCTCGTGCGTATGTTCGGAATACCGTCTCCACGATGTGATGTGACTCGTTCTACATGATCTTCATTGCATAATGATTATATAAATGCATTTAATGAATGAATATGATATATATTACACTAATAAAATTCTTTAAATGAGGTATCTATAACCTAAAGAGAAGAATACGAATTTATTCGACAAAACACGCATAAGAACAAAAAGCAATAAACACCTGAATAACAAGTTGTAATGAAATATTACTAATAAGAAGATAAGAATAGGACCATATATGATATCATAACAATACGTATGATTCTATAATAAGTAAATAACATTATTTAAATCATTATACAGAAGTTTTAGACACTTACGAAGAAAATCGGACCTAAGGTAAGGGAAAATATCACAATCTCATTTTTATCCGAGATTGTTTATACTTTGGTATTTACTGGGGTGTATTTTATCATCCACATCCATGTTTTCTCAATATTTAATATTATTTTCATCCACCTAAAATTTTTTAAATCATATTTTACCCTTTGGTGAGTTTTCAGTAAAAGATATGAAATGAATCATTAGTCGTTTTTCGTATGAGGTACTTTTCGACTTTTCCGACAAAAGTACGAGAAGAATGTTTTTTTAAACTTATACGGCATGAATGGATTTTTAAAACATTATTTCCAAGAATCTTCCTTTACAAGTTTTCAAGATTCTTTGTAATCAAATTATTTTAGTTCATAATTGTATGACATGTTAAGAATGGAAAATTGTTTTTAAAGTAGAAAAGATATTTTCCTCAAGAATGGAGTTCAAGTGTTTTATCAAAATTATTTTCCATCTAAGATAATAAAGGGTTCTGTTTCTATCCATATTATTAAATTGATTTGATTATGTTGTGATGGAATTATTTTTATGAATTCCTTTATCTTATATGAATTTTTTTATGATGTCACGATGTTTAAGATTCCCATTTTTATTACATGGGTTATGCTATGATGTATAATTTATGATTTTGTGGCACACATAAGAATGGTATCATTATGAGATGGGTGGGATCTATATCTCCCTCCAATGCATTAAGTAAATATTTTATATCTCATGAGATAGACATGGCTGGAACGGCAGGTTAAACCAGTTCAGTGAAACAGGACTGAAACGAGGAGTGAACTCGGTTCAGAAATGGACTTTGTCCACTAAGATAGTCTTGGCAAATGAGCCTTGACTAATAAGAAATGATTCTCTATGATTGTGTTTTTATGCCACAATGTTCCATGTTTTATGTTATGATTATTGGGATTACATGTCACTTCTATAATTTATCCCATGGTATGAAATTATGATTTCTTTTGCAGGTTAAGATTTCCAAAATATTATGTTCATGCTGTGATTGATTTTTCTTTTGTTTACCCTTACTGAGCATTTGAGCTCACCCTTTTTTATGTTTTATTTCCACAGGCCAGGAAGAAGGATATGAAGTAGGATATGCCAAAAAGGGACTCTAGATATGATGAAATAAGTGGGAGGCAATGTAGATGCTTTATGAACCAGTTGTTTATGTTTCCCAGTTTCTAAAGACTCTATACCTATACGGTCCTTTCCTGGTTTTGTTATATGTTGTAATAAGTATGCTTCAATTTTGAAGTATTAACAATGTATGTAATGTATGGGTCGTTATACTCTGGGCATGTTATATTTTGTTTATTAACCATATAATATAAAAATACAAAGAGACATGTTAAATGTCAAACTATTTAACTAAGAGTTAAATCTAAAGGATAAGGATAAAATGGAAACATAAACTTGTCTAAAAACTATTTTTTGGGAGTTTTTCAACCCATCCCCACATTAGACTTTAAATAAATCATTTTAGAGCCTTTAGAAACCGAAAATGATTTTATTATAAGATAATATTTCAAGCTTTTCCTAAAGTGACCCTCACCTCTTTTATAAAAGGGTACTTCACCTTCACTTAATTTCACTCCTCAAATTCTATTTGGCTCGAACAAACCCTACCCAAATATCCTCCCAACTTTCCTCCATTAATCATAGAGGCCTTACTTTTGTAAGAAAGCCAACCTAAAGAGCCCTTCTGATGAAATCAAATGGAAGAACCTGAAGAAGAGGTAAATATTTCATCACCCCTTTAAAGTTCCTTTTTCTTCCACTTCCTCTTTCTTTTTTGTTTCCATTCTAAAATAATAAATCTAGTATATTCTATATACTGTGATGTTATTATGAAAATCATACAACTATATTCATTATTCTATCCCTCATATTTCATCACCCCTCCAAAGCCATGATGGATTTAATAAGGAATATGGTTGTACCATTTTTATAATAGAATCACAGTATATAGAAGACACTGGAGTTATTATTTTATAATGGAAACAACAAAGAAATAAGAAGTGGAAGAAGAAAATAACTTGAAAGAGGTGATGAAATATTTACCTATTCTTCAGGTTCTTCCTTTTGATTTGATCAAAAGGGTTCCTTAAGTTGGATTTCGGACCAAAGGAAGGTATCTAGGATGAAGGGACGAATGTTGGGAGGTTATTTGGGTAGTTTTTGGCCGATCCAAATGGCTTTGGAGGTGTGAAATTAAAAGAAGGGGATGTACCCTTTTATAAGAGAGGTGAGGGTCACTTTAGGAAACGTTTGAAATATTATTTTATAAAAAAAAAATTGGATTGTAATGGCTCCAAAATGAATTATTTCTAAGATAAGGAGGGGATGGGTCGAAAAACTCTAAACCAATAGGTTTTAGGAAAGTTTAGGTTACCATTTTATCCTAATATTTTAGATTTAAATCCTAGTTAAATGGTTTGAAATTTACCATGTCACTTTATATTTTTATTCTGTATAATTAATAAACTTACTATAAGTAGCCAAGAAAACCCCATGTGTTTCATTATTAATATATATAACCTTATAAAAGCCTTTTGGTCGAGCCATAGATTTTTTGGAATATTATATCAATTAATAATACAGTATTTGTTTTAAAAACACAATTATGTCAATTTTGACACTAATTAATATTTTTTTAAATCCATAAAAAAAATTCACTGAGAATAAAATTTGTTTAATCAACCCTAACATTTCATATTAACCTATTAAATTAGTGGAATTCATCAAAACTCTCAATTTACATTTATTTGGATATTTATAATATCAATTATTTTATTATTTTATTATTAAGGTAATTACTACATCGTCATTATATCATAAATAAATTAAATTATTTAATGTTTAAAAATTATAAAAAATAGCATTATTTATAAAATATTTTTAAATTTTTAATAAATATTTATTATCGAATTTATATTGTGTGCACCCTTATATTAAAAATGGTTTAGTTATTAAACTTTGAATTTTACTTTTTTAACTATTATTTAAATAAAATAATAATAAATTTTCTAATCTACTCCAAGTTGACTAAAGGGGGTTATATTTTATTCCTATGTTTGTTTTTGGTAGAATTATACCTATCTAGTATAATAGGGACATGTTGTAGGGTAATTATTATATCATTTTTACCCTTAATTACTCTATTTACTTTTAACCGTGGTAAATAAAAGTCAAAAGTTACTATTCACCCAAAAATAATTTTCATCTTATTAAACGAAATTTTACTTACTGATATTAACTGTGACTCTCTGATTTTTGAAATTCAACTCATAGAGGTGGTAAAATTATGTTTTATGCAAATTTGCAAATGCTCATAGGAGGTGGCTAAAAGACGGTAAAAAGTTCAATTAAATTTTTATATATATCTAAACTTATTATAAAAGGACCTCAATGAATTACATTGAACATATATAGGTATTATATATTTATTTTCACATACAATTATTTTAAATAATATAAACAATTATTTAAATAAAATGTCAGTTTTAACCAATAACGTAGTTTTTTCACTATTCATCAAAAATTGAAAGTATTCAGAAAAATACCAAAACATCCCCCTAAACTAATTTCGATATTCCAAATTCAAAAATGAAGTCCATTTTGAAAAATAAGATTTATATAATTTAAAAAATTTGGTATTACTATTCATAACAGCTAGTTTGATTGGTCGCGGTGTGTTAGAATCTCAAAGTTGCATACAATGAAAGATATAGCATTATTCCATGGGAAGCATACCGTGGAAGCGTTGGGTGTTACATTATTCCCTAATTAAAATAATTTCTTCTTATACATTTCTAAAATAATTTCACAAAAAATGATTCAGGTGGTTCTTCATCAAAAGTTCCTCTGGTTCCCACGTTGCCTCTTCCATATTATGGTTTCTCCATAGAACTTTTACGAGATGAGTTTTCTGGTTTTTCAATACTTGTTCTTCGGTATCAAGAATCATGATAGACTCTTCACAATAAGACATATCACATTCTAGTTCAATTTATTCATAGGTGAGTACATGTTTTGTGTCTAACTTGTATTTTCTCAATAGTGATACGTGGAACACATCGTGATCTTTGGAGATACTTGGCGGGATTTCCGAATGGTAAGCTACAACCCCAATTTGTTCTATAATTTCAAAAGTTCCAATGTACATGGGACTTAATTTATCCTTCTTACTGAATTGTATAACTCCTTTCTATGGAGATACCTTCAACAAAAACTGATCTCCTACCAGAAATTCCATATCCTTCATCCAGTTATCGACACAGATCTTCTTCCTACTTTGAGATTCTTTGATGTGGGTTTGGATAACCTTCACCTTTTATATTGTTTACTAAAAACGTTATGAGCCTATGAGTCTTCTTTCCCCAACATCATCCCAAAATGTTGGTGTGTGACATCTCTTTATATATAATTCTTCATATGGTGTCATCTGAATACTTTAATGGAAGCTATTGTTATAAGAAAATTCTACCAGAGGTAAATATTGGTCCCACATGCCTTGAAAGTCATTTGAGAAAGATCTCAATATGTATTTTAAGGTTTGAATTGTCCGTTCTAATTGTCCATCAGTTTGAGGGTGGTAGGTAGTGCTGAAATGATTTTCAGTAACCAAGGCCTTCTAAAGACTTCCAAAATCATGATGTAAAACGGGTATCACGATCAGAAACAATCAATAGGGGAACCCCATAGATTCTTATAACTTCATTTATATATATTCATTCTAGACTTTCAAGTGGTAAATCTTTTCTTATAGCATGAAAATGTGCTGACTTGGTAAGATGATAAACATTGAACCATATTTCATCATTCCTTCTATGAGTCTTTGGTAGCCCCATGACACAGTCCATCATAATATTATCCCATTTCCACTCAGGTATGGGAAGAGGTTGCATGACTCCTTGAGGAAGTTGCCTTCCAGAGTTCAGTTGTTGACAAATTATACATTTTGACACAAAATCTGAAAATCTCCCTCTACATGTTATCCCACCCAAAATGTTCCTTCAAATATCTATAACTCTTGGTGCTCCCATGGTGTATAGAGAAATTGGAGCTATGAGAATCATCCAACAATTCTATTTTTAGATCGGCGATATCAAGAACACAAATTCTCTTCCAAAATTTCACAATTCCATCTACATATACAAAGTCACTCAATCTCCCATCATTTATAGCTTAAACCTTCTTTTTAAACTCCTCATCCTTAGTCTGAGAATTTTTTTTAACCTTTCTATTAAAGATGGTTTGGTAACCATTTGATAAAGTATTTATGTTTCACCATCCATGGTTCTTCCCATATCCATCGTTACTATATCCATGAAAATTGGATCTCTTTCAACACTCATCTTGTTCAAAACTCCATGATCCTTTTTGCTCAAATCATCTTCCACATTATTTTCCTTTCCCAGGTGGTCAGGTATTTTGTAAAAAAAATCCATGAGTAGTTCAATCCATCTTCTTTCCCTCAGGTTTAGTTCTTGTTGTGAGAAAATATACTTCAAACTCTTATGATCAGTATAAATCTCACATTTTCACTATAAAGATAATGTCTCTATATCTTCATAGTGAAGATTATAGCTACTAACTCAATATCATGGGTGGGATATTTTTTCTCATGAATTTTTAGCTGTTGTGATGCATAGTAAAAAACTCTATCATTCTGCATAAGGAAACAACCATGTACATTCTTTTAATAATCATTATAAATAACAAACCCATCGTTCCATGATTTTATGGTCAAGTTAGAAGCATTGAGTATACCAAGATATCATCAATAAACACCACTACAATGTCATCATGATATTCCCTGAAAACTATATTCATTAGATCCATGTAGAAAAATGGTTTATTAGTCAATCCAAAACGCAGTACTGTAAACTCGTAATTCCCACACCTGGTTCAAAATTCTATTTTTGGAATGTATTCCTTCTTCAAACACAACTGATTATATCCTGATCGATGGTCAATCTTTTAAAAATATCGATCTTTATAATGTTGGTTGAATAAAGCATCAATGAAGTGTAGGGGATAATTGTTCTTTATTATTATAGCATTGATCTCCCTATAGCCAATGCACAACCTCATATATTCATCTTTCTTCTTAACAAAAAGGATAGGGGTTCCCCATAGTGAATCACTAGGGAGAATAAATACCTTATTACTAAATTCCTATATTTTTTTCTTTAGTACCACTAATTACTTAGTGGACATTCTATAAGGGGTCTTCGATATGGGACTTGAACCCGGAATTAAATCAATAGAAACTAAATTTTTAATTATTGAGTATTTCTAAGTAAATCCTTTGGAAACACATTAACATATTCCTGCACAATAGGTACATACCCTATTTGAACATTACTTTCCTCACCCATAATTATTTCATTCTCTTCCTCCCCAATAATTTAATTTAATAGATCTACTGGGGGTTGATCTAGATAAGAATCAGGTGGTGACATTACTCCTCTAATGATAAGGTACTCCTTATCATCATTGAAAATAGTAACCTCCTTTTTCTTACAATAAATTTTTTCATCATGGCTCGAAAGACAATCCATTCAGAGGATTATATTAAATTCAATCATGGGTGTGATGATGAGATCAGCAGATAAATATCGTTTATATGCCCTAATGGGAACTAATTCACAAAACATTATTGCGATGATACTTCCCTTAGATGTTTTTAATGATAACTCCCTTGTTAAGTCACATTGAAAATATCTAATTTTCTTTGAAAACTGGGAAGATATGAAACAATGTGATGAACCAGAATCAAATAAGGAATTGGATAAACTTGATGAAACCATTAAATTACCTACCACAAAATCTTTTGGAGCATCAAACTCTGCAGTAGTGACCGCACATGCTTGTCCTTGATCCCTTAGCCTTTTCTGAGGTATGTTTCTATAAATCTTATTACATACATTTTCAAAATGTCCCATATCAATGCAATTTTAGATTGAACATTGGTAGCTTCTTTATTCCCCTTACAATTCCCAGTAAGATGGGGTTTTGTCCACATTTTTAGCAAACTCCTTTTCCTTTTAGACAATCACCAGGATTCTTCCTTCCACAATTATCATATGGTGGAAATTCAAATCTTCCCTTATTCCCTATTTCTTTATTTCCTTTTGTAGAGTGTTTAGAAGATATCTTAATCTCTTGATTTTCTTTAATGTCATAAGACTTAGAGAATTATTTCCTGTCTTGATAGCTCATGAGAAAATATCTTCATATGATGAGATGTATTGTGAGACTAATGCTTGATATAGAAATGTTTTAAACCCTTAAAATAATCGATCAATATTACTCTATGGGTTATGAATATAATATTTTTAATGCATTCTAACCTTGTAAAGTTAGCCTCATTCTTCGCAACATTCATATCATCCTTTTGCATCAAACTCAGAAATTGTCTTTCTATATCCACTCGATGGTCATTAGGAAAGTATTTTTATAAGAAAATCTCATTAAACTCCCTTCATCCAATGTTCGATACTTATTCATCCTCCTTTGTGTTTTGGATTAATGGCCACCATTGATCTGCATCTCCCATGAGATGAAAAACTACAATGACAACTTTTTCCCTTTCGCTACTCCCCAACGAATGAAATATTTTCTCTATGGAATTGATCCATTGCTTAGCTACTAATGTATTTGTACTCCAATTGAATTTTGGCGGTTGTTGAATCATGAAGCGGTCTAACATTGATCATCCACGTTGTGGATTAGGGTGCCCCATATGGGTAAGGATATTATTCATAACATGAGTGAGTTGTCCCAATATGGTGATAAATTGATCTGCACCAGTTGCATCACTAGATCCACTATAATTACCTTGAGTAAGAAGGACATTCCTACATGAATTATGTGCATTGATATGATTTCCATTCCTTCCACTAGGTGCCATTTCTAAACAATTTCATACACTATATTAGATTATGATTCACAATACATAATTACAAACTAGTAAAACACTTATCATAAATTGAACAATTTATGGATATAATCCATAATAATATTTTTTTTAGTATTTATGTACTCATAAATCCTTCATAATGGGTTATAACAAAAATGAGAATTATCCTAAGCATATCCCCTGGGAGTGTCATAACCAAGAGTGCAGCAAGGCCCGTTTTCATGTACCATGATACCCCAGGTCAAGCCTAAAACTCCTTATCAATGTTTTAACTCCTAGGTACATTAGTTTCAGAGCCGCCTCTACATGCTCTTATCTAGATAGGGATTTATTTCATAGAAAATACACAAAATATCTACATTACCAAGATTATAAAAATTAATCTATACTAACTATAATGCATCGAACCTAGTTACCCAGAATCGGTGCATTATTTTAATACATTGGAATGATACAAGGAAATCATGTCCCGAAAGACTAATCAGTTTTGAAGTCTTGGAAAATATATAACATACATGAACATTACATTACACATTGAAAAATAAAAGATAAAATAAATGATACTTTGAGAATGCCATTATTCCACTATCTTAACCCTGTATATCAATCATAATACACTTCTTGGAATCCTAGAAAAAAAAATACATGAGTAAGAGGTGAGATCAAATTCTCAATAAGTGTAAACAATACAGCGGAAGATAACATAAACATTAGGCAATGTGAATAATTTAAAACACAGGCCAATACAAATAATAAAGATAAACACTTTATGGTTGGAATATGAGATGAGTAAATAATTCCATAATAAAACATAGTCATAGGTATTCTACTAGTTTAATAACCACATGAACCATCATTAATATTTTCTTAATGAGGGAATGTAGAATGCCAGAAATTCTAAAAAAATTTGTCAAGGCCTCGGCCAATATGTCTATACAAGATTAAGGCCTCCACCATAACCATATATAAAATTGGGTAATTCCTTGGCTAATTACACATCTAATTGTCTCATTGTCACATCCCAATCTTTCAAGATATGCTTCTCTATGAATATTATAGTACCGTGTGTTGTACGCAACTTTGAGTTTTAACAAACACCACAACCAATCAAACTAGCCGTTGTGAATATTAATTCCAAATTCTTGAAATTTATACATTTTATCTTAAAAAATGGACTTATTTTTGGGATTAGGAATATCAAAATTATCTTAGGGTGAATTTTTTGTGCTTTTCTGATAACTTTCTTGTTATGATGAATAGTGAAAATTACTAAATTTTAATTAAAAACAAATTTTTAGTAAAAATAATTAATAGTGATAAATTATGAATTTGAATGGTTTGGAAGTATAATTAGATTATATTATTGTCATTTAATACAACTAATGTAATTATATATAATTTTACCTTTAAATTTGACATAAACAAGTGTCAATCTTTTGATAGTTATTATTTCATAAAACATGCGTTTTGTTTTGACAACTAGAATTAATTTGAAATTAATTTCTTCCACTTCTATGTTTTGAATTTAGAAAATTGGATTCCATATTTGGAATTCATAGGTCCAAATTGTGTAAATAAGTAACTTTTATTTTTAGAAATGTTGAATAATTATTTCGGTAAATATTTTATTTACCATGGTTAAAGGGTAAATCTGATAAATATAGGTAAAATATAATATTATAATAATATTAAATTACCTTAAAAGGTGTCCTACCCCTATTGGATGATAAATTTACGATAATGGGAATCATTGGGTAGATTTTGGGACCCAATGGAGCCACTTGTAAGTGACAATGACACTTTATATTAATTAAGTTAATGTAAATACAAAAATGACATAAGCATATATCTTTTAGAAAAACTATTTTTAAATAGGGTTATATATGTTATATTTTTTACTATAAATATTAATTATAAAGATAATAATATTTCCTACATAATTATAGTTTATTTATAATTTTTAGACATTGAATAATTAAATTTATTTATGACACAATAACAATGCAGTATTTTCCTTATTAATGAATGAATCAAATAATTGGTATTATAAATGTTAAAAGAAATATAATTTGGATATTGTGATGATATAAAAGAATTTTATAGGTTAATATGACATGTTAGGATTTATTAAATGAATTTATTTCAATTTAATAAAGTTTATAGGACTTTAAAAAAATCAATTATTAAATTGCGTCAAAATTGACAAAAAAGAGTTTTTAAAACAAATATTATATTATTAATTTATATTCTATTCATAAAATTATAAGGTTTGGTAAAAAGACTTATATAATGATAGTTAAATAATTAAATAACCACTTGGGGTTATCTTGTAAGTATATAAGAAGTTTATTAACTATATATTATAAAAATACAAAGAGACATGGAAAATGTCAAAAAATTTAACTATGATTTAAATCTAAAAGTTAAGGATAATATAGCAACCCAAACCTATCTAAAAACTATTTGTTGAGTTTTTTTAGACCCATCACCACCTTATCCTTTAAATAATCCATTTTGGATCCATTATAAACGGAAAATTATTTTATTATAAAATAATATTTCAAACGTTTTCGAAGATACCCCTCACCCCTCTTATAAAAGGACACTCCCCTTTATCTCTAATTCACAACATCAATTCCATTAGTCTTAGACACCTCTAACAAAATATCATCTAAACTTCCCTCGCTTCATCCTAGAGACCTTACATTAGTCATAAATCCAACTTAAAGAGCCCTTTTTATCAAATCAAAAGGAAGAACCCGATGAGGAGGTAATAATTTCAACACCCACTTTCAAGTTCTTTTCTTCTTCCACTTCTTCTATATTTGTTATTTACATTATCAAATAACTACTCCAGTATCATATATGTACTGTGATTTTATTATAAATATTTTACAACAATATTCATTAATTTATACATCCTTTGAATGACATGTCACTATACATGTGTATGTACGGCTTACCGTCTCCACGTTGTGGTGTAATTGTTATTCAATACATTATTATTTGGATGGGTATAATAATGATGTGTAATTGATTTAAATAATAAATATAACATGATAATTATTATGTATATTTGACATACCATCCAATTATATAATATTTTAATATCAAAAGAATGATATTTTCACTCGTGTGTACGTACGGATTACGGTCTCCACGAATGTGATGAGATTCATTCGATGTCGTATCAATTCAAGACTAGTTTTCACTTGATGACTAAAAATAATGTTTAATGAAATGATATCATTATGGATATGATAAGATATATCCCATCCATAACAAATATGACTCACATAATAAATAATATAAGGAAAAATGATTTTGTTAACACCCGAAATGATGATAATACTAAGATATTATTATCAAAGAAATGTTAAAAGATCATATATCATATCATATTAATGTATATGATTATTTTATAATTTAATAAAAATTATTTCACAATTATACGGGAGGTTAACCGACCCTGAATGGAGAAAAATTACAAGGTAAGGGTTAATTTCACAATCTCTTTATTATTCGAGGTTGTTTTTACATAAGTAACTATTGGGACCTCTTTATCATCCACATCCATGTTTCTTAAAAATGTCTTCCAAAACCTTTTTTACTATTTACTAGACTATGGTTTAAATTCATTTATCCCCTTGTTTGACCTTTTATAAAATGGTTTGAATTGAATATTTCCGTCATTTTCCAAACAAGGTCTTTTTTAACCTTTTCAAAAAAAAGCTAAGAATGTCTTTTTTAACTTATACGGTAGGTGTGGCTATTTTCCACCATTATAAAATATTCGAAGCTTCCCTTACAAGCTTATAAGAATATTTTCAAAATAAATGTTTTTTATAATAATGATCTCAAAATAGAAATAGATATTTCTCTAAAAAGGGTTTTTATTTCATCTATGTCAACATCCTTTAATGGATTTTAAGTTTATTTGAAGTTGATTTATTATGATACAAAACTTCCATATTGTATTGAAGGTTTTGTGATATTTTTGACTCTGTATGTGCTATTTTTATACCATTAATGGTTTATGGTTAAAGTATTAACATTTTGTATGCTAGTTATAATAAGAATGTTTATTATATGTTTAAACCTTTTCATATGAGGAATGTATTGAACTTAGTAAGTGACAGGTGGAGCCTGATATAGCTCCTCGATGCATCAATATGTCTCATTAGACAACTAGACGTGGAATTAGCCGAGCCCTTTCCCAATTTGATATATGGTTTTGTCTGAGGCCTTAATCATTTTACTTAGCTCATATTCTGGCCATAATCATATTCTTGTTTATTATTGGTAAAGGCATGAGGTTTTAATTATTCATCATGCTTAATATTTATATTATCTTCCACTGTATTTCTTACCCTTACTGAGAGTTTGAGCTCACCCCTTTCATATGTTTCGTTTTTCCAGGACATGAATAAGTTGGTTATAAGTGAGTTGTTGGCATTATCTAGGAGTCCTGGATGTTTCCAATGGAAGAAATTAGTGTTGTATTTTTTTTCATGTTGTAATGTTGAACTTATGAAGGAATCTTATTTCTAATAATACTAAATTTATTGGTCTTTCTAGACATTATTTCATTGTGATCATGCCAATGTTATGTAATAAAGCGCCATATCTGGGTATCTATGGTTGGGGCGTTACAGTTTGTATCAGAGGAAGTTTTTTAAAAACTTTGGAAACTATATTTAGATAAACTTTGATTAGATCGCATAGCCCTAAGATAAGCTTTGAGGATTAGTATAGAAGAACTTCCTAGAATTTTGGTAATGTAGATATTTTGTGAGTTTTATGAGAAATACATCCATGTATAGATACGAGCAGAGAAAGGCGGATTTGGCACAGATGTACCTAGGGGTAAAACTAGAAAACACCGCTTTGAGCTAGACTCAAACAGAAATTGGTGCACGACAACAGAACTTGCTGCACTCTTGGTTACGACACTCCTGGGGGATATGCTTAGGATAATTATCATTTTCTTTACAAACCATTATGAAGTGTATATGAGTATATACTTCATCAAAGAAAACATTTTTATGATTATGGATTATATCCATAAACTGTTCTATTAATGTTAAGTGTTTTACAAGTTTGGATTTATGTATTGCGATCTATTAACTAATCTAGTGTATGCTATTGTTTAGAAATAGTGCCTAGTAGAAGGAATGGAAACCGTATCAATGCAAACACTCCATGTAGGGACTTCCCTCCTACTCAAGATAATTATAGTGGAGATAGTGACAAAACTGGTGCAGATCAGCTTATCACCATACTGGGACAAATCACTCAAGTTATGAATAATAAACTTACGCATATAGAGAACGTTGATCCTCATCATGGATGATAAATGTTAGATCGCTTCATGAGGAATCAACCACCAACATACAATGGGAGTAAAAATCCATTAGTGGCTGAGCAATGGATAAATTCCTTAGAGAAAATATTACACGCTTTGGAGAGTAGAGAAAGTGAAAATGTTGTCAGGGTAGTTTACTGCATCACTGGAGATGCTGATCAATGGTGGTCATTGATTCAAAACACAAATGGATAACAAGGAAGTATAAAATATGGAATGGAGGGAGTTTAATGAACATTTCAAAGAAAAATACATTCCTCATGACCATTGAGTAGATATAGAAAGACAATTTATGAATCTGAGGCAATAGGATGATGAGAATGTTGCAAAGTATTAAGCTAACATTACAAGGTTAGTGAGGCATGCAGTAGATTATATACAAAACCCAATAAGTAAGATTGATCGTTTCTTGGATGGGTTAAAACCATTTCTCTGTCGAGCATTAGTATCACACTCCTTATCATCATACGAAGATATTATCTCGTGTGATATCAAGATAGAAAAGGAATTCTCTAAGTCTTACGACTTTAAATCAAAGAAAGAGAAGAAGAGATCTGCTGAACACTATGGAAAAGGAAATAAGGAAACAGGGGAGAAGGAAAGAATTGAATTTCAACCCTTTAATAATTGTGGAAGGAATCACCATGGTGCATGTCTAAAAGGAAAAGGAGTATGCTATATATCTTGATATAAAGGCCATATTACTGGTGATTGTAAGGGAAAGAAAGAAGATACCAATGTTCAATGCTATAACTGCAGGGAGATGGGACATTATGAAAATGAATGCCCTAGGCGTCAGTGGTACTTACCTCACAATAGGTCAGGGATCAAGGCCAATAATATGCTATCACTACTGCTGATTTAGAAGTTCCAAAAGACGTGGTGGAAGGTAATTTAATGGTTTCATCAAGTTTAACAAATGATTTATTTGATTCTGGATCATCACATTGTTTCATATCTTCTCAGTTTTCTAAGAAAAGTATATATTTAAATTTGATTTAACAAGGGAGTTTTCAGTTAAAACTCCTAATGGAAGTATCATCACAACAATGTTTTGTGAATCCCTTCCCATTAGAGCATATTAATGTTCCTTATCTACTAATCTCATCTTCGTACACATGATTAGATTTGATATAATCCTTGGTATGGATTGGATTTCAGACCATGATGCAAAGATTTATTATAAGAAGAAAGAGGTTACTATTTTTGATGATGATGATTAAGAACAACTTATCTTTAGAGTAGAATTGTCACCACCTTATACTTATTTAGATCCACCCCTAGTATCTCAACTAAATTCAATTTTTGGGGAGGAAGAGAATAAAATAACATTGAGTGAGGAAATTAATGTTCAAATAGAGGATTTACATATTGTTAAAAAATATGTTTATGTGTTTCCTGAAGATTTACCTGGACATCCACCAGAATGAGAAATTGAGTTTTCCATTGATTTAATTCCTGGATCAAGGCCCATATCAAAGACCCCTTATTGAATGGCCACTGTGGAATTAGTGGAACTAAAGAAACAACTAGAGGAGTTGATTAATAAGGTATTTAGTCCCCCTAGTGTTTCTCCATGGGGAGCCCCTTACCTTTTTGTTAAGAAGAAAGATGGATCTATGAGGTTATGTATCAGCTACCGTGAAATCAATGCTATAATAATAAAGAACATGTATCCCCTACCTCGCATTGATGATTTATTCAACCAACTTTATGGAGCTCAATACATTTCAATGATTGACCATCGATCTAGATATCATCAGTTGTGTGTAAATAAGGATTACATTTTGAATACAACATTTCCAACCAGGTATAGGCATTACAAGTTTATAGTAATGCCTTTTGGATTGACTAATGAACCCTATGTATTCATGGATATAATGAATAGAGTTTTCAAGGAATATCTCAATGATTTTGTAGTGGTATTTATTGATGATATCTTGGTATACTTCAAAAGATAGGAAGATCATGAAAATCAGAAGTGCATTATCCTGATGACTCTTAGAAGACATGAATTATATGGGATGTTTAACAAGTGTGAATTATGAAATAAGGAGATTGCTTTTCTTGGGCAGACATTCTCTGAGGATGGAATATCTATCAATCCTTCTAAGACAAGAGCAATACAAGAATGGCCAGCACTGACGAATATAACAGAGGTACGCTGTTTTATTGGTTTAGCAGGTTATTATCGATGTTTCGTCCAGAATTTTTCCCGGTTGGCTAACCCATTAACAATGCTCACACGAAAAGGGGTTAATTTGTTTGGAAAAAATATTGTGAAGAATGTTTTGAAGAACTGAAGAAATGATTAGTCAATGCTCCTATATTGACTCTACCATCGGGAAATGATGGGGTTTTTATTTACAACAATGCTTCAAAGAAAGGACTTGGATGTGTACTTGTGCAGAATGATATGGTTATTTCTTATGACTCACGATATCTAAAAATTCATAAGAAAAAATATCCTACTCATGATCGTGAGTTATCAACTGTAATCTTTGCTTTGAAAATATAAAGACATTATCTCTATTGTGAAAAATGTAAGATTTATACAGATCACGAGAGTTTGAAGTATATTTTATCATAGAAGGTACTCAACATGAGGAAACAGAGATGGCTTGAACTACTCAATGATTATGATTTCACAACACATTACCAACCGGGGAAGGAATATAGGGTGGAAAATGATTTGAGTTGAAAAAATCATAGAGTTTTGAACAAGATGAGAGTTGAAAAGGATCCTATATTTATGGATCTAGTAATGATGGATATGGGAATCACCATGGAAGGTGAAACATCAATAATATTCAAATGGTTTCCAAACCATATTTACCTGAAAGGACATAGAGTTCTCAGACCAATGATGAAGAGTTTCAAAAGATGTTTAAAGTAGTGAATGATGTGAGAATGAGTGAATTTGTGTATGAAGATGGAATTTTGAAATTTGGTAAGAGACTTTGTGTTCTTGATATACCTGATCTAAAAAGTGAATTTTTAGATGTTTCTCATAGCTCCAATTTCTATATACACTTTGGGAGCACCAAAATGTATAAGGATTTGAAGGGACATTTTTGTCGGGACAACATTAAGAGGGAGATTTCTAATTTTGTGTGAAGATGTATGGTTTTTCAACAAGTGAAATCTGGAAGGCAATAGCCTGGAGGAGTCTTACAACCTATTCCCATACCTGAGTGGAAATTGGAAAATATTACGATGGACATAGTCATGGGACTATCAAAGAATCCTAGAAGGTATGATGCAATATGGGTCATTGTTGATCATCTTACCAAGTCAGCACATTTCTAGCTATTAGAGAATATTTTCCACATGAATGATTGGAAAGACTATATATTAATGATGTTGTTAGACTTCATGGGGTACCACTATCGATTGTTTCTGATCGTGATCCATGTTTTACTTAATGATTCTAGAAAAGCCTTCATAAATCCTTGGATTCTGAACTTTGTTTGAGCACTACCTACAACACCCAAACTGATGGACAATTAGAATGGACTATTCAAACCTTAGAAGACATGTTGAGATCATGCTCACTTGAATTTCATGGTATTTGGTCTCAATATTTACTTCTGGTAGAATTTTCCAATAACAATAGCTTCCATTCAAGTATTCATATGGCACCATATGAAGCATTATACATAAAGAGATTTCACACACCAACCTGTTGGGATGTTGTTGGTGAAAGAAAACTTGTAGGTCTAGAACTGGTGGAGGAAATGAGGGAAAAGGTTAAGGTAATCCAAAACCACATCAATGAAGCTCAAAGTAGGCATAAGAGCTATTCTGATTACCAAAGGAAGGATTTGGAATTTCAAGTAGGATGTCAAACTTTCATGAAGGTTTCTCCATGGAAGGGTGTTATACGTTTCGGTAAGAAGGGTAAATTGAGTCCCAGGTACATCGGATCTTTCGAAATTCTAGAACGAATCGGGGTTGTAGCATATCGTTTGGCAATTCTTTAAAATATCTCCCATGTTCACGATGTCTTCCATGTATCACTATTGAGAAAATACATGCCTGACCCAATGCATGTACTCACCTATAAGGAAGTAGAAATAGAACCCAATCTGTCTTATTGTGAAGAGCCCATCAGGATTATTGATAGTAGAGAACAAGTGATGAGAAAATGGTCGAATCGCCAGGTAAAAGTTCTTTGGAGAAACTATAAGATGGAAGAGGCAACATGAGAAACCGATGAACTTATGATAAAGAACCACTCGAGTCTTTTTATGCAGTAATATTCTAGAAATTTTAAGGATGAAATTATTTTAAGGGGAGGAGAATGTAACACCCCAATATTTCACAGTATGCTTCTCTTTAAATAATATAGTAGCGTGTGTTGTACGTAACTTCTAGTTCAACACAAACCACAACAATCAAAATAGCTGTTATGAATACTAATACCCACTTTTTGAAATTTTATATATTTTATCTTTCAAAATTGACATAATTTTTGGATTTTGAATATTTAAATTAGCTTAGAGTGAATTTTTGGTACTTTTTTGATAACTTTCTTATTTTGATGAATACTGAACATTACTAAATTTTAATTCAAAACAATTTTTTTTAAAAAAATTATTAATAGTGATAAATTATGAATTGGAATGGTTTGAAAGTATAATTAGATTATATTTTTATCATTTTATACAATGAAGGTCATTATATGTAATTTAAGATTTAAATTTGATATAAACAAGTGTCAATATTTTGATAGTTATTATTTCATAAAAACACGCTTTTTTTTACCACATGAAATAATTTTAAATTAATTTCTGCCACTTCTATGTCTCAAATTTATAAAAATGGATTCCATATTTGGAATCAGGAGGTCCAAATTTTGTGAATAGGTAACATTTATTTTTAGAAATTTTGAATAATTACTTTGGTAAATATTTTATTTACCATGGTTAAAGGGTAATTTGGTAAATATGGGTAAAAATAATAATATTATAATAATATCAAATTACCCTAAAACATTTCCTAACCCTATTGGATGATACATGTTCGACCTTGGGCATCTTTGAGTCAATTTTGGGTCCCCATAGAGCCACTTGTAAGTGATAATGACACTTTATATTAATTAAGTTAAAGTAAATATAAAAATGACATAATCATATATCTTTTAGAAAAACAACTTTTACATAGGGTCATATATGTTATCATTTTTACTATAAATATTAATTAGAAAGATAAAAATAGTTCCTACATAATGCTATTTTATTTAAAAGTTTCAGACACTAAATAATTAAATTTATTTATGACACAATAACGATGTAGTATTTTCCCTTTTAATGAAGGAATCAAATAATTGGTATTATAAATGTTAAAAGAAATATAATTTTAAAGTTTTGATGAAATCCCTGAATTTTATTGGTTAATATGACATGTTAGTATTTCTTAAATGAATTTATGTAACACCCTGAGATTTTTTGATATATATTATTTTTAATTTCTTTGATATCTTCTATTGTACGCCACACCAAGATTATCTTGCGCTATACGCAACACGATATTAGCTTGCAGTATATGCAAAACTATTTTTGGATTGTGTTACACACAATTTCAAGTTCATTTGATAGTAGTTATTCTACACAACATTGAGTGTATATATATATATATATATTCAATGTATAAATGAAATATGGTTGGATTCATTTATACGAAACAACAATGGAGTCTTGCACTACACGCAGCCCCTGACATTCCTTTCATTACATGCAATCAAGACCTTCCTCGATAGCATGTGTTGTATGCAATACCGGGTTTCACTAAACAACGATATATGGTTATAATATTATTATTAACTAGCCTCTATGAATATTATTAACTACATTTTAAATTTTATAACATTATTATTCATCTTACACATTTTCTAAAATATGGTATGTGAACAAAATAAATTTTTCTGGTAAAATAAGTATTTCTCAAAAAATGCAGTTTTGCCGCCTTTTGATGGCACACCCACATTAAATCTAGTTTTTGACATGTTTATAAGATAAAATTTAAAAAATAAAATTCTTATTTGGAATCAGGATATAAAAATTTACCTTGGATAAAATTTTCAAATTATTCTTGATAACTTTTATATTTTAATGAATAGTAAAAACATGCTATGTTTTAATTAAAAACAATTTTTTCATCGCAATAATTTATATGGGTAAATTATAATATTGAATGTTTTTAAAGTATAAATATATTATTTTTTTACCATTTAATATAATGTAGGTCATTACCATTAATTTTACACTGTATTAATAGAGAAAACATTTCAATCTTGGCAATATTTTAACTTTCAAAACCCATTTTCTTAACAACTGGATTAATTTTATATTAATTACTGCAACTTATATGTTTTCAATTTTTGAAAATTGATTCTATATTTGAATTTAGTGGGTCCAAATTATTTTAATAGGTTACTCTTATTTTTTATATTATGAATAGTAACTATAGAAATTTTTATGTACTACAGTTAAAGGTAAATCGGGTAATTAAGGATAAAAATAAGATTGTAAAATTATCCTAACACTTTCCAAAATCCCATTGGATGAAGAGAAGTAGACCCATATCACCTAAGTGTCAGACTAGATTCATGTCATGGACTTTTGACCATGAAATAATATAATTATTATTAAAACCAAAGAAAGTGACAACATGTCACTCTCTTAAATCTTATAAGTGTAATAATTTTAATTTACTGATAAACATCATAAAACATCAGATATAAATTGTAGCCAAAAATATAATAATATTATAAACATAATAGAAATTTATTTATAATTTTTAGGGATTAAATAATTATCATTAATTATGACACAATAGTGATGTTGAAATTATTTTATTGATTGAACTATCAAATAAATGATTTTAAAAGTATTAAAATAATTTTTATATGAACTATTTAATATACTAAACAAATTTTCTAGACAAATATAACATGTTATGAATCTATTAAATCTTTTATTTTGAACATATATTTTGGGTATAATTTATTTAAATTCAAATAATTGAATATTGTCAAAATGGACACTATTTTTATTTTATAAATAGTACATATTATAAAATCGTTTAAAAATCACAAAAATATTTTAAAATTATAAATTTAAATTTATATGGTCTAAAATGTAATAAATTATACAATTATGGACAATTAAAAAAATATTAGAAAATATTTTTAATGATTTAAAATTTATAATATTATTACCACAAATAAAATTAAAAAGATTATATAAGGATAAATCATGTTGATAATGTTTAAAATAAATTCCCAATATGTATAAATATTATTGGTTGATGAGATTACAACCATATATCATCTAAGATTCGTATTTGAGTAATTTTTGGAGGTTTTTAAGTGGGGTTGGAATTTATTATAAATTAATATTTCTTATAATTCCACAGGTGCCCCTCTCCTCCCTTATAAAAGAGAACCTCCTCCCTCTGCTCCTCACACCACTTTGAGCTTTCAAGCTCGGCCAAAAACTGATAATTTACCTTATCAACTTCCCTAGAAATATCCTAGAGGTCTTGGTCTTCTTTAAAGACCATATTTAGTTCCCTAAAAAGAGGTTAAGAAAAGGCACTTCAAAGAAGAGGTAATGTCCGTTACTGATTTTTTCAACTTTATTTATTCTTTTACTTCTTCTTATTTAGTTGTTTAATTATGAAGTAATAACATAATTATCACTAATATCCTTATATGTTATTATAAATATGAAACTACTCTATTTCACCTTCTATCCGTCCTACGGAAAATGAAATCACCACGCGTGCGTACATACAGAATACCGTCTCCACACCGTGGTGTGATCTGTTTTCCACCACTACCTTACTTGGATGGGTATAATGGTGTAAATAATAACTATATATGATTATTTTAAAGTGATATTGATTATGAAATAGTATAAATACACTTCAATACAATTCCACGATCATGGGAACGATTTCATCGCTTGTGCATACGTACGGCCTACCGTCTCCACGATGTGATGCGACTCGTTATACATGATCTTCATTTCATAATTATTATATAAATTAATTTAATGAATAAATATTATATATATTACACTAATAAAATTATGGAAATGAGGTGTCTATAACCTAAAAATAAGAACGAGAATTTATTCGACAAAACACGCATAAGAACAAAAAGCAATAAACACCCGAATAACAAGATGCAATGAAATATTATTAATAAGAAGCTAAGAATATGACCATATATGATATAATAAAAAATGATTATGATTCTGGAATAAGTCAATGACATTATTTAAATCATTATACAGGAGGTTCAGACACTAACGAAACAAATCAGACATAAGGTAAGAGAAAATCTCACCGTCTCATTTTTATCCGAGACTGTTTATACTTCAGAATTTACTGGCGAATAATTATCATCCAAATACATGTTTCCTCAATATGTAATATTATTTCTATCCACCTACAATTTATTGAATCCAATTTTTCCCATTGGTTAGTTTTTATTAAATGATATAAAATGAATCTTTTGTCGTTTTTAGTACGAGGTACTTTTTGACTTTCCAGCCAAAGTACGATAAGAATGTTTTTTTAACTTATACGGCATGAATGGATTCGTAGAACATTATTCCCATTAAGATTCCTAAAAAAATTTTGAATTTTATTTTTAATCAACTTCTTTTAGTTTAAAATTGTATGAAATTTTAATAAAGGAAAAATGTTTTTGAAGTAGAAAGGATATTTTCCTCAAGAATGGAGTTCAAGTGTTTTATCAAAATTGTTTTCCATCTAAGATAACATGGGGTTCTGTGTATATCCCTATTTTTACATTGATTTTTTTATGTTATGATGGAATTATTTTTATGTTTTCCTTTTATTTTAAATGGATTATTTTATGATATCATGATGATTAATAATCCCATTCTATTACATGGGTTATGCTATGATTTATGATTTTGTGTCACACATAAGAATGGTTTCATTATGAGATGGGTGGGACCTATATCTCCCTCCAATGCATTGGGTAAAGATTTATATCTCATGAGATAGACATGGCTAGAATGGTATGTTAATCTAGTTCAATGATACAGGACTGAAATGAGAAGTGAACTCGATTCAGAAAGGGACTTTGACCACTAAGATGGTCTTGGCAGGAATGCATTGGCTACTATGGAAATTATAACATGTGATTAATGGTTTCCACAATTACATGCTTTATTCCCATGATATTTTATCATGATTGATGATCCATTATGATCTCTGCCTTACGTACTGCCATGTTTTATGCCATTGCTCAAGATTTTGATGTTTAAATATTATTTTCATGTTTTGAAGTTAAAATGTATATGGTTTGTTTTATTTTCTCCATGCTTACCCTTAATGAGCATTTGAGATCACCCTTTATATGTTTTCTTTTCCCTAGGATATATAAAGGGTTTAGGTAAGAAAACAAAAGTGGAAGATCTTTATGGGAGATGCTGACGATCTTTCACCATGTTTAGCAGATTATGTTCTGAGTTTCCAAAGACACTAAACTATTACAGTCCTTGTGTGTTTGTTTTTGTTTTGTATTAACTATTCCGCAAAAGTAATTTAAGTTTCATGTACATCAATCTTTGGGTCTCTATAATTTATTTCGAATTAATAATGTTGTTAGGACATCAACCAAAATCAATTATTAAATAGTATCAAAATTGACATAAAAGAGTTTTTAAAACAAATATTATTTTATTAATTGATATTCTATTCCTAAAAATATAAGGATTGACCAAAGGACATATATGATGATAGGTACATCATTAATTAACCACTTGGGGTTCTATTGGAAGTATATAGTTAGTTTATTAACTATATAATATAAAAATACAAAGAGACATGGTAACTGTCAAACTATTTAACTAAGAGTTAAATCTAAAAGTTAAGGTTAATATAGTGACCTAAACCTATCTAAAACGTATTTTTTGAGTGGGTTTTGACCCATTCCCACTTTATCCTTTAAATAATTTATGTTGGAGAGATTAGAAAATGAAAATTATTTTATTATAAAATTACATTTCTTTCTTTTCATAAGGTTCCCCTCACCCCTCTTATAAATGGACACTCCCTATTGTCTTTAATTCACAGTTTTGAAGCCATTTGACATAGTCAACCTCTTCCAAATATCCTCTCAACTTCCCTCCCTTAATCTTAGAGACCTTACATTAGTCAAAAAGCCAACATAAGGAGCCCTTTTGATCAAATAAAAATGAATAACCTGAAGAAGAAGTAATAATTTCAATACCCCCTTTCATGTTCTGTTCTTCTTCCATTTATTCTTTCTTTGTTATTTCCATTCTAAAATAAAAACTCTAGTATCTTCTATATATTGTGATGTTATTATAAATATGGTACAACCATATTCAGTATTCTATACATCCTTTGAATGACATGTCACCATACGTGCCTACGTATGGCTTACCGTCTCCACGTCGTGGTGTTATTGTTATTCAATACATTATTATTTTGATGGGTATAATAATGCTGTATAATTGATGTAAATAATAAATTTAACATGATAATTATTATATATATATATGATATACCATAAAATTATATATTATTTTAAAATCAAGAGAATGATATTTTCACTCGCGCGTACGTACGGATTACCATCTCCACGAACGCGAGGAGATTCATTCCCTGTCGTATCCATTCAAGAGTAATTTTCATTTGATGATTAAAAATAATTTTTAAAGACTTGAAATAATTCTGGATAGGAATATGATACATCCCATTCATAACAAATATGACTCACATAACAAATAATATAAGTGAAAACGAATCTATTAACACCCAAAATGACGATAATACTAAGATATTATTAAAAAATAAATGTTAAAAGGTAATATATGATATCATATTAATGTATATAATTATTGTATAATTTAATAAAAAATATTTCAACATTATACAGGAGGTTAACTGACCCTCGACCAAGGAAAATTACATGTTATGGGTTAATTTAACAATCTCTTTATTATCCGAGGTAGTTTTTCCGTAAGTATCTACTGGGACCTATTTATAATCCACATCCATGTTTCTTAAAAATGTATCCCAAAACATTTTTACTATTTAATAGTCTATGGGTTAAAGTAATTTATATCCTCATTTGACTTTTTATAAAATGGTTTGAAAGTAATCTTTCCTTCATTTTCCAAACAAGGTCTTTTTTAACCTTTTCGACAAAATTATGGTTAGAATGTCTTTATTAACTTATACAGTGGGTGCGGCTATTTTCTGTAGTTATAAAATCGTCTAAGCTTCCATTACAAGATTATAAGAATAATTTAAAAATATTTTTTTTATAATTTTGATTTCAGAATAGAAAGTGATATTTATCTAAAAAGGGTTTTTATTTCATGTATGTCGACATCCTTTGATGGATTTGAAGTTTATTTGAAGTTGATTTATTTTGATACAAAACATCCATATTATATTGAAGGTTTTTTGATATTTTTTACTATGGATGTGCTACTTTTATACCATTCATTGTTTATGGTTAAAGTATTGACATTTCGTATGCTAGTTTTAATAAAAATGTTTATGATATGTTTAAACCTTTTCATATGAGGAATGTACTGGACTTAGTAAATGACGGGTGGAGCCTGCTATAGATCCTCGATGCATTGGTAGGTCTCATCAGACAACTAGACGTGCAATTGGATGAGGCCTTTCCAAATTTTATATATGGTTATGGCCGGGGCCTTAATCATTTTTAGAGGTCTTGGCCGAGGCATTGAAAAAATGTTTCATAATGTACGAAATTATACATTCCCTCGTTATAAAAAATAATATTGATGGTTCATGTAGTCATTCGACTAGTAGAATACCCATGATTATGTTTTATTATGGAATTAATTACTCATCTCATATTCCAGCCAAAAAATTATTAATGTTTATTATTGGTAAAGGCATGAGGTTTAAATTTTTAATCATACTTAATATTTATGTTATCTTTTGTTGTATTTCTTACTCTTACTGAGCGTTTGATCTCACCACTTTTATATGTTTCATTTTCCCAGGACATGAAGAAGATAGTTATGAGTGACTTGTAGAAATTATCTAGGAGGCTTAGATATTTGAAATGGAATAAATTTGTGTTGTATTTCTTTTCAATTTGTAAATTTGAACTTATGTATGAATCTTTTTTCCTATAATACTAAACCAATCGGTCTTTCGAGACATGATTTCCTTGTGATCATGCCAATGTTATGTAATAATGCATCGACTCTGGGTAAATGGGGTTGAAGCGTTACACTCATGATACCTAATAATGAATCGAGGAGCTATAGGGGGCTCCTCCTGTCACTTACTATTCCAATACATTCCTCATATGAAAAGGTTGAAATAAAATATAAACATTCGAATTATAATTACCATACGAAATGTCAACATTGTCATGAACCAAAACTAGTCACCACCAATACAGGCACCATACCCAGGACATGACAAGTCCCTAAGGGTGTTCCCTATACCCACAGGCTGGAACATGTGCCTGGGTATCATTTATCTTGGTTTGGGAATGATTTACCCGAATATCTATACATAAAAAATCAAAAATATTTGATAAAATGAATCTGAAAATTCATGATACAAGGTTTATACAAAAATCCAGAACTGAATGCGTAAGTTCAAATGTAATACAAATTTTCCAAAGACACAATTAAATAGTAACAAAACAGCCCCATGTACTCCACATGAAAAGGGGTCATCACCCCCAAGTCGCCTCCACAACTCCGCCCCAAGGATGGACACTAACACGTAGAACCGCCATAACCCTTGACCTTTCCATTACCTATGTCAAAAATAACCAAATATACTTACACCAAAGGGGTGTATATTGGGTTTGAGCCTAATCCCAATAGGATACCTTCCAATGATTCCAAATAGCATGCAATACAATGTGAAAAAACATGCAGTTTTATTACGCAAAGAAAATTTGTGATAAAATCCCAGAAATGAAACTTTCAATTGAAAACTGTTTTGAATCTGAAGATTTTATAATGTTCACACACTTAAATTGACATTTTATCTACTTTAATGTACTACCAAATACACCCCAATAAATGGTAAAATACCACAAACACAATGAGCAAAAAATTCATGAACTCCCCTAAGAACTAGGAAGCCTCAGTCCCCATGTACCTCATACCTCGGTGAAAAGTAACCATAGTAAAATCCGTTCTCATGAATGATCCACTAGTAGGGAAAATATCAATAAACTAATGGTTCACAATAATAATATACATTGTTTAGTTAGAGTTGTCTTTATCCAAATGCTAGGTGAAACAGTGACAAATCGCATCCTGTCCACTAGTCGTACTAGTACACATCCGCCCCAGCTAGGTACCGGGATTCCCCCTTTGTGCTCAAACAATTTTAGAATGATACATATATCCATTTTAAAATAAAACACCACTACTGGTAACATTATATCAGTAAAATATCTATAGAAATTTTTTACCATTTAAAACAGACAACAAAACACTTTGAGTTTCAATAAAACAACTTCCCCAAATCATTCCTTATTTTTCACCCAAAACACTTGGAAAACCCCACATGAACACCATGTTCATTCCTAAATTTATCAAAACAGAATCTACCACACCTTAAAAATATCTTTAAACTCATTACATGAGTTATAAAAAAATCCCAATAATCATCACTTATAATAACCATGTAAAACACCCAATTAAACACCAAATTGGTACTCGAAAAATTATTTTCTTAACAAACATCACCCAAAATCAATTTCTCAGCAACAACCAATGAATAATAAAATTGAAAAAATTATTTTAATACCTATTACAGTTTAATAAAATTATCTATATAATTACAGGGCATCCCTTAAAAAACCAAAAAAATATTTATACGAAAAACCCCTAAATTTCACATGAAATTAGCATTAAAAAGTCATTGGCTTTATAATTTCCACTAAAACTGTAACACCCTGACCCTAGTTACCCAGAGCCAGTGCATTATTATATAATGTTGGCATGATAACAAAAGATCATGTCTTGAAAGAATGATTAGTTTAGTATCCTAGGAAACACTAGATATATTCCTAAGTCTTACATTACATCATAAAGTGAAAAACTAGAATAACATAGTCTCTATAGTCCACACTCATATCCCCATCAGACTATCCCAGTAGGTCAGTCAAAAAAAAATTCTTCACATTCTGGAAAAATAAAACATTGAAAGGGGTGTGATCATATGCTCAGTAAGGATAACAATATAGTAGAAGCTTTCATAAATAAACATAGTCATTTAAGGCAATGTATAACTAAAACGAAAGCCTTTTAAACTTGAACTTCAACATAATATGGAAAAAGTAAATTGAAATAATTCCATTTACTTATTCACATGGTTAATCTACTAGTAGAATAATCACATGCAATATCATTAACCACTTTTATAATGATGGAATGCATAATGCTAGATTATCATAACCATGTCACCAAGGCCTCGTGCCATGACTACAAATATGATTTTATCAATGCGTCGTGCCAAGACACTAGTTTGTCTCATTAGACCTACCGATACATCGAGGAGATATAGAGGGCTCCACCTGTCAATTTTTATGTCCAATTCATTCCTCATATGAACAGGTTTAAACATATCATAAACCATAACATAATCGTATCACATAAAACATGCATAAAGGAAACATAACGTTTCCACATTTCAATCACAAGATATCAATACAACACATTGATATAATAAATCCATTATTAAAACCATTTTCAATACCAAAATAAAAGAAAACTAAAACATGGTTTTTATTTTTCATTTAAAAAAAGTTATGGCTTATAGAGAAAGCCGAAACTCAAATAATGGTCATGACGGCAGAGAAGTCGTTGTCGCCGCATACGTACGACAAAAAAAACATTCCCTTTTATCATTTAGTAAAATGATTTGTATTAAAATATTCCTTTTGAATAAACGTAAAAGTCAAAGGTTTTTATACACCGTATAAAAGAATGTTGTGTATAAAAGAAAATATGCCTCAATGAAAGGAGATTGAGACGAAGTTCCTTTAAAAGATCATTTTTTTAAATAAAATAGATCTATTATGTGTATTCACTATAATTAAACATAAATAACGTACATATACAAGATAAAACATAATAATATAATGACATAATTTGAAAGTAGGATATTAACCCAAAAAATGGAAATCGGGATAAAAAGTTCCCTTACCTCGTGTCCGACTTGACTCGGCCGTTCTTTAATATCCTAAATAATAAACTTGAGTTAATATCTACATGCATAAGAACCATTTTAAAGTTCATTTTTTCTTTTATATCACTTATTACCATGTTATGAACATTATGTAATTATTTAAGTTAATAACGGTCATTTTGTCGATCTTTGTTACTTGAGTCAAAAATAAACTTATTATAATTACTAGTTGTTCATGTGGTAAAATATCCATTATATCAAGAATTATATTCATGATTTATATATCATATATATCCAGTATATATATGAATTTATAATATTACATTACATTTAGAGGTAAGAAATGAAATGCACTGTTCATGGAGACGGTAAGTCGTACGTACGCATGAACGCCACTTTTATTTCTATTTCAAATTTAATGGAATTAAAAATAATGATATATATATATATTATATAATTATAGTATAATATATATGTTATATAGGACACATAATTTCATTAATTTCATTCTTTATACATTCCATGTATTGCAAGGACGAGTCACATCACTTGAGGGGGTGGTAGTCCACACTTCCTCAAATGAATTATCGCATTAGCACAACATGCAATGCATAAAGGTATGTTTTAAATGTAAAATACAAGAAAATATATAGGAAATAAATATAATATATATCATTAATAAATATATTTCCATCATAATGTCCACCATGAGATGTGGTAGGAGAAGATAGAACAATCATCGTTTCGTGAGGCAGTAATTCGTCATCCACAGAAACAGTATGTTATTTAACCATTAGATGGAGGTGTGTGTATGTGTAGCTCGAATAATTATCATAACAACATCCTAGTATATTTAAGATACTGGTTTCATTACAATATAAATGAATAAAAAGAGTTTATGGTGTTGGAGAACAAAATAAAACAAAAGAGCATAAGAGAAGACATTACCATAAAATCGGGTAACTCTTTTTGATTTTAGCCAAAGACTTCCTTGGGAAGACTTCTGCCCAAAGTGATGCTTCTAGGAGTAACATAGGGAAGTTTTGAGAGTATTTGGGAGGATTTTGGCCGAGCCAAATGGCTCTGAATGTGTGAATAAGGTGGTAGAGATGGGGGCCTTTTATAAGAGGAGAGGAGGGGCATTCTTGGAAATTCATGAAATGTTACATTATTATAAAGTTCTTTTAGGATTTCAAAGGTCCCAAAAATTATATATTTAGAGGATAAGGGGATAATGGTTCTAAATATACTCATCAAATAGGTTTTTGACAATTGTAAGTCTTATATTTTACATTATCTTTCCATTTTATTTAAATCGTTAATTAATGAGGTAATCGCTGCATCATCATGATGTCATAAATAATTTAATTTATTTAATTTCTAAAAATTATAAAAAAATTTCCATGATGTTGAAGTAATTTTATCTTTCCAATGAATATTTATAGTCTAAATTTTACCTTATATAACCCCATGTAATAATTGATTTAGTAAAACAACTCAAGTTTGTGACAATTTTATTTTTATTTTAAATAAAAAGTTATTAATGTCATTTTCATACCCAAGTGGCTCCATGGGGTCCCCAAGTTTACCCATGGATTTTATTGGTCTCCATTACTCATCCAATAAGGTTAGGACAAGTGTAAAGGTAATTTCATATTATTATAACATTATATTTACATTAAATTACACTAATTACCTTTAATCGCGATTAATAAACATAAAAGTTACTATTCACCAAAAAATTATTTTAATCTCATTGAACCAAATCTTACATACTAATTACAACCATGTATGTATTATTTCTGAAATTCAATTCATAGAAGCGGTAAATTTTCATTTAAACGAAAAATCTGTTTTTTAACTACCACTTAGTTGTTTCACTATTCATAAAAAATTGATGTTTTTCAGAACAATAACAAAAATTCACCCTAAGCTATAATTGATATTCCAAATTCAAAAATTATTTATATTTTACAAATTTAAAAACATATAAGTTTAATTAATTTCTGTTGTCACAACAAATAGCGTGTTTTTGAGAAATAATATATATCAAAAGATTGACAATCGTTTATGTCCAATTTCAAAGTAAAATTAATTCTAATGACCACCATTGGATTAAATGATAAAATTATATTCTAATTATTCTTTAAAACCACAACATAGTATAATTTATCACTATAAATTATTTTGATTAAAAAAGTTGTTTTTATGTATTTTTTTCTATTCATCAAAAATTTTAAGTTCTCAGAAAAATACAAAAATTTTAACATAGGCTAATTTTGATAATCTGAATAAAAAAATGAAGTCCATTTCGAAATATAAAATTTATATAATTTCAAAAAGTGGGTATTACTATTCATAATGGCTACTTTGATTGGTCTCGGTGTGTTAGAATCTCAAACTTGTGTACAATGCATGCTATTGCATTATTGAAAGAGAAGCGTATCATGGAAGCATGGGGTATTACATTCTACCCTCCTTCAATAAATTATGTACTCACAATTTGAAAATGTTCTTCAAAAATAAAAGGTTGAAAGTAGAAAATACCTTTGTGGAAAACCCACATCGGAAATAAAGTTAATAAAATTTAGCCTTAATAAGAGGGAAAGGGAAATGAAAAATTCACCACCAAATTATGATCTCAATTAGGAGAACATTAGTGGTAATTAGAGACATATAATTGGAGGAAAATTGTAAATATTTGTAAGGAGTGATTGAGGTCATCAATCACAAACAAGTGTAAAATTGAGGGCCTCAAAGCCTTCAATCTTTGTTGATTTAAAATATCATCAGTTCAACAAAACAAAAGTTATTAGGATAACACATTTTTTAATATCCCTTTCCTAATGTTTAAGAATTAATTTATTCATAGAATAAGAGAGAGTAATATATATATATATATACTTGACAAGTAGAGTTTCAACCTTTAACTAATTTCTACCACAAACACATCTTTCACTCAAAAATATAATAGAACTCAAAAATATTATATTTAGCCTAATAGTACAAGGTTCCAAATAGTAACACATACCATTTAGATGAGTAAAACTATTTTTTAATAACCAGGGACTTCCTGTAGGCTAGTGGTAGGTAATAAAGGCCTCTCACACTATAGTTGTGTGTTCGATTCCTACATCTTTGTTCGACACGACGGGTTATCCCTCAACCTGCAGGTTGTCCTTTTCCTGAAACTATAGTATTATAATATTTCAAAAATAATCTTCATAAATGTTTTAACCTTAAACAATACTATCCAAAGTTAAAATTTATCCATTCCAACCTTTATAGTTATCCAAAATACCTCTATCTAGACTCTCTCTAAAATGTCTCTATATTCCAAATTCAATTTTAACATTAGATTCCCCAAACAAGGTAAAGTTTCTCTTATTGTCATATACTAAAAATCTGATTACCTTCATCATATTAAAACCTTAATGAAAATAACTAGTACTGTAGTACAATCCTTATATATATTTCTCATTATTCTTATAACCATAATATAGTTCTTGAGTCCAGAAACACAAATAAAATAATTATTCAACTTCATCTGTAGTAATAGCATAAGATTGGCCTTGTTACCTTGGCCTTTTCTGAGTTATGTTTCTATGACGCTTAGGATATTCACTTGCATAATGCCCCATTTCCCTACAATTATAGCATTTGACATTGATAGCCTTTTTCTTTCCCTTGCAATCACGAGCCTGGTGACCTTTTTCTCCACATTTATAACAAACTCCCATTCCTTTTAGGCAAGTACTCGGGTGATTTTTCCACAATTATTACATAATGGAAAATCCTTCTTTACCTTTTTCCCATTATCTGTCTCTCGATCCACTATTCTCTTCTTCTCTTGCTTTACTTTGTTGTAATAAGACTTAGAGAATTCCTTTTCTGTCTTAGTAGCACATGAGACAATATCTTCATACGTTGAGAAAGAGTGTGATACCAAAGCTCAACGGAGAAATGGTTTTAACCCATTAGAGAAATGATCAATATTACTTCTTGGGTTACGTATATAATCAGATGCATGCCTCGCTAAATTTGTAAAGTTAGACTCATACTTTGCGACATTCTCATCCTCCTTTTGTCTCCGACTCAGAAATTGCCTTTCTATATCTGCTCGATGGTCCCGAGGAAAGTATTTTTCTAAGAAAATCTCTTTGAACTCCCTCCATTACATATTTGATACTTCATCATCTTCCTTTGTGTTTTGAATCAGTGACCACCATTGATCGGCATCTCCAGTGAGGTGGTAAACTTCCATGACAACTTTCTCCCTTTCGCTACTCCCCAAGGCGTGGAATATTTTCTCTAAGGAGTTTATCCATTGCTTAGATACTAGTGGATTTGTACCCCCATTAAATTTTGTTGGTTGTTTCCTCATGAAAAAATTTATCATTGATCCTCCATGTTGCGGATTAGGGTGCTCCATACGAGTAAGGTTATTATTCATAACCTGAGTGAGTTGTCCCAGTATGGTGATAAGCTGATCAATACCAGTTGTATCACCAGCTCCATTATAATTATCTTGACCAGGAGGGAAATCCCTACATGGAGATCATGCATTGATATGGTTTCCATTCCTTCCACTAGGTTTCATTTCTAAATAATGGCATAAACTAGATTAGTTTATAAATAAATATACATAATTCAATACTTGTAAAAAACTAAACATAAATTTAACTATTTATGGATATAATCCATAGTCATAAAAAAAATTCTTTGATTAAGTATATACTCATAAAAAATTCATAGTGGTTTGTAAATAAATGAGAATTATCCTAAGAATATCCCTCGGTAGTGTCGTAACCAAGAGTGCAACAAGGCCCGTTGTTGTGCACCAGTTCTCGTTCGATTCTAGCTCAAAGCGTTGTTTTCGGGTTTTAAACCTAGGTACATTTGGGCCAGACCTTACTCTACCTTCTTGTAACCAGATAGGGATGTATTTCTCGAAAAACTCACAAAATATCTATAATACCATAATTCTAGGAAGTTCTTGTATACTAATCCTCAAAGTCTATCTTAGGGATATGTGCTTTAAACATAGTTTATCTAAATATAGCTTCCAAGGTTAGTACTAAACTGCCTCTGATACCAACTGTAATGCCCCAACCCTAGTTACCTAGAGCCTGTGTAATATTACGTAACATTGGCATGATCACAAAAGATCAAGTCTCGAAAGACCGATTAGTTTAGTAGCTTTGGAAACACTAGATATATTAATAAGTCTTACATTACATCATAATGTGAAAAACTACAATAACATAGTCTCTGTAGTCCACACTCATATCCCCATTAGACTATCCCTATAGGTCTTTCATAAAATTTTTGTTCACATCCTGGAAAAATAAAACATTGAAAGGGGTGAGGTTAGATGCTCAGTAAGGATAACAATATAGAGGATGATTTCATAAATAAACATAAAAATTTAAGGAAATGTATAACTAAAACAAAAGACTTTTAAACTTGAACATCAACATAATATGCAAAAGTAAATTGAAATAATGCCATTTACTTATTCACATTGATATTCAACTAGTCGAATAATCACATGCTATATCATTAACCACTTTCATAATGATGGAATGCATAATGCCAGATTATCATAGCCACATAGCCAAGGCCTCGTGCCAAGAATAAAAATAAGATTTTGTGAAGGCCTCATGCCAAGACACTAGTTTGTCTCATGAGACCTACCGATGCATCGAGGAGTTATAGCGGGCTCCACCCATCACATATTATGTCCAATACATTCCTCATATAAACAGGTTTAAACATATCATAAACCATAACATAATCGTATCACATAAAACATGCATAAAAGAAACATAAAATTTCAACATTTCAATCACAAGATATCAATACAACACATTGATATAATAAAAACATTATCAAAACCATTTTCAATACCAAAATAAAATGAAATTAAAACTTGATTTTTATTTTTCATTTAAAAATGTTATGGCTTGTAGAGAAAGCTGAAACTCAAATAATGGTCACAAAGACAGAGATGTAGTTGTCACCGCATACGTACGACAAAAAAAATTCCCTTTTATCATTAATTAATACCCTTCATATAAAAATATTTCATCTGAATAAACATAAAAGTCAAAGGTGTTTATACACCATATAAAAGAATTATGTGTATAAAATAAAATATGCCTCAATGAAAGGAGATTGAGACTAAGTCCTTTTCAAATACCATTTTTTAAAATAAAATATATCTATTATGTGTATTCACTATAATTACACATAAATAATGTACAAATACATGATAAGACATAATAATATCCTGACATATTTTTAAATTAGGAGATTAACCCAAAGAACAGAAATCGGGTTAAGAAGTTCCCTTACCTAGTGTCTGACTTGACTCGACCATTCTTTAATCTGGTGAATAATAAACTTCAGTTAATCTCTACTTGATTAAGAACTTTTTTCAAGTTCATTATTTCATTTATATCACTTATTACCAAGTTATTAACATTATGTAATTATTTAAGTTAATAACGGTCATTTTTTCGATCTTTGGTACTTGAGTCAAAAATAAACTTCTTATAATTACAAGTTGTTCATGTGGTAAAATATCCATTATACCCAGAATTATATTCATTATTTAGATATCATATATATCATATATATCCAGTATATATATGAATTTATAATATTACATAACATTTATAGGTAAGAAATGAAATGAACTGTTCATGGAGACGATAAGTCGTACGTACGCATGAACGCTACTTTCATTTCTATTTCATATTTAATGGAATTAAAACTAAATGAGATATTTATATATATTATAATTATAGTATAATATATATTTTATATAGGTCATATAAGTTCATTAATTTCATTCTTTATACATTCCATGTATTGCATGGACAAATCACATCACTTGAGGGGGCGGTAGTCCACACTTCCTCAAATGAAATTATTGCATTAGCACAACATGCAATGCATTAAGGTATATTTTAAATTTAAAATACAGAAGCATAGAGATGAAATAAATATAATATATATCGTAAATAAATATAGTTCCTTCATAATGGCCACCATGAGAGCTTGTATGAGAAGATAGAACAATAATCATTTCATGAGGCAGCAATTCACCATCCACTGAAACAGTATGTTCTTTAACCATTAGATGGAGGTGTGTGTAAGTTTAGCTCGAATAATTATCCTAAAAACATCCTATTATATTGAAGATACTGGTGTTGTTTCAATGGACTGGAATAAATAGAGTTTAAGTGGTAGGAGAAGCAAAATAAAACAAAAGAGCATAAGAGAAGACATTACCTTAAAATCGGGTAACTCTTTTTTATTTGAGCCAAAGGCTTCCTTGGGAAAACTTTTCCCAAAGTGAGGCTTCTAGGATTAATATAAGAAAGTTGAGTGAGTATTTGGTCAGAGGTTTTCCGAGACAAATGGTTGTGAATGTGTGAATAAGTTGGTAGAGTTGGATGCCTTTTATAAGAGGAGAGGAGGGGCATTCTTGGAAAGTCCTGAAATGTTACATTATTATGAAGTGATCTATGGATTTCAAAGGTCCCACAATTATATATTTCTAGGATAAGGTGATAAGGGTTAGAAATATACTCATCAAATAAGTTTTTGACAAATTGACGTCTTATATTTTAGATTATCTTTTCATTTTATTTAAATCGTTATTAATGAGGTAATCGCTGCATCATCATGGTGTCATAAATAATTTAACTTATTTAATCTCTAAAAATTATAAAGAAATAACCATTATATAGGAAATATTTTTAGATTTCCAATTAATTATATAGTCTAAATTTCACCTTATATAACCCCTTGTAATAATTGTTTTAGTAAAACAACTCATGTTTGTGACAATTTTATTTTTACTTTAAATAAAAAGTTATTAATGTCATTTTCTTACCCATGTGGCTCCATGTGGTCCCCAAGTTGACCCATGGATATTCCTGGTCGTCCATGACTCATACAATAAGGTTAGGACAAGTGTAAAGGAAATTTCATATTATTATAACATTATATTTGCCTTAAATTACACTAATTACCATTAATCACGATTAATAAACTTAAAAGTTTCTATTCACCAAAAAAGTATTTTAATCTCATTGAACCAAATTTTACATCCTAATGAAAACAATATATGTCAGATTTTTGGAATTCAATTCATAGAAGCAGTAAAGTTTCATTTAAATGAAAAATGGTTTTTCAACTACCACTTAGTAGTTTCACTATTCATCAAAAATTGATGTTTTTCAGAACAATAGCAAAAAATTCACCCTAAGCTATAATTGATATTCTGAATTCAAATATGATGTCTATTTTAAAAAATTCAAAACATATAAGTTTAATTAATTAATTTAATAATTAATTACCGCAATCACAACAAATAGCGTGTTTTTAAGAAACAATATATATCAAAAGATTGATAATTGTTTATGTCCAATTTCAAGGTGAAATTAATTCTAATGACAACTATTGGATAAAATGGTAAAAATTTATTCTAATTATACTTTAAAACCACTAAATAGTATAATTTATCAATATAAATTATTTTGATTTAAAAAGTTTTTTTATGTATCTTTTTTTCTATTCATCGAAAATTGGAAGTTCTCAGAAAAATACCAAAATTTTAACAAAAGCTAATTTCAATATTACGAATCAAAAAATGAAGTCCATTTTGAAATATAAACTTTATATAATTTCAAAAAGTGGGTATTACTATTCATAATGGCTACTTTGATTGGTCTGGTGTGTTAGAATCTCAAACTTGTGCACAATGCAAGCTATTGCATTATTGAAAGAGAAGCGTATCGTGGAAGCTTGGGGTGTTAAATTCTACCATCCTTCAATAAATTAAGTCCTCACAAATTGAAATTCTTCTTCAAAAATAAAATATTGAAAGTAGAAAATAACTTTGTGGAAAACCCACATCGGAAATATGGTTAATATAATTTAGCCTTAATAAGAGGGAAAGGGAAATGAAAATGTCCCCACCAAATTATGATCTCATTTAGTAGAACATTAGTGGTAATTAGAGACATATAATTAGTGGAAATCATAAATATTTGTAAGGAGTGATTGAGGTCATCAATCACAAACAAGTGTAATATTGAGGGCCTCAAAGCCTTCAATCTGTGGTGATTTAAAATATCATTAGTTCAACAAAACATAAGTTATTAGGATAAAACCTTTTTTAAATATCCCTCTACTAAGGTCTAAGAATTAATTTATTCATAGAATAATAGAGAGGTATATATATACTTGACAAGTAGAGTTTCAACCTTCAACTAAGTTCAACAACAAACTCATCTTTCACTCAAAAAGATAATAGAACTCAAAAATATTATATTTATCCTAATAGTACAAGGTTCCAAATATTAACACATACCATTTAGATTAGGAAAACCATTTTGTAATAACCAGGGATTTCATGTAGGCTATTGGTAGGTAATAAAGGCCACTCGCGCTATGGTTGTGGGTTCAATTCCAGTAGCTATGTCCGACGCGACGGGTTATCCCCCAACCTGCAGGTTGTTTTTTTCCAAAAACTATATTATTATAATATTCCAAAAATAATCTTCATAAATGTTTTAACCTTAAAAAATACTATCCAAAGCTAAACTTAATCCATTCCAACCTTTATAGTTATCCAAAATACCTCTATCCAGACTCTCTCTAAAATGTCTCTAAATACCAAAATCACTTGTAACATCAGATTCCCCAAACAAGGTAATGATTCTCTTATTTTCATATACTAAAAATTTGATTACCTTCATCATATTAATACCTTAATGAAAATAACAAGTACTGCAGTACAATCCTTATATATATTTTTCATTATTCTTATAACCATAATATAGTTCTTGAGTCCAAAAACACAAATAAAATAATTATTCAACTTCATCTGTAGTAATAGCATAATATTGGCCTTGATCCCTTGGCCTTTTCTGAGGTTAGTTTCCCTGACGCTTATGACATTCATTTGAATAATGCCCCATTTCCCTACAATTGTAGCATTCGACCTTGATTGCCTCTTTCTTTCCCTTGCAATCACGAGCCTGGTGACCTTTTTCTTTACATTTATAACAAACTCACATTCCTTTTAGGCAAGTACTGGGGTGATTCTTCAAACAATTATCGCATAATAGAAAATACATCTTTCCCTTTTTCCCTTTATCTGTCTCTTGATCCACTATTCTCTTCTTCTCTTACTTTACTTGGTTGTCATAAGACATAGAGAATTCCTTTTCTGTCTTAGTAGCACATGATACAATATCATCATACATTGAGAAAGATTCTGATACCAAAGATCGAAGGAGAAATGGTTTTAACCCATAAAAGAAACTATCAATCTTACTTCTTGGTTTATGTGTATAATCTGATGCATACCTCACTAACCTTGTAAAGTTAGACTCATACTTTGTGACAATCTCATCCTCCTTTAGTCTCAGACTCAGAAATTGCCTTTCTATATCTACATGATGGTCATGAGGAAAGTATTTTTCTAAGAAAATCTCTTTGAACTCCCTCCATTCCATATTTGATACTTCTTCATCTTCCTTTTTGTTTTGAATCAATGACCACCATTGATCGACATCTCTAGTGAGGCTGTAAACTGCCATTACAACTTTCTACCTTTCGCTACTCCCCAAGGTGTGGAATATTTTCTCTAAGGAGTTTATCCATTGCTCAGATACTAATGGATTTATACCCCCATTAAATTTTGGTGTTTGTTGACTCATTAAATGATCTAACACTGATCCTCCATGTTGCGGATTAGGGTGCTCCATACGAGTAAGGTTATTATTCATAACCTGAGTGAGTTGTCCCAGTATGGTGATAAGCTGATCAGCACAAGTTGTATCACCATCTCCATTATAATTATCTTGATCAGGAGGGAAATCCCTACATGGAGTGTATGAGTTGATATGGTTTCCATTCCTTCCACTAGGTGCCATTTCTAAATAATGGAATAAACTAGATTAGTTTAGGAATCAAAATCCATAATTCCATACTTGTAAAACACTTAACATAAATTGAACAATTTATGGATATAATCCATAATCATAAAAATGTTTTCTTTGAGGAAGTATATACTCATAAAACCTTCATAGTGGTTTGTAATGAAATGAGAATTATCCTAAGCATATCCCCCCAGAGTGTCGTAACCAAGTGTGCAACAAGGCCCGTTGTCGTGCACCAGTTCCCGTTCGAGTCTAGCTCAAAGCATTGTATTCAGGTTTTAAACCTAGGTACATCTGTGCCAGAGCTGCCTCTACCTTCTTGTATCCAGACATTGATTTATTTCTCAAAAAACTCACAAAATATCTATAATACCAAAATTCTAGGAATTTATTCTATACTAATCCTCAAATTCTATCTTAGGTCTATGTGCTCTAATCAGATTTAATCTAAATCTAGCTTCCAAGGTTAGTACTAAACTACCTCTGATACCAATTGTAATTCCCCGACCCCAGTTACCCAGAGCCGGTGTAATATTACGTAACATTTTCATGATCACAAAAGATCAAGTCTCAAAAGACCAATTAGATTTGTAGATTTGGAAACACTAGATATATTAATAAGTCTTAAATTACATCATAAAGAGAGAAACTACAATAACATAGTCTCTGTAGTCCACACTCATATCCCCATCAGACTATCCCTTTAGGTCAGTCATAAAATATTTCTTCACATCCTGGAAAAATAAAACATTGAAAGGGGTGTGCTTAGATGCTCAGCAAGGATAACAATATATCAGAAGCTTTCATACAAAAACATAAGCATTTAAGGCAATGTATAACTAAAACAAAAGGCTTTTAAACATGAACATAAACATAATATGGCAAAAGTAAATTGAAATAATGCTATTTACTTATTTACATTTATATTCTACTAGTTGAATAATCACATCCAATATCATTAACCACTTTCATAATGATGGAGTTCATAGTGCCAGATTATCATAACCACGTATCCAAGGCCTCGTGCCAAGAATACAAATAATATTTTGTCAAGGCCTCGTGCCAAGACACCAGTTTGTCTCATGAGACCTACTGTGCATCGAGGAGCTATTGTGGGCTCCACCTGTCACTTATTACGTGCAATGCATTCCTCATATAAATAGGTTTAAACATATCATAAACCATAACATAATCATATCACATAAAACATGCATAAAAGAAACATAACATTTTAACATTTCAATCACAAGATATCAATACTACACATTGATATAATAAAAACATTATCAAAACCATTTTCAATACCAAAATAAAAGGAAATTAAAACTTGGTTTTAATTTTCCATTTAAAAAAAGTTATGGCTTGTAGAGAAAGCCGAAACTCAAATAATGTTCACGACAGAAGAGAAGTCATTGTCGCCACATACGTATGAAAAAAAATACATTCCATTTTGTAATTTATTAAAACACTTCGTATAAAAATATTCCTTTTGAATAAACATAAAAGTCAATGGTGTTTATACACCGTATAAAAGAATGTTGTGTATAAAATAAAATATGCCTCAATGAAAGGAGATTGAGACGAAGTCCCTTTCAAAGATCACTTTTTTAAATAAAATAGATCTATTATGTGTATTCACTATAATTACACATAATGAAAGTACATATACTAGATAATACATAATAATATCATGACATAATTTGAAAGTAGGAGATTAACCCAGAGAACGAAGATCGGGTTAAGAAGTTCCCTTACCTTGTGTCCGACTTGACTCGATCATTCTTTAATCTCGTGAATAATAAACTTGAGTTAATCTCTACATTCTTAAGAACCTTTTTCATGTTCATTATTCCATTTATATCACTTATTACCATGTTATGAACATTATGTATTTATTTAAGTTAATAACGGTCATTTTTTCGGTCTTTGGTACTTGAGTAAAAAATAAACATCTTATAATTACAAGTTGTTAATGTGGTAAAATATCCATTATATACAGAATTATATTCATGATTTAGATATCATATATATCATATATATCTAGTATATATATTAATTTATAATATTACATAACATTTATAGGTAAGAAATGAAATGCACTGTTCATGGAGACGGTAAGCCGTACGAACGCATGAACGCTACTTTCATTTTTATTTCATATTTAATGATATTAAAAATAATTGAGATATATATATATATATATTATAATTATAGTATAAAATATATTTTATATATGTCACATAAGTTCATTAATTTCATTCTTTATACATTCCATGTATTGCATGGACGAGTCACGTCACTTGAGGGGGCGGTAGTCCACACTTCCTCAAATGAAATTATCGCATTAGCACAACATGAAAAGCATTAAGGTATATGTTAAATGTAAAATACAGAAGAATATAGAGGAAATAAATATAATATACATCATAAATAAATACAGTTCCATCATAATGGCCACCATGAGAGGTGGTAGGAGAAGATAGAACAATCATCGTTTCGTGAGGCAGTAATTCTCCATCCACGGAAACAGTATGTTCTTTAACCATTTGATGGAGGTGTGTGTAAGTTTATCTCGAATCCTTATCCTAACAACATAATAGTATATTTAAGATACTGGTGTTGTTACAATTGAAAGGAATAAAAAGAGTTTAAGGGGTAGGAGAAGCAAAATAAAACAAAAGAGCATAAGAGAGGACATTACCTGAAAATCAGGTAACTCTTTTTGATTTGAGCCAAAGGCTTCCTTGGGAATACATATTCCCAAAGTGAGTCTTCTAGGAGTAAGAGAGGGATGTTGAGAGAGTATTTGGGTGGAGTTTGGCTGAGACAAATGGCTTTTAATGTTTGAATAAGGTGGTAGAGGTGGGGGCCTTTTATAAGAGGAGAGGAGGGGCATTCTTGGAATGTCCTGAAATGTTACATTATTATGAAGTTATTTTTGGATTTAAAAGGTCCCACAATTATATATTTCAAGGATAAGGTGATAAGGGTTAGAAATATACTCATAAAATGTGTTTTTGACAAGTTTACGTCTTAGATTTTATATTATCTTTACCTTTTATTTAAGTCGTTATTAATGAGGTAATCACGACATCATCATGGTGTCATAAATAATTTAATTTATTTAATGTCTAAAAATTATAAAACAATTACCATGATATAGTAAATATTTATATCTTTCCAATTAATATTTATAGTCGAAATTTACCTTATATAACCCCTTTTAATAATTGTTTTAGTAAAACAAAGCATGTTTGTGACAATTTTATTTTTACTTTAAATAAAAAGTTATTAATGTCATTTTCTTACCCAAGTGGCTCCATGGGGTCCTCAAGTTGACCAATGGATTTTTTTGGTCGTCCATGACTCATCCAATAAGGGTTGGACAACAGTAAAGGAAATTTCATATTATTATAACATTATATTTGCCTTAAATCACAATAATTATCTTTAATCGTGATTAATAAACTTAAAAGTTACTATTCACCAAAAAATTATTTTAATCTCATTGAACCACATTTTATATCCTAATGACAACCATGTATGTCATATGTTTTAAATTCTATTCATATAAGCGGTAATGTTTCATTTAAACGAAAAATTAGTTTTTTAACTACCTCTTAGTGGTTTCACTATTCATCAAAAATTGATGTTTTTAAGAACAATACCATAAATTCACCCTATGCTATAATTGATATTCCGAATTAAAAAATGATGTCTATTTTACAAAATTCAAAACATATAAGTTGAATTAATTAATTTAATAATTAATTTCCGCTGTCACAACAAATAGCGTGTTTTCAATAAACAATATATATCAAAAGATTGACAATTATTTATGTCCAATTTAAAAGTGAAATTAATTATAATAACCACCATTAGATAAAATGTTAAAATTAAATTCTAATTATACTTTATGACCACTCAATAGTATAGTTTATCACTATAAATTATTTTCATTAAAAAAGTTGTTTTAAGTATTTTGTTTTCTATTCATCGAAAATCGGAAGTTTTCAGAAAAATACCAATATTTTAGCAAAATCTAATTTCAATATTCTGAATCAAAAAATTAATTCCATTTTGAAATATAAAATTTATATAATTTCAGAAAGTGGGTATTACTATTCATAACGGCTACTTTGATTGGTCGCGGTTTGTTAGAATCTCGAACTTGCGTACAATGAAAGCTATTGCGTTATTGAAAGAGATGCGTATCGTGGATGCTTGGGGTGTTACAAAAACCAATTTTTTCAGCAACATTAAAATGAAGTACACATGAAAATACCATATGCACAACTTCTAGGTCACAAATATTGCATTCCAAAAGGAATCATCTACCAAAGTAATGAAAACCCTTGAATCAAAATGCGAAAATCATGTCACACAACCACCACACCCAGATTGACTTAGAAAAACCCTAAAACCACAAAATTGGTCCAATAAAACCCAATGTTAAACCCTAGTTTTGAAACCCTACCCCCTGGAAATTTGGTACTTCAAGGAAAAGGGATGAATCCCTAATCAAATAGAATTAATCCTTATGAAATTTTAAAGAGGAATGGAAGAGACTCACTTATTTGAGGGATCTTGAAGAATCTCCCCAAATACACCAGTAGTACAATGTTAAAACAGTAAACACATCATGGGAGGTTCGACGATGGATTTGGAGGTCATTTTGGAACTGGAATGGATGAAAAAGTGTCAGAATTGAGTGAGTTATGATGGAAAGAACCTAGCTCCTCAAATCTCGCCAGTTTAAGAAACCCTAATATATTATACACTCAATCTTGATACAGAAGAGCTCCAAAGAGGGGGGATAGAGGTTGGGCATGCGGCGGGGTTCATTAGTCATGGGTGATACTTGGAATCAAAGAAAAATCATTAAAATTGAATATGATATTAATTAAGAAAATTTAATTTTTAAAACTGGAATTGGGCTTCCGGGAAGACCCAATCCCATAAATAAAAACTCATTTAAACCAATGTTATGGATTTATAATGACCCCAAATTGAAATGGTGGTATTAAAATGTCAGGGAGGCCAATTAAGAATTGGAATGGATGAAAATTATTGAAAAATGATAATGTTATAAAAGAAAAAAAATTAATTTTTAAATCTGGAATTTGGCTCACGGTTTAGCCCAATTCATGAAAACTCACCCATTCCTCTATAAATGCTCTGAAAACCACCAAAACAAAGCATGAATGGAAAATAAAAGAAAAATACCTTTAAACAATTTCATGTATGTGAAAATTCTCCCCAATATGAAAACTTTCCATCCCAGAAAGTCAACCTGAATTTTGATCAGAAAATAGGAACATATACTTTTCCTCAACCCATGACCTTCGCTCCCAAGTCTCGTGTGTATCATTTCCTGGGTGCCAATGAACCCAGACCAGTGGAATAGACTTCCCTAGAAGAACCTTCTCTTGGGAGTCCACTATTTTCACTGGCCGCTCAAAAACTAACAAGTTAGGATCTATTTCCAGTTCTTCCCAACTCAGTACATGGAACAGATCTGGGTTGTATTTCTTCAATTATGAGACATGGAAGATGTCATGGATGGATGTAAACTGAGTAGGTAAGGCCAACCTATATGCCACCTTTCCAATATGAACAGTGATCTCAAAAGGGCCAACATATCGCGACATCCTCTTCCCTTTCTTCCCCAATTGACGATGGCCGAGATGAGGGGACACATTCAAGAATACCCTGTCACCCACAGAAACCTCTAGGTCTCGATGCCTCTGGTCATCATAAGATTTATGATAACTCTGAGCTAAAAAAATCATTTCCAAATCAATTTGACCTTCTCAGATGTCTCCTACACAAGTCTCGGCACCGATAGTGAAGTCTCACCAACCTCGGCCCAACACAGGGGGACCGACAAGGCCGACCATAGAGCACCTCAAAAGGAGCCATTCGAATGGAGGATTGCAAACTATTATTAAAAGAAAACTCAACAGGGCCGAATGGCTATCCCAAGCACCTCAAAAGTCCAGGACACATGCAAGGAGATTATCCTCTAAAATCTGATTCACCCACTCAGTCTGACCATCTGTCTAAGGACGGTATATCGTGATCAACTTAATATGAGACCCCAAGGCCTTCTGAAGGCCTTCCCAGAACCAAGAATTGAAACATGGGTCTTTATCTAAGACAACATCTGATGGAACACCATGGTATCTCACCACCTCTCGAAGATACAAATAACCCAACTCATCCACTTTAGTTGTATCTCTGATCGGAATGAAGTGGGATGATTTGGTAAGATGATCAATTACCACCCAAATGGAATTCTTACTCCGATGTGTATGAGGTAAGCCAACAAATGAAGTCCATGGCTACCTTTTTCCACTTCCAAGTAGGAATTGGTAATGGATTGAGCAGACCGAAGGACCATTGATGCTCTAATTTCAGCTACTAGCATGTGTAGCATCTCGATACAAAGTCTGATATATCTCGTCTCATACCAGGACACCATAACCACTGACAGATGTCATAATACATCTTGGTGGCACCCATATGGATAGCCCACTAAGACTGGTGGTTTCCGTCCATCACCACCATTCCAAGAGATAATGACACTACTGAACGGCCCTTGAAGCACATGATTCCCATGAGAGATGATGACCAATCAGAGGATGTATCCCAAACTAGAAAAAACTGCTTCGAACACTGACAAAGAACATCACTGGGCTGTACTCACTGAATCAACTCCAACAGAGAAGGAGTAGACTGGATGGTCTCCAAGAATTCCCCTCCACTATGTTCCCTGGTCTCTACATGCATCTTAGAAAAGATCCTCATCAAAGTCCACTCATCACTGGAGTTCCTCAAATCCTACACTGGAACCCTTCTGGTTAAAGCATCAGCCACCACATTACCATTGCCTGGGCTATAGACAATGTCAATTTCGATCCCCTACAAGTACTTGATCCAAGAACACTGCCTCAAGTTGAGGTCCTTCTGCGAGAAGATATAGGCCAAGCTTTTGAGATTAGAGCAGAACAAAAACTTCTCCCAAAAGTGGTAGTGATGCAAAGTCATAAAAGCATGCATCACCGCTTCCAACTATAAATCATTGGTCGGGTATTTCTTTTCTTGTGGTTAGAGTTGGCGAGATCCATACACCACCACATGATCATCCTGCATAAGAACGCACCAAAGACCCATACCTTAAGCATCAAAATAGAAAACATATTGCTTTCCAGCCTCTAGAAAAATCAACATGGGGGTTTTATTCAACCACCTCTTCATCTCCTAGAAAGATGTATGACATTCTAGAACCCATACAAATTTCACCCCTTTCCAGGTGGGCGTGGTCATTGGTGAAGCAGGCCAAGAGAAATCCCGAACAAATCGCCTATAAAAACTAGCCAGGCAAAGGAAACTCTTGATCTCGAAGACATTCATTATCTGATCCCATAACATAACCGCACTAATCATCACAGGGTCCACTGAAACCCCCTGCATAGAAGTTACATTCCCAAGAAATTTCAATTCCCTGATCCAAAAATTGCACTTTGACAACTTTTCATGGAGGCGGTGATCCTGCATAGTACCCAAGACGATCCTCAAGTGATGTTCATGTTCCTCCATAGAGACAGAGTATAATAGAATGTCATCCATGAACACCACAAAAAAAGTATAAAGAAACTGATGGAACAACTTGTTCATGAGTTCCATAAATACTTCTAGAACATTGGTCTATCCGAATGGCATGACCAACTACCCAAAGTTGTCGTACCTGCTTCGGAAGGCTGTCTTAGGGATATCTGACTCTTTCACCCTAAGATGGTGATATACCTACCACAAGTCTATTTTTGAGAACCACTTTTCTCTCTTTAACTGATCGAACAAATCATCTATTCTAGGAAAAGGGTATTTGTTTTTAATTGTTGCCTTATTCAGCATCCGGTAGTCAATGCACAATTGGAGGTATCTGTCAGCCTTTTTCACGAACAACTTAGGAGCAGCCCAACTAGAGATTCTCAAATGAATGAATCCTTTGGATTATAATTAATCTAGCTATATATTTAGTTACCTCAGCTCGGTGGGGGCCATGCGATAAGAGGGAAGAGATATCACCTATGTTCCCAGAGTCAGATCAATCGAAAACTCCACATCCAGCTTTGGGGGAAAACCTGAGGAATCATCCAGGAATACCTCTGGAAACAAATTCACAACATGAGGTAGTGAACCTCAAGGGGAAATACCATCATCCTCTAGCATGATTGATGATAACTGGATGGTAAGGATTCACATCATTTGGAGTGGAGGTCCTGTGCAACCTGACCGAGGATCCCATTCTCCCCGAAAAACCTGGCGATTCCCATCAGGTACCGTGAAACTCACTTGCTACCTGTAGCAATAAATGTGTTCCTGGAAGTGTAATAGCCAATCCATGACAAGTATTATGTAAACAATTTCCATATCATGAACCAGGAGGTCCCACTCCATCTCAAACCCTGACACGGAAAGCGCACACGGGGGGCACCTGTGGACCTACTCCTTCTTTCCATACGGTGTCACCAACTCCATTGTGAAAGACATCAAATCAGTTGGAAAATTCAGCATGTCCATAAAATGGGAAGAAATAAATGAAACAGAGGCACCTGTATCAAAAAGAGAAGCATCTATAGAATATTCAATCAAAATGGTACCTCGAATTGTCGACGGTCCCGCCTCTGATCCTGCGGGTGCCTGATCTACCTCATAGAGATGTCTGGTCTCTACCTAAGGACGAAAGCTAGTCTGTGTATGTGCCCTGAACTGGATCTTCCCAGAAGATGACCCAACCCTACCACCATGAGTGCCAAATCAAGATCCCCACATCCTCGATGGCTCAGACTATGTTTGCACTCCTCTTGAAGCCACTGACGCCGCCCACACAGAGGTGGACATGCCACACTACAGAAGTTCTGTAAATGACCCATTCCTCCACACTGGTAACAATTATACAGAGGAATTGGGAATGTTGGTCGGATGTGCCCTGGAATCCCACATTGGAGGCACATGACCGATCTCGTATCTGAAGCTGCATATGAAAACCTTCTGGAAGAGTGGCCTGAACTGCCACCTACATTCTTCACATGATCCTCCCACTTCCTTTTCATCTCTAAGATGCTACCATATCCCACTAATGAAACTAAATCAGAGAGACCAGCCCTGCCTTTTCTATCAATCTCCACCATTCTTGCCTGATTGACAACCTCAGCATATCTCTTCAGCTTAAACAAGAACACATGGGAGTAAATCTAGGGTCTCAATCCTTTCTCAATCCTTTGGGACATCAACTTCTCATTGGAGACGATTTCTAGAGCATACCAAACCAACTCAGCAAAACAGTTGGTGTACTCCATTACAGATAAATTCCCCTGAACAAGAACCATGAACTCTCTCAACCTCAGATAAGCCAACACCTTAGGGCAGTAATGTTCATTGAAGACAACATTGAAATCACCCCAGAGCATATTCTCATTCTTCCCAACCTGAAGCACTAACTCCCACCACAAACGACTGGGACCCTCCAACAAAAAGGAGGAACACTTCACCCTGAGCTGCTTGGGTGTTTCTAGGAACTCAAACATACGCTCGATCTTCTCGATCCATTCATCTGCTTATTGGGGTTCTGCACTGCCTCAAAATGTAGGGGCTTGTTTTTTAGAAACTCCTGAGATTTATATTTTCTAGTACCCAAACCTTGTTCCCTAGGAGTAATAAGAGCAGGATTTGGTCCCTTCCATAGAGCTTAAACAACCCAAACCACAACTTTGTCTAGCCTCCGATCGATCGGTGTGGGAGAACCCTCTCTGGCTTCCTCTCGTGGGCTCGTGGGAGCTTTCCAGGGAGGCATGTTGCTATAAAATGCAACAGTCACTGAACCATAATCAATACCACAATTATGAAAATTTTAATAAAATACATAATATATAAGTAATTAAAACACATTACTGTAACAAAAGAAATAATTACTCTACCTCCGCCCGATGTCCACGTGTGGTCTGCAGCCAACACGTCTCACCTGGAAGTGAAGTCAATTCGTAAATTCCAACATCCCCTGGTGAATCAAGGTATACCATGAGAGGTGTATTCCAGGCACCCTACTCACAACCAAAACTCTATTCCCCGATAGTCCTAGCTTTTGTCTATTCCTACTCATCTGAAAATAGCAATATAACCCAAAAACAAAAATCCCCTCTGATACCATTTTGTCACGAATCGAATCTGGTCACCACCAATACCGGCTCCAAACCCACCCTATGAGAAGACCTGAAGGGTGTTCTCTATCCCCACAGGCTGTCACAAGTGACTGAGTATCATTTATCTATGTTTGGGAATGATTTACCAGAATATTTATACATAATACATCAAAAATATTTGATAAAATGAATCTGAAAAATTCATACCAACAAGGTTTATAAAAAAATCCAAAACTGAATACATAAGTTAAAATGAAATACAAAAAGTACAAAGACACAATGAAGCAGAAAAAACAGCCCCATGGACTCCACATGACAACGGGTCATCACCCCTAAGATGTCTCCACAACTCTACCCCAAGGATGGGGAATAACACCCTGAACCGCAATCACCCTTAGCCTTTCCTTTACCTGAGTAAAAAATAACCTAGTCTACTTACACCCAAGGTTTGTAAGTAGGATGTGATCCTATGACCAATAGGATACGACCCAATTATTCAAATGTGCATGCAATACAATGTGAAAAATCAATCAGTTTTAATACGCAATGAAAAGATGTGATTAAATCCAAGAAATGCAACTTTCAATTTAAAATAGTTTTCAAGCTAAAGTTTTTAGAATGTTCAAAAATTTAAATAGGCATGTTTGATAATTTAAAGTACTTCCAAAAACACCATAATACATGGTAAAATACCACAAATACAATGAGAAACCAAATTGGGAACACCCCTAGGCACTGGATAGTCTGGGCCCCATGTAGCTCATACCTCGGTGTAAACTCACCATAGTAAAATCCATTATTGTGCACGAGCCACTAGTAGGGAACATACACATAACCTAGTGGTCCCCAATAATAATACACATAGTTTATTTAGAGTTTTTGTTATCCAAATTCTTGGTGAAATAGGGACAAAACCCATCCGATCCACTAGTCGTACTAGTACACATCTGCCCCACCTTGGTACTCGGGCTTCACCCTCTGTGCTCAAACATTTTCAGAATGATACATATATACATGTTCATATAAAACCACACTACTGGTCACATACAATCATTACAGTAGCTAATCATATTTTATACCATTTAAAACACACAACAAAACACTTTGAGTTTCAATAAAACAACTTCTCCAAATCAATCCTTGTTTTGCACCCAAAACACTTTGAAAACCCCTCTTAAACAGCATGTTCATAATAAAATTTACCAAAATAGAATCCAAGACACCCTAAAAATTTATTTAAACTCGTTACATGAGTCATAAAATAATTCCAATAAGCATCACATATAATACCCATCTAAAACACCCAATTTGACACCAAATTGGAACTCAAAAAATCATTTTCTTAAAAAACGTCACCCAAAATCAATTTCTCAGCAATAAAAATGGATATAAATATTGAAAAAATTATTTTCAGACCTAATGAAGTTAAATAAAATCAACTAAATAATTATACGGCATCCCTTAATGAGCCAAAAAATGATTTATATGAAAAACCCCTAAATTTCACGTGAAATTGGCATTAAAATTTCATTTTCATTATAATTTCCACTAAAACCAATTTTTGCTGCAATATTCAAATGAAATAGACATGAAAATTAAATAAACAGAACATCTATGTCACAAATATTTCATACCAAAAGGAATCACCTACCAAAGTAATTAAAACCGTTGAATCAATGTGCAAAAATCAAGTCTCACCACCACCGCACCAAGCGGGATTTAGAACAATCCTAAAAAACCAAATTGGAAAATCAAAGACCAAGGATGAACCCTAGGTTTGAAACACTACCCCCTGGTCATTTGGTACTTCAAGTAAAAGGGAATAAAACCCAATAAAATTGAATTAAACCCTATGCAATTTGAACGAGGAATGGTAGAGACTCGCTTACTTGAGAGATCTTGATGAATCTCCCCACATACACCAGTAGCTGAATTTTAGAAGAGTGAAAACTTAAAGGGAGGTTCAAGGAAGGATTAGGAGGTAATTTAGGAATAGGAATGGAGGAAAAAGAGTATGAATTCAGAGTGTTATGATGGAAAGAACTGACCTCCTCAAATCTGGACGATTTTAGAAACGCAAATATGTTCGGCAGTCAATCATGATGAAGAAGAGCTCCAAAGAGGGGGGAGAGTGGTTGGGCATTCCGTTGGGTTCAATGGGTATGGATGAGACTTGGAATCACCGAAATAGAATTAAACTTGAATAAGTTATTAATTTAAAAAAAATTATTTTTAAAACTGGAATTGGGCTTTCGAGCAGGCCCAACCCCTTAAATAAAAACTCATATAGACCTTGGTTATGGATTCCTAAAGGCTGCAAATTGCAATGGTGGTGTTAGAATGTCAGCGTAGGACATTAAGGAATTGGAATAGATTAATAATGTTGAAAAATGAAAATTTATAAAAGAAACAATATTTATTTTTAAATTTGGAATTGGGCTCAATGTTTGGCCCAATTCATGAAAACTCACCCATTACTCTATAAAATCTTGAAAACCCCAAAAACAAAGCATGAATGGAAAATAAAAGAATCACACCTTTAAAATATTTCACGTATGTGACAAATACATTAACCCTAAACCATGAATGGTATGAAAAAACACATCCACAACCAAATATATCACAAAACCTTTAGTACAATATGGATTATTTGTATCATAATTAATAAACCTCAATTAAAAATTATATCCAGTAATTGATGTCGTTATAGCTGAAAATTATCAGTTAAAATCTTTGAGATAAATATCCCTCTTTTATGAAATTTTTTAAAAGTCACATAATTTATAAATGAATTCATTTAATAGATATTTTTGAGTCAATGTTTCCCATACTCATTTCAAAATTTTAAAAGGAATTAACATTTTAAAACATTCATGTCCATATAAATGAATCCTCTAAATCATTTTGAAATCATGGACATTAATGAGAAAGGTTTAGAAGAATTTTTTTTTAAAATATTTAAAATGATGTTTTAGTAAAAAAAATACCTTAAAATGATTCCCTTTCAAAACTATTTTAAGAAACATGGACATGGGTAATAAATATATCTATGTAGATACTTACATAAAAACAACCTTAGATAATAAAGATATTGTGAAATTAATCCTCACCTTGCACTTTCCATTGGTCGAGAGTACTATTAAACTCCTGTATAATGACCGTAGAATGTTATTAAATTATAAGAGAACAATATTCATATTTTTTATACTCTACATGATTCATTAATGACTTTATACTAACTATTTAATAATTATTTCCATGTTAAATTAACATTTTCGGTAGTAATTTCTTTCTTGATCATAAGTGTTTTAACTTGTTATTATTGATTGCATCTTTTAGATCATGATTTAATATTTAAAAAATATAAAACATTATTGATATATAATATATATTCAAAATAAAAATATGTATAATAGATATATATATGAAATTAAAACACCGTTTATGGAGATAGTATATGATACGTTTTCATAAACGTTGTTTCTATTTTCATATCGTATTGAACTGAAGTAAGTGAATAAGATATATGTATGTACACACACACACACAGACACACACAAATACATACATACATACATAAATACATACATATATATTGTATCATTATTATGTCATATATTACATAATTATTAATAATATATATTTTTATAATCATCATTGAATGGTGACCGTGGGAATGAATCTCATCGGGTCGTGGAGACGGTAATCCATACATACGCACGAGCGACAATAGCATTATATTAATGGTGAAATTATGTTTATCTAGATGGTATATTACATATATATAATAATTAGCAAGTTATATTTATTATTTACATTAGTTATACTCAATATTATATCCATCCCAATAAGAAAGTGTTTAAATAACAAACTACACCATGACATGGACATGGTAAGCTGTATGCACGCACTTATGGTGAATTTATCATTTATAGGATGGATTGAATAATGAATATGGTTGTACTATATTTATAATAACATCATATTTTATATGAGGTAATGGATTTATTATTTTGTTTTGCAAACAACAACGAAAGAGGAAGTGGAAGAAGAAAAGAACTTGAATGAGGGTGGTGATATTATTATCTCTTCTTCAGGTTCTTCCTTTTGATTTGATCGAAAGGGATCCTTAGCATGGATTAATGAAAAATTGAAGAACTCTATGATGAAGTTAGGAAAGTTTGGAAGATATTTGGGCAGGCTTTGGCCGATCCAAATGGCTTTGGGGGTGTGATTTTGAGAGAAGCGGAAGTATCCATTAATAAGAGAGGTGAGAGACACTTTAGGAAAAGGTTAAAATATTAATTTATTATAAAATAATATTCGGTTTATAATGGCTCCAAATGAATTTATTTAAATCCTTAGGTGTTTATGGGTCGAAATTCCCTCAACTGATATGTTTTAGATAAGTTTATTATACCATTTTAGCCTTATCTTTTAGATTTAACTCTTAGTTAAGTTGTTTATCTTTTACAGTGTCTTCCTGTATTCTTACACTATATGGCTAATAAACATACTATAAAAATCCAAGAGAACCTCAAGTGGTTCATTAATGACATAAATAAAATTATTTAAGCCCTTTGATAGAAAATTATATTTTAGGAATATTATATCAACCAATAATACAACATTTAAAAAAACTAATTTATGTCAATTTTGACAGTATTTGGTATTTTGATATTATGATAGTCATAACAACCTTATGACATTTTAAAAAAATTATCTAATCAACCCTAACATGTCATATTAACCATGAATATTAATTTAATTCATTACAAGTCTCAATTTAAATTTATTTGGATATTTCTAATATCAATTATTTTAATATTTCATTATTAAGGTAATTACTGTATCATCATAGTGTCACAAATAAATTAAATTATTTAATGTCTAAAAATTATAAATAAAATACAATAATTTTGGAAATATTTTTATCTTTATAATGAATATTTATAGTAGAAATTAAATTGTGAGTAACCCAATATAATAAACGGTTTAGTTATTATACTTTGAATTTAACACTTTTAACTATTTTTTAAATTAAATAATAACAAATATCCTAATATAATCCATGTGGACCAAAGATGATCATATTTTATTACTAAGTTTGTTTTTAGTTGAATTAAAATTATCCAATAGAATAAGAACATTTTTTACTGAAATTATAATATCATTTATACCCTTAAATACCCTATTTACTTTTAATTGCGGTAATTAAAAGTTAGCAGTTACTATTGAAAAAAAATATTTTCATCTTATTGAACCAAATTTTACTAACTGATTTCAACTGTGACTTTTGTAATTTTGAAATTCAACTCACAGAGGTGGTAAAATTAATTTTTATGCAAATTTGCAAATACTCCTAGAGGGTGCGTAAAAAACATTCAAAAGTTCAATAAAATATTATACAACTAATTTTATTATAAAATGACTCCAATGAATTACATTGACATTATATAGGTATTATATATCTATTTTTAATTAAAATAAATTGAAATAAAATAAATAATTATTTAAATAAAAAGTCGATTTTAAATAATAACGCAGTGTTTTCACTATTCATCAAAAATTGAAAGTTTTCAGAAAAATACCAAAACATTACCCTAAGATAATTCCAATATTAAAAATTCAAAAATGAAGTCCATTTCAACAAATTCAAAACATAAAAGTTTCACTTATTAATTTAATATTAATTATCATTGTCAAAACAAAAAAGTAGGATTTTAAAAAGTAAAAACTATCAAAAGATTGAAATGTGTTATGTCAACATTAAACGTGAAATTACTTATAATGACATAAATTGTATTAAATGAAAAAAATATAATCTAATTATATATAAAATAAATTCAAATGCATAATTTAACACTATAAATTATTTCTTTTAAAAATGTTGTTTTCTATTAATATTTAGTATTTTTAACTATTAATCAAAATATGAAAGTTATCAGAAAAGTACGAAAAATTTATCCAAACAAAATTTTTATCTCCATCTTCTGAGAAAGAATTTAATTTCCTAATATTTAATATATAAAAGTGTCAAATTTTCGTTTTAAAAATCGTTCTCCATTAAAAGACAATAAAATTTCATTTTTTAAAAAATAATTATTTTATTTTAAAAAATAAATTCTTATTATGTTATGTATAAGAAACACATAATATGGACGTTAAAATTTTATAAAGTATGTAAGATACAAAATGCAGTTAATTCTAATCCTAACCATTTTTAACAGCTATTTTGTTATGTTATGGTGCACTCAAATTCGGTGTGGCATGTAGCACAAGCTATTGAATTACATTAATGAGATAACTAACTATCAAATCTAGGGGTGTTACATTCTCCACTCATTCAAGACATTTCATCCTCTCAATTTTAAAACATTCTTCAAAAATTAAATGGTTATAAATATAAAAATACATTTGTGGAAAACCCACATTGAACATTGGGTTAAAAAAATTTATTCTTAATTAGAGGGAAATGGAAATGAAAATATCACCACCACATTATGATATCGATTTGGAGAACATTGGTGGAAATTTGAGACACATAATTGGAGGGAAAACATAAATATTTATAGGGAGTGATTGAGGTCATCAATCACAAAGAAGTGTAAAATTGAGGTCCTTAAAGACATCAATCTATGATGATGTAAAATATCATCAGTTCAACAAAATATATGGTATTTGGGTAACAAATTTTGGGCTTTAATATCCCTTCCATAGTTTTTAAGAATTAATTTATACATAGTATAAGAGGATATATATATATATAATTGACAAGTAGAGTTTCATCCTTCAACTAAATCCTACCACAAATTCATCTTTCACTCCAAAAGATAATAAAATTCAAAAATATTCTTTTTATCCAAATTGTATAGGGTTCCAAAAAAAGAATTTATAAATTATCTATCAGACCATTTAAAAAAATTACATTATACAAACCAGGACATCACGTAGGCTAGTGGAAGGTGATGCACCCTTTCCACTCTTTAGTTGCGGGTTTAAGTCTCACGACCTTTCCAGATGCGACGGGTTGTCGCCCGACCTCCGAGTTGTCCTTTTTTATGAAAATCCAAATATAATCTCAAGAAATTATTTAACATTAACAAAAGTATCTGATGTCAATCTTAATTGATTTCATCCTTTAAACTTATCCAAATACTTCTATCTAAACTCACTGTCCAAAATTTATAAAGAAGATAAACACATTGAAGTTGTTTTTTCCATGTAATAACATGTGAAAACCATCATCATGTATTATTTTAAAACACTGTAACTCCTTGAATTACATTAAAAACTTATTTATTACATTCATGCACATTTATTCCTTATAGAATACCAGATATTATCATTCTATCTAAAAATATTGTAAACTGAAACAATGATGGAATATAAAAATCATTAATCAATTCCAAGAATGCCAATAATATCCATTATTATTTATCCAAATGAATCACCACTTATTCCAAAATCAATACCTTAGTATTAGGACAATATTAAATTTTTATCTATCTTTCTTGCATGTTTTTTCCGGAATGTTTAACTTGCTATTGAGTCAATTTTCTTGGTTCTACACAATATCAAATCCTTAATGAAATAGTACTACTGTAAAATCCTTATATACTATATAATTATTATAACATGTACATCATTAATACAATAATTAAATGACACAATAATTTAATAACAACCCAATAAGTCTAAAAATTCTTCTTAATAATCGGTAGTATCACAACTTGATTATTATCCAATAGCAGCATTTTGGGTATACTCAGATGATTTGGACATTGATTCGCAAAGTGTTCCAACTCTTTGCAGATGAAGCATTGTACATTTGAAACATTTTTCTTAACCTGACCATCACATATTTGGTGTACTTTTTCTCTATACTTATAACGAACTCTCACTCCATTCAAGATAATTATAGTGGAGCTATAGGTGCAACTGGGTTTGATAAACTTATCACTATACTAGGACAACTCATTCTGGTTATGAATAATAACCTTATCTGTATGGAGCAACTAATCCACAGAATTGAGGATCAATGTTACACTACTTCATGAGGCAACAACCACCAACATTCAATGGGAGTACAAGTCCATTAGTAGACGAGAAATCGATAAAGTTAATAAAGAAAATATATCTTGCTTTGTGGAGTAGCGAAAGGGAAAATGTTTTTATGGTAGTTTATTGCCTCATGGGAGATGAAGATCAATGTTTGTCATTAATCCAAAATACAAAGGAAGATGATGAAGTATCGAACATGTAATAGAGAGAGTTTAAAGAGATTTTCTTATAAAAATACTTTCCTCATGACCATCGAGCAGATATAAAAATAAAATTTCTGAGTCTGAGGAAAAAGGTGGTTGATAATATCGCAAAATATGGGGCTAACATTACAAGGATATCAAGGAATGCATCAGATTATATAAGTAACCCAAGGAGTGAGATAGATCGATTCTTTGATGGGTTAAAACCATTTCCCCCTCGAGCATTAGTCTCAAAATCCTTCTCATCGTATGAAGATATTGTCTCATGCAATATCAAGATAGAAAAGGAATTCTATAAGTCGTATGACCTCAAAAGAAAGAAAGAAAAGAAGAGATCTGATGATAACACTAGAAATGGAAACAAGGGGAAGAAGGGAGAATTTTAATATCCATCTCATGGTAAATGTGGGAAGAAACACCCCTGTACATTCCTAAATGGAATGGGAGTCAGTTACAATTGTGGTGAAAATGGCCACCAATCTCATGATTTTAAAGGAAGGAAAGAGGTTGTCAATGTTTAATGCTACAATCGTAGAGAAAAGGGACATTATTCAAATGAATGTCCTATATACTAAGGGAACATACCTCAGAAAAGGCCAATGGAGAAAGACCAAGCTTATACGATCACTACTACTGACGTTGAAGCTCCAAAAGAAGTGGTGGAAGGTAATTTAATGGTTTGATAATCTTTATCCAATTCTTTATTTGATTATGGATCATCACATTATTTCATTACCTCCACGTTTGCTAAGAAAATTAGATATTTTTAATTTGACTTTACAAAGGAGTTGTCAGTCAAAACTCCTAAGGGAAGTATCATATCAACAATATTTTGTGAATCAGTTCCCATTAGGGAATATAAAATGTATTTATCTGCTGATATCATCATTTTACCCATTAATTAATTTGATATAATCCTCAGAATGGATTTTATTTTAATCCATGATGCGAAAATTTATTGTAAGAAGAAGAAGGTTACAATTTTTGACGATGATAAGGAGTACCATATCTTTAGAGCAGAAACCTCACCACATGTTTCTTATATAGATCCACCGCAAGTAGCTCTACTAAATTAAATTATTGGGGAGGATGAGAATGATATAATTATGGGTGAGGAAAAGAATGTTCGAATAGAGGATGTACCTATTGTGAAAAAATATTTTGATGTTTTTCTAGAGGATTTACCTGGACATCCTCCAGAACAAGAAATTGAGTTTTCCATTAATTTAATTCCTGGTTAAAGGACCATATCAAAGACCTCTTATAGAAGTTCCATTGTAGAATTAGTGGAACTAAATATAAAACTGGAGGAATTATGTAATGAAGGACTTATTCTACCTAGTGTTTCTCTATGAGGAGCCCTTGTCCTTTTTGTTAAGAAGAAAGACAGATCTATGAGGTTTTGCATTGACTAGAGGGAGATCAATGATATAAAAATAATGAACAAGTATCCCCTACTATGCATTGATGTTTTATTCGACCAACATTATAGAGCTTAATATTTTTCAAATATTGACCTATGATATGTATATCGTCTATTGTGTGTGAAGAAGGAAGACATTCTTAAAACAGCATCTCGAACCTGGGACGAGCATTACATGTTTACAGTAATTCCATTTGGATAAACTAATTTACTCTCTGTCTTTATAGATATAATGAATAGTGTTTTCAAGTAATATCTTAATGACTTTTTTGTGGTATTTATTCATTATATCTTTGTATACTCTAAAAGCTACGAAGATCAGGAGAATAAATTTCATATTATTTTAAAGACTCTTAGAAGAAATGAATTATATGGGAAGATTAGCAGGTCTGAGTTATGGCTTTAAGATATTTCTTTTCTTTTCCATATTATATAAATGGATGGAATCTCTGTTGATGATTCAAAGACCATGGAAATACAAGAATGGCCAGCACTGAGGAGTATAACTGAGGTACGTAGTTTTATTGGTTTAGTAGGTTATTATCGACTTTTCATCCAGAATTATTCCCGTTTGGATAAACCATTAACCAAGCTAACATGTAAATGGTTTAAATTTGTTTGGTCAAAAGAGTGCGAAGAATACTTTGAAGAAAAAAATATAATATTATTCAATGCTACTATCTTTACTCTACCATAAGGGAACGATGGTTTTGTTACTTATAGTGATTCTTCAAATAAAGGAATTGGTTGTGTCCTTATGTAGAATGATGGAGTTATTGCATATGCATCATGAAAGCTAAAAATCCATTATCATAACTATACCACTCAATATTTTGAGTTTTCAGCTGTAATATTTGCTCCGAATATTTTGAGATACTATATCTATGGTGAAAAAATGTGAGATTTATACTGATCACATGATTTTGAAGTATATTTTCTCACAAAAAGAACTCAACATGCGGCAAAGGAGATGGCTTGAACTACTTAAGGATAATGATTGCAAAATACAATACCACTTGAGGAAGGAAAATATGGTGGCATATTCTTTGAGTAGAAATGATCATGGAGTTTTGAACAAGATAAGAGTTGAAAGGAATCCTATTTTCATGGATCTTGTAAAGATGGGTATGAAAATAACCCTAGAAGGTGAAAAATAAAAACTTTTTCAAATGGTTTCTAACCCATCTTTACTTGAATGGATAAAATGTTCTCAAACTAATGATGTGGGGATTCAAAAGAAGTTTAAAGCTATAATGATGGGAGATTGAAAACATCGTATATGAAGATTGAATTTTGAAATTTCGGAGGATACTTTTTGTTCGCAATATACCTAATCTAAAAAGGGAATTGTTGGATGTTTCTCCTAGTTTCGATCTCTATATACACCCTAGGACCACCAATATGTATAGATATTTAAAGGAACATTTTTGGTGGGAAAACATAAAGAGGGAGATTGCTGATTTTGTGTCAAGATGAATGGTTTGTCAATAAGTGAAATCTAGAAGGAAATAGTCTGGAGGAGTCATTAAACCTCTTTCCATAAATAAGTGGAAACGGGATAATATTACGATGAAATTTGTCATGGGTATACCAAGGAATCCTAGAGGGAATGATGTAATATGGGTCATTATTGATCCTCTTACCAATCCACCACATTTTCATGCTATGAGAGAAGATTTACCACTTGAATGTCTAGAAGGACTATTTATTAATGAAGTTATAAGACTCCATGATGTACCCCTATCGATTATTTTTGATTGCGATCCTCATTTATCATCATAATTTTGGAAAACATTTCAGAAGTACCTTGATACTGAACTTTGTTTGAGCACTACCTACCACTCTCCAATTGATGGACAATCAGAAAAGAATATTCAAACCTTTGAAGACATGTTGAGATATTTCTCACTTGACATTCAATGTATCAGGGATCAATATTTACCACTAGTAGAATTTTCATATAACAATATCTTCTATTCAAGTATTCTGATGGCACCATATGAAGTGTTATATGAAAAGAGATGTCTCACACCAACTTGTTGGCATGATGTTGGTGAATGAAAATTTGTTGGCCCAGAACATTTTGAGGAAATGAGGGAAAAGGTAAAGGTTATCCAAACCCATATTAAAGAAGCTCCAAGTAGGCAGAAGAGGTATGCTGATAACTGAAGGAAGGATTTCGAATTTTAGGTAAGAGATTTTTTTTCTTGAAGGTATATCCTTGGAAGGTAGATATACGTTTTGTTAAGAAGGGTAAATTATGTCCTAGGTACATCAGACCTTTAGAAATTCTAGAACAAATTGGTGTTGTACCTTACCATTTGGAAATGCCTCCAAGTCTCACAAAATTCACGATGTGTTCCATATATCACTATTGAGAAAATATATTCTTGACTCAATGCATGTACTCTTCTATGAGGAAATTGAACTAGAACCTGATATATCTTATTGTGAAGATCATGTCAAGATTCTTGATACTTGAGAACAAGTGTTGCGAACCCAGATGACTCGTCTGGTAAAATATCTATGGAGAGACCATTAGATGGAAGAGGAAATGTGGGAACCAGAGGAACTTATGATGAAGAACAACCTGAATCTTTTTCTGTGGTACTATTCTTGAAATTTCAATGATGAAATTTTTTAAATGAGGGAAGAATGTAACACCCCATGCTTCCATGGTATGTTCCCCTTTGAATAAAGAAATAGATTCCATTTTATGCAGCTTTGAGATTCAAACACACCATGACCAATCAAACTAGCAATTATGAATAGTAATAACCACTTTTTGAAATTTATAAAATTTTATATTCAAAAATGGACTACATTTTTGAATTTTTAATATAGTAATTAACTTAGGTTAAATTTTTGGTATTTTTCTAAAAACATTCAATATTTTATGAATAATGAAAAACACTGCGTTATTGGGTTTTATTTAAATAATTATTTATTTTATTTAAATTTATTTTAGGTTAAAATATATACAAAATTTTTATATAAGTTCATTGTAATTCATTGGAGTTATTTTATAATATGTTTTGATATATATAAAAATTTTATTGAACTTTTTACCGTATTTTACCCACCTCCTAGGAGAATTTGCAAATTTGCATAAAACATAATTTTCCTGATTCTGAGAGTTTAATTTCAAAGTTCTAGGAAATATAGTTAATATCATTATGTAAAATTTGGTTCAATAAGATGAAAATAATATTTGGTGAATAGTAACTTCTGACTTTTATTTAAAACAATTTAAATAAAATAGGGTCATTACGTATAAAAATGATATCCTAATTACCCTAACACATGTCCTAATTCTATTGGATATGTATAATTCGACCCAAAAAAACATTATGAATAAAATATGACACTATTTGGGAAAATTGGATTAAATTAGGACATTTATTATTATTTTATTAAAAGAAGAGTTAAAAGAGTAAAATTTAATGTTTAATTACAAAAGTATTTTTAATATAGGGTTACACACAATATAAATTTAACAATGAATATTCATTAGATATCTAAAAAGATTTCCTACATAATGGTTTTTTATTTATAATTTTTAGACATTAAATAATTTAATTTATTGATGACACAATGATGATGAAGTAATTACATTAATTATGAAATATTAAAATAATTAGTATTATAACTATCCAATAAAATGTAAATTGAGACTTATGATAAATTACACTAATTTTATATGTTATTATGAAATTTTAGTTTTTTTAAATTAATTTTATTCAATCCAATATAGTTTTAAAGGCTTTTAAAAAAATCAAATACTTAATAGTTTCAAAATTGACATAATGATATTTTTTAAACAAATACTATATTAATAATTGATATAATATTTCTAATTATCTAAGGTTCTGCCAATGGACCTGGATTTAATTATATATATATTAATAATGAACAACATGGGGTTCACTTGGCTTGTTATAGTATGTTTATTAACCATATAACATAAAAATTCAAAAAGGAATGGTAAATGTCAAACTATTTAAATAAGAGTTAAATATAATAGGTAAGGTTAATATGTTGACCTAAACGTATCAAAAACATATTTTTTGAGTGGTTTTAGACCCATCCATACCATAGCCTCGAAATAAATCATTTCAGAGAAATTAGAAACCAAAATTGATTTTATTATAATATAATTTTTCAAGCGGTTCCTAAAGTGACCTTCACCTCTCTTATAAAAGGGCACCTCCCCTTCTATTAATTTCACATGTCCAAAGCCATTTGGATCTTCAAACCACTACCCAAATATCCTCCCAAATTTCATCCATTAATCTTAGAGTCATTACTTTTGAATAAAGACTACCTAATGTGCCCTTTTGATCAAATCAAAAGGAAGAACTTGTAGAAGAGGTAAATATTTCATCAAAACACTCAAGTTCTATTCTTCTTCCACTTCCTATTTCATTGTTGATTCCATTATAAAATAATAATTCCAGTATTTTATATATAATGTGATGTTATTATAAAAATGGTACAACCATATTCATTATTCTATCCATCATATTATTGAAAAAGTCACAATACATGCATACCTACGACTTACCTTCTTCATGACATGTTATAGTTTGTTATTCAAACACTTCATTATTTTGGATCGGTATAATAAAGATTATAACTAATTTAAATAATATATATAACATGTTAATGATTCTGTATATATGATATACCATCAAATTACATACAATTTCACCATAAATATAATGATATTGTCGCTCGTGCCTACGTACAGATTACTGTCTCCATGAACACGATGAGATTCATTCCCCATCATAATAATTCAAGAATAATTTTCATTTTAGGATTAAAAATAATTTTTAAGAACATAATATCATTCTAGATATGAATAAAATACATCATATCCATAACAAATATGGCTTATGTAACTGAGCATATAAAGAAAAAAAGACCAGTTAACACCTAAAACAATGATGGTACTAAAATATTATTAACCAAGAAATATTATAATATCATATATGATATCATATTTATGTATATTATTCTTGTATAATTTAAATGTAATGTTTTAAATATTATACATGAGGTTAAAAAACCTTATCCTTTTCTTAGAGTTTAGTTATATTTGTGAGAAAATACATATCAAACTCTTGTGATTAGTATAAATCTCACATTTCCCCCATATAGATAGTGTCTCCAATTCTTCAGAGTGAAGATTATAGCTTCTAACTCAATATCATGAGTGTGATAAATTTTCTCATGATTTTTTAGCTGTCGTGATACATAGTAAATGACTTATCATTATGCATAAGGATACACCCAATTCCTTTCTTTGAAGCATCACTATGAATAAAAAACTCATCATTCCCTCATAGTAGAGTTAATATAATAGAGTTTACTAATATTGTCTTCAGTTATTCAATCAAAATTTTACCCTCTTTTTTCCAAACAAATTTAACCCCTTTATGTGTGAGCGTGGTTAATGGGATAGCCAACTGGGAAAATTATAGATGAAACATCGATAATAACCTACTAAACCAATAAAACTGCATATCTCAATTATACTATTCTACGATGGCCATTATTGTATTGCCTTGTTAATTGAAGGATCAATAGAGATTCCATCTTTACAAACAGTATGTCCACGTAAAGAAATCTCTTCATGCCAGAATTGACACTTGCTAAACATCCCATATAATTCATTTCTTCTAAGGGTTTTCATGATAGTGCACAAGTTATTTTCATGATCTATGAGTCTTTTTTAGTATACCAAGATATCACAAATAAATACCACAAAAATGTCATCAAGATATTCCATGAAAACCATATTCATTAGATCCATGAAGAAAGAGGGTGAATTAGTCAATCTAGAAGGCATTACTGTAAACTCATAATTCCAACACATGGTTCGAAATACTGTTTTCGAAATGTCTTCCATCTTCACACACAACTGATGATATCCAGATCAATGGTCAGTCTTTGAAAAATATGGACCTCCATGATGTTGGTCAAATAAATCCTCAATTCGAGGTATATGATACATGTTCTTTATTAATATAGCACTGATCTCCCATTAGTCATTGCACAACCTTAGAGATCCATCTTTCTTCGTAATAGAATGTACAGGAGCTCCCGATGGAGAAACACTATGGTGAATATATCCCTTATTACTCAGTTCCACTAGTTTTTTCTCTAGTACCACTAATTCCACAGATGTAATTATATAAGGGGTCTTTGATATTTCCATGAACCATGAATTAAATCAATGGAAAACTAAATTTCTCTTTCTGGAGGATGTGCAGGTAAATCCTCTGGAAATACATCAATATATTCTTGCACAATAGGTATGTACTTGTTTCGAACATTCTTTTCCTCAACCTTAATTAAATCATTCAATTCCTCCCCAATAGATGAATTGAGTAGAGCTTATGGTGGTGGATCTAGATAAGAATCATGTGGTGACGTTTCAACTCTAAAGATAAGGTACTCCTTATCATCATCGAAAATTGAAACCTCCATCCTCTTACAATAAATTTTCACATTATTGTATGAATTCCAATCCATTATGAGGATTATATCAAATTCAATCATGGTTATGATGATGGGCTCATAAGATAAATAATATTTATATTCTCTAATGGGAACCGATTCCCCAAACTATGTTACGAGGACACTTCCCTTAGGAGTTTTTACTGACACATCCCTTGTTAAGTCAAATTGAAAGTATCTAATTTTCTATGAAACTCGGAAGATATGAAACAACATGATAATACAGAATCAAAGAAAGCATTGGTTAAACATTAGGACACCATTAAATTACCTACCACCATGTCTTTTGGAGCTTCAACCTCAGCAGCAACGATCACATAAGCTTAGCCTTGCACCCTTGGCCTTTATTGAGGTATTTTACCTTTGCACTTAGAACATTCATTTTCATAATTTCCCTTTTATCTAAAATTGTATCATTTAATATTGACAGGATCTTTCATTCCCTTGCAATCACGAGCTTGGTGGCCTTTTTCATCACACTTGTAACAAATGACTATTTCCTTCAAGCAAGTACAAGGGTGTTTCTTCCCACATTTACCGCATTATGGATATTCAACTTTTCCCTTCTTTCCCTTACTTCAATTTATAGATTGATCATAAAATAACTTCTTGAACTACTTTTCTTTGAAGTCATAAGACTTAGAGAATTTCAATCCAGTTTTGATAGGGCACGAGACAATATTTTCCTACGATGGAAATTATTTTGAGACTAATGCTCGATAGATAAATGGTTTTAACACATCAAAGAATCGATAAATCATAATCCTTGGGTTAAGTATATAATCTGATGCCTGACTTGCTAACCTTGTAATGTTAGCCTGATACTTTGTGTCATTCTCATCCTCCTTTTTCCAGAGAATCAGAAATTGCTTTCCATATCTGCTCGATGGTCATGAGGAAAGTATTTTTCAAAGAAAATTTCTTTAAAATTCCTCCATTTATTGTTTTATTCTTCTTATTCTTCCTTAGTGTTTTGTATTAATGACCAATATTGATCTGCATATCTCATGAGGTGATAAACTGCCATGATCACTTTTTCCCTTTCGCTACTCCCCAATGCATGAAATATTTTCTCTACAAAATTTATCCATTGCATAGATACTAACAAATATGTACTCCTATTGAATGTTGGTGGTTTTTTCTAATGAATCAGTCTAAATTTTATCCTCCATATGGAGGATCAAGGTGCTCCATACGAGTAAGGTTATTATTAATAACCTGAGTGAGTTGTCCCAGTATGGTGATAAGCTGATCAACACCAGTTGCGTCACTGACTCCACAATAATTATCTTGATTAAGAGGTAAATCCCTACATGGAATATGTGCATTGATGCGGTTTCTATTCCTTCCACTTGGCACAATTTCTCATCAATAGAATACACTATATTAGTTAATGAATCCCAACACATAAGTCTAAACTTGTATATCACATAACATAAATTCAACAATTTATCGATATAATCCATAATCATAAAAAATATTAGTTAATGAGGTATATAATCATAAATCATTCATAATGGTTTGTAATGAAAATGTGAATTATCCTAAGCATATCCCCTAGGAGTGTCGTAACCAGGAGTGCAACTAGGCCCGTTATCATGTACCAAGATACCCCATGTCAAGCCCAAAACTCATTGTAAAAGTTCTCACTCCTAGTTACATCTGTTCTAGAGCCACATCTACTTGCTTATTAACAGACAAGGATGTATTTCTTGAAAAATACACAAAATATCTACATTACCAAAATTCAAGGATGTTCTTATATACCAATCCTAAACATCTATTATAGTGTAATTTGTTCTAATCAATGTTTATCTGAATCTAGTTTCCAAGGTTTGTACTAAACATTCTCTGATCCCAACTGTAACGCTCCGACCCCAGTTACCCACAGTTAGTTCATTATTACGTTACATTAGTGTGATACAAGGAATAATGTCCTGAAATACTTATTAGATTAGTAGACTTGGAAGTACTATATACATTCATAAGTTTTACATTACATCATGAAAAAAACATCAAAAACATTTTGTCCCCATTGACCCCAATTCTATCCTTATCCCATCTCTACAAGACAACCATTATATATTTCTTCACATCCAAGGAAAAATAAAACATAAAAAGGGGTGAGCTCAGATGCTCAATAAAGATAAAAATAAAGAAGAAACTTTCATAAATAATCATAATGATTTTAGGTAATATATAAGACTAAAACAAAAGCCCTTTAAACATAAACAAAAACATAATATGGGAATGATAATATCAAATAATTCCATTTACTTAGTCACATGGATATTCTACTAGTCGAATAATCACACACAATATCAATAACCACTTTCATAATGATGGAATGCATAATGCTGAACTACATAACCACATAGTCAAGGCCTTATGCCATGAATATAAATATGATTCTTTCAAGGCCTCTTTCCAAGACACTATTTTGAATCATGAGACCTATATATGAATCATGGATCTATATCAGGCTCCACCCATCACTTACTAAGTCCAATTCATTCCTTATATGAAATGGTTCAAACATAACATAACCATTCATATTAAAACTATCATATGAAATTTCAATACTTTATCTATAAACCATAAATGGTGTAAAAACAACACATCCACATTCAAACATATCCCAAAACCTTCAATAAAATATGGATGATTTATATCATAAAAAATAAACTTCAAACAAGTTTAAAATCCATCAAAAGATGTTGAAAATGATGAAAATGATTTATAAAACACTTTGAGAGAAATATCCATTTTTATAAAAAATTTAAAAGTCACAAAATTTAAAAAAAAAATTAAAAGTCAATTTTGAATCAATGTGTCCAATACCACTTTGAAACTTTTAAAAGGAATTAATATTTTAAAAATATTCATGTCTATATAAATAAATCCTTAAAAACCGTTTTGAAAACATCGAAATTAATGAGAATGATTTAGAAGAATAAATATTCAAACCATTTCAAATGATGATGTAGCTAAAGAGTCCCTTACAAGAAACCATAAAATATTCCTTTTGAAAATATTTTTATGAAACACGGATGTGGATTATAAAGAGGCCCCAGTAGATACTCAAGTAAAAATAACCTCAGATAATGAAGAGATTATAGAATTAACCCATACCTTGTTCTTTTCCTTAGTCGATGGTATGTTAACCTAATGTATAATAGTTAAAAAAATTATTACATTATACAGGAATCATATACATAAATATGATATCATATTGGATCTTATACTATTTCTTTGTTTATAATATTTTAGTAGTATCATCATTTTGGGTGTTAACTGATTCGATTTCCATTATATGCTTGGTTATGTAAGTCATGTTTGTTATGGATAGGATGTATTTGAATCATTTAAATAATAATATTCTTATAATAAAAATTATTTTTAATCATAAAATGAAATTAATTCTTGAATTATTATGATGGGGAATGAATCTCATCGCATTTGTGGAGACAACAATCTGTACCTATGCATGAGCAACAATATCATTATATTGATGGTGAAATCCAATGTAATTGGATGGTATATCATATATAACGAAACACTAACAAGTTATATTTATTATTTATATTAGTTATATGCATTATTATACCCATCCAAATAATAAAGTGTTTGAATAAAAAACTACACCACGATGTGGAGATGGTAATCCATACGTACACACATAAGGTGGCATTGTCATTCATATGACAGATGGAATAATGTTTATGGTTGTACCATTTTTATAATAACATCAATGTATATAGATGATAATAGAGTTATTATTTTAGAATGGAAACTACCATGAATGAGGAAGTGGAAGAAGAAAAGCACTTGATGAGGTGATGAAATATTTACCTCTTCTTCATGTTCTTCCTTTTCATTTGATCAAAAGAGATCCATAGGTTGGATTTATGACCAATGCAAGGCCTCTATGATGAAGGGAGAAATGTTGGGAGGATATTTGGTTAGGTTTTGGCTAAGCCAAATAGCATTGGAGTTGTAAAATTAAGAGTAGAGGAAGTACCCTTTTATAAGAGAGGTGAGGGTCACTTTAGGAAAAGTTTGAAATATAGTATTATAATAATATAATATTTTGTTTCTAATATCTCCAAAATGATTTATTTAGAGACTAAGGTTGGCATGGTTTGAAAAACACTCAAAAAATAGGTATTATATACGTTTAGGTCACCATATTAACCTTATCTTTTAGATTAACTCTTAGTTAAATAGTTTTACATTTAACATGCCTTTTTGTATTTATATATTATATGGTTAATAGAATTATTATAACAAGAGAAGAGAACCCCATGTGGTTCATTATTAATATACCAATAATTATATATTTTATTTTGAAGAACCATAGATTTTTAGGACTATTATATAATTTAATGATATAATAATTTTATTAAAAACCCATTTATGTCAATTTTGACGCTATTTAGTATTTGGTTTTTGGGAAATTAATCACAACATGATTATTGACTTTACATCACGACAACTAAAAATTCTTGAGAAAAAAATACCACACATGATCTTGAGTCAGAAGAAGTAATCTTCACTTTGATGATATAGAGACACTATCTGTATGGTAAAAAATGAGAGATTTATACTGATCACAAGAGATTGAAGTTTATTTTCTCACAAAAAGAACAAAACAAGGAGCAAAGGAGATGCCTTGAACTACTCGAGGAATATGATTTCACAATACGCTACCACCCAGGGAAGGCAAATAAGTTGGAAGATTCTTTGAGCATAAAGGATCATGCAGTTTTGAACAAGATTAGAGGTGAAAGGGATCATACTTTTATGGTTCTGGTAAAATGGATATAGGAATAACCATTGAAGCTGAAACATAAATAGGTTTACAAATGTTTTCCAATGAACCTTTACTAGAAAAGATAAAAAGTTCTCAGACTAAGGATAAGGAGTTTCAAATTAGATTAAAGCTATGAATGATGGGGGACTGAGTGACTTGATATATGAAGATAGAATTTTGAAATTTGGGAAGAGACATTGTGTTCCCGATATAAAAGATCTGAAAAGGGAATTGTTGGATGATGCTCATAGCTCCAATTTCTCTATACACCCTTTGATCATCAAGTTGTATAGAGATTTGAAGGAACATTTTTGATGGGACATCATGTAGAGGGAGATTGCTGATTTTGTTTCAAGATGTATGGTTTTTCAACAAGTGAAAGATGGAAGGAAACTTCCTATAGGAGTCACGAAACCTCTTCCCATACCTGATTGGAAATGGGATAATATTATGATAGAATTTTTCATGGGGATACCAAAGACTCCTAGAAGGGATGGTGCAATATGGTTCATTGTTGATCGTCATACAAAGTAAACACATTTTCATTCTATAAGAGTAGATTTACCACTTGATCATCTAAATAGTCTCAATATTATTCATGTTTTATGAATCCATGGTGTACCCCTATCAATTGTTTCAGATCACGATCCCCATTTTAAATTATGATTTTGGAAAAGTCTATAGAAGGCCTAGGATATTGAACTTCGTTTGAGCACTGCCTACCACCCTCAAACTGATGGACAATCAGAATGGACTATTCAATCCATAGAAAACATGTTGAGATCTTTCTCACATGACTTTCAAGGTATATGGGATCCAGATTTAACTATGGTTGAATTTTATTATAATTATAGCTTCCATTCAAGTATTCAGATGGCACCATATGAAACTTTATATGGAAAGAGATGCCACAAACCAACTTGTTTAGATGATGTTGGCTAAAGAAGACTCGTAGGCCCAAAACATGTTGAGGAAACAATTGAATAGGTAAAGGTTATCCAAACCCTCATCAAAGTATCTCAAAGTAGGCAAAAGAGATATACTGATAACCAAAGAAAGGAATCAGAAATTTAGGTAGGTGATCATGTTTTCTTGAAGATATCTCCATGGTAGGGAGTTATACGATTTAGTAAGAAGGGTAAATTAATCCCCATGTACAATGGAACATTCGATATTATAGAATGAATTAGGGATGTAGCTTACAATTTGGCAGTGCCGCCTAGTCTCTCCAAAGTTCACGATGTGTTCCACATATCCTTGTTGAGAAAATACATGCCTGACCCAATGAATGTAATCACATATGATGAAATTGAACTGAAACCTGATCTGTCTTATTGTGAATAGCCTGTCATGATTCTTAATACCAGAGAACAAATGTTGAGAAATCAGATGACTCGTCTGGTAAATGTTCTATGGAGAAACCATAAGTTGAAAGAGGCAATTTGGGAAGCCAGGATCACATGATGAAGAACCACATGAATATTTTTATGGAGTGATATTATAGATATTCCAAGAATGAAATTATTAAAATGAGGGGATAATGTAAAACCCCAAGCTTCTATGGTAAGTCTTCATTTGAATAATGCATTAGCTTTCATTGTATGCAACATGGAGTTCTAACACACTACGACTAATCAAACTAGCTGTTATGAATATTAACAACCACTTTTTAAAATTTTATATATTTTATTTTTCAAAATGGACTTCATTTTTGAATTTGAAATATTGAAATTATGTTTGGGTGAATTTTTAGTAATTTTCTGAAAACATTTAATTTTTTTGATCAATAGTGAAAAAATACTGCGTTATACTTTAAAACTGACATTTTATTTAAATAATCTATTATATTATTTAAAATTATTTTATATCAAAATAGATATATAATACATATATATATATTCAATGTAATTCATTGGAGTTATTTTATAATAAGTTTAGATATATAAAACTTTATTGATATTTTTACCATCTTTTATCCACCATCTAAGAGCATTCTCAAATATGCATAAAACATAGACCCCAGTTACCCATAGTTAGTGAGTTGTTACATAACATTGGCATGATACAAGGAATCATGTATTGAATGAAAGATTAGTTTTGTATCCTTGGAAGTATTAGATACATTCATAAGATTTACATTGAATCATTAAATAAAAACATCAACAACATTTTTCCCCATTGACCACACTTATATCATTAGCCTATCCATACAGGTCAACCATAAAATATATCTTCACATCTTGGGAAAAATAAAATATAGAAAGGTGTGTGCTCAGATGATCAGTAAGGATAACAATATAGCAGAAAAATTTGTAAATAAGAATTAACATTTAAAGAAATGTATGCAATTAAAAAAAAAGCCTCTTAAACATAAACTTCAACATAATATGGCAAAGATAAAATCAAATAATTCCATTTAATTATTCACATGGATATTCTGATAGTTAAATAATCCCATGCAATATCAATAGCCACTTTCATAATGATGGAATGCATATTTCCATACATCATAACCACATAGTTAATGCCATATGCCAAAACTACAAATAGGATTCTATGGAGGCCTTTTTCCAAGACACTACTTTGTCTCATGAGACCTACGGATGCATTAAGGAGCTATAGCAGGATCCACCCATCACTTACTATGTCCAATGCATTCCTCATATGAAAAGGTTTAAACATAACATAATCATTCGTATTAAAACTAGTATGTGAAATTTCAATACTTTATCCATATTCCTTGAATGGTGTTAAAATAACACATCCATAGTCAAACATATCACAAAACCTTCAATACAATATTGATGTTTTTTATCGTAATAAATAAACTTCAAAAAAGTTTAAAATCCATCAAAGGATGTTGACATAGATGAAATGAAAACTATTTGAAATAAATACATATTTTTATTTTGAAATTATTTAAAAGTCAAATAATTATAAAAGAAAACATCTATTTTGAAAATATTCTTATCAAATTGAATGGGACTCTTTAACGATGATATAACAGTTGAAAATAGCCACACCTTCAGTATAAGTTAAAAAAAGATATTCTTACCTTAATTTTTTCGAAAAGGTCTTAAAGTACCTTGTTTAAAAAATGACAGAAAGATTCCCATAAAACCATTTCATAAGAATTGAGAAAAGGGTATAAATTAATTTAACCCATAGTCTAGTAAATAGTAAATTTTTTTTGGAATACATTTTTAAGAAACATGGATGTGGATGATAAAGAGGTCCCAGTAGATACTCATGTAAAAACAACCACAGAAAATAAAGAAATTGTGAAATTAACCCTTACCTTGTACTTTTCCTTAGTTGATGGTATGTTAACCTCCTGTATAATAGTTTATACATTGTTATTAAATTATTCAAGAATCATATACGTAAATATGATATCTTATATGATCTTATAAAATTTCCTTTTTAATGATATTTTATTATTATCATTATTTCGGGTGTTAGGTGATTCGTTTAACTTTATATGCTTGGTTACATAAGTCATGTTTGCTATGGATAGGTTGTATTTGATTCATATATAGAATGGTATTATATTCATAAACATTATTTCTAATCATAGAATAAAAATTATTCTTGAATGATTACGACGGGGAATGAATCTCATCACATTCATGGATATGGTAATCTATACGTATGCATGAGAAACAATATCATTAAGGATGGTATATCATGCTCAACTTAATATGAGACCCCAAGGCTTTCTCAAGGAGATTGTCCTCTAAAATCTGATTCACCCACTCAGTCTGACCATCTGTCTAAGGACGGTATATCGTGCTCAACTTAATATGAGACCCCAAGGCCTTCTGAAGGCCTTCCCAGAACTGAGAAGTGAAACATGGGTCTTTATCTGAGACAACATCTGATGGAACACCATGGTATCTCACCACCTCTTGAAGATACAAATAACCCAACTCATCCACTTTAGTTGTATCTCTGATCGGAATGAAGTGGGATGATTTGGTAAGATGATCAATTACCACCCAAATGGAATTCTTACTCCGATGTGTATGAGGTAAGCCAACAAATGAAGTCCCTGGCTACCTTTTCCCACTTCCAAGTAGGAATTGGTAATGGATTGAGCAGAACGAAGGACCATTGATGCTCTAATTTCAGCTACTAGCATGTGTAGCATCTCGATACAAAGTCTGATATATCTCGTCTCATACCAGGCCACCATAACTATTGACAGATGTCATAATACATCTTGGTGGCACCCATATGGATAGACCACTAAGACTGGTGGTTGTCCTCCATCACCACCATTCCAAGAGATAATGACACTACTGAACGACCTTTGAAGCACAGGATTCCCATGAGAGATGATGACTAATCAGAGGATGTATCCCAAACTAGAAGAAACTGCTTCGAACACTGACAAAGAACATCACTAGGCTGTACTCACTGAATCAACTCCAACAGAGAAGGAGTAGACTGGATGCTCTCCAAGAATTCCACTCCACTATGTTCCCTGGTCTCTACATGCATCTTAGAAAAGATCCTCATCAAAGTCCACTCATCACTGGAGTTCCTCAAATCCTACACTAGAACCCTTCTGGTTAAAGCATCAGCCACCACATTACCATTGCCTGGGCTATAGAAAATGTCAATTTCGATCCCCTACAAGTACTTGATCCAAGAACACTACCTCAAGTTGAGGTCCTTCTGTGAGAAGATATAGGCCAAGATTTTGAGATCAGAGTAGAACACAAACTTCTCCTAAAAGTGGTAGTGATGCAAAGTCATAAAAGCATGAATCACCGCTTCCAAATATAAATCATTGGTCGGGTATTTCTTTTCTTGTGGTTAGAGTTGGCGATAGCCATACACCACCACATGATCATCCTGCATAAGAACGCACCAAATACCCATACCTTAAGCATCAAAATATACCACATATTTCTTTCCAGCCTCTAGAAAAATTAACATGGGGTTTTAGTCAACCGCCTATTCAGCTCCTAGAACGATGTATGACATTCTAGAACCCATACAAATTTCACCCCTTTCCGGGTGAGCGTGGTCATTGGTGAAGCAAGCCAAGAGAAATCCCGAACAAATCCCCTATAAAAACTAGCCAGGCAAAGGAAACTCTTGATCTCGAAGACATTCATCATCAGATCCCATGACATAACTGCACTAATCATCACAGGTTCCACTGAAACCACCTGCATAGAAGTTACATGCCCAAGAAATTTCAATTCCCTGATCCAAAAATTGCACTTTGACAACTTTTCATAGAGGCGGTGATCCTGCTAAGTACCCAAGATGATCCTCAAGTGATGTTCATGTTCCTCCATAGAGACAGAGTATACTAGAATGTCATCCATGAACAACACAAAAAAAGTACCAATAAACTGATGGAACACCTTGTTCATGAGTTCCATAAATACTTCTAGAACATTGGTCTATCTGAATGGCATGACCAACTACCCAAAGTTGTCGTACCTGCTTCGGAAGGCTGTCTTAGGGATATCTGACTCTTTCACCCTAAGCTGGTGATATACCTACCACAAGTCTATTTATGAGAACCACTTTTACCTCTTTAACTGATCGAACAAATCATCTATTCTAGGAAAAGGGTATTTCTTTTAATTGTTGCCTTATTCAGCATCCGGTAGTCAATGCACAATTGGAGGTATCTGTCAGCCTTTTTCACGAACAACTTAGGAGCGGCCCAACTAGAGAATCTCAAATGAATGAATCCTTTGGATTCTAATTAATCTAGCTATATATTTAGTTACCTCATCTCGGTGGGGGCAATGCAATAAGAGGGAAGAGATATCACCTATGTTCCTAGAGCCAGATCAATCGAAAACTCCACACCCAGCTTTGGGGGAAAACCTGAGAAATCATCCAGGAATACCTCTGGAAACAAATTCACAACATGAGGTAGTGCACCGCAAGGGGAAATACCATCATCCTCTAGAATGATTGATGATAACTAGATGGTAAGGCTTCACATCCTTTGGAGTGGAGGTCCTGTGCAACCTGACCGAGGATCTCATTCTCACCGAAGAACCGGACGACTCCCATCAGGTACCGTGAAACTCACTTGCTACCTGTAGCAATAAATGTGTTCTTGGAAGTGTAATAGCCAATCCATGCCAAGTATTATGTCAAAAATTTCCATATCATGAACCAGGAGGTCCCACTCCATCTCAAACCCTGACACGGAAAGCGCACACGAGGGGTACCTGTGGCCCTGCTCCTTCTTCTTTCCATACAGTATCACCAACTCCATTGTGAAAGACATCAATTCAGTTGGAAAATTCAGCATGTCCACAAAACGGGAAGAAATAAATGAAACAGAGGCACCTGTATCAAAAAGAGCAGCATCTATAGAAGATTCGATCAAAATGGTACCTCGAATTGTCGACGGTCCCGCCTCTGATCCTGCGGGTGCCTGATCCACCTCATAGAGATGTCTGGTCTCTACCTGAGGACGACAGCCAGTCTGTGTATATGCCCTGAACTGGATCTTCCCAGAAGATGACCCAACCCTACCACCATGAGTGCCAAATAAAGATCCCCACATCCTCGATGGCTCAGACTGTGTTTGCACTCCTATTGAAGCCACTGACGCCGCCCCACACAGAGGTGGACATGACACACTACAGAAGTGCTGTAAATGACCCATTCCTCCACACTGGTAACAATTCTACAGAGGAATTGGGCATGTTGGTAGGATGTGCCCTGGAATCCCACTTTGGAGGCACATGACCGATCTCTTATCTGAAGCTACATATGAAAAATTTCTGGAAGAGTGGGCTGAACTGCCACCTCCATTCTTCACATGATCCTCCCACTTCATTTTCATCTCTAAGATGCTACCATATCCCACTAATGAAACTAAAGCAGAGAGACCAGCCCTGCCTTTTCTATCAATCTCCACCATTCTTTCCTGATTGACGACCTCAGCATATCTCTTTAGCTTAAACAAGAACACATGGGAGTATATCTAGGGTCTCAATCCTTTCTCAATCCTTTGGGACATCAACTTCTCATTGGAGACGTTTTCAAGAGAATACCAAACCAACTCAGCAAAATAGTCGGTGTACTCCATCACCGATAAATTCCCCTGAACAAGGACCATGAACTCTCTCAACCTAGGATAAGCTGACACCTTAGGGAAGTAATGTTCATTGAAGACAACATTGAAATCACCCCAGAGCATATTCTCATTCTTCCCAACCTGAAGCACTAACTCCCACCACATACGACTGGGACCCTACAACAAAAAGGAGGAACACTTCACCCTGAGCTGCTTGGGTGTTTCTAGGAACTCAAACATACGCTCGATCTTCTCGATCCATTCCTATGCTTCTTGGGGTTCTGCACTGCCTCAAAATGTAGGGGCTTGTTTTTTAGAAACTCCTGAGATTTATATTTTCTAGTACCCAAACCTTGTGCCCTTGGAGTAATAAGAGCAGGATTTGGTCCCTTCCATAGAGCTTAAACAACCCAAACCACAGCTTTGACTAGCCTCTGATCGATCGGTGTGGGAGAACCCTCTCTGGCTTCCTCTCGTGGGCACGTGGGAGCTTTCCGAGAAGGCATGTTGCTATAAAATGCAACAGTCACTGAACCATAATCAATACCATAGTTATGAAAATTTTAATAAAATACATAATATATAAGTAATTAAAACACATTACTGTAACAAAATAAATAAGTACTCTACCTCCGCCCGATGTCCACGTGTGGTCTGCAGCCCACACGTCTCACCTGGATGTGAAGTCAATCCGTAAATTCCAACATCCCCTGGTGACTCACGGTATACCAGGTGAGGTGTGGTCCAGGCACCCTACTCACAAACAAAACTATATTCCCCGATAGTCCTAGCTTTTGTCTATGCCGACTCATCTGAAAATAGCAATATAACCCAAAAACAAAAATCCCCTCTGATACCATTTTGTCACGAATCGAATCTGGTCACCACCAATACCGGCTCCAAACCCACCCTATGAGAAGACATGAAGGGTGTTATCTATCCCCATGGGCTGGTACAAGTGACTGAGTATCATTTATCTATGTTTGGGAATGATTTACCAGAATATGTATACATAATACATCAAAAATATTTGATAAAATGAATCTGAAAAATTCATAGCAACATTGTTTATACAAAAATCCAAAACTGAATACATAAGTTAAAATGAAATACAAAAAGTACAAAGACACAATGAAGCAGAAAAAATAGCCCCATGGACTCCACATGACAACGGGTCATCACCCTAAGATGTCTCCACAACTCCACCCCAAGGATGGGGAATAACACCCTGAACCGCAATCACCCTTAGCCTTTACTTTACCTGAGTAAAAAATAACCTAGTCTACTTACACCCAAGGTGTGTAAGTAGGATGTGATCCTACGACCAATAGGATACTACCCAATGATTCCAAAGTGGATTCAATACAATGTGAAAAAGCAATCAGATTTAATACGCAATGAAAAGAAGTGATTAAATCCAAGAAATGAAACTTTCAATTGAAAATAGTTTTCAAGCTAAAGTTTTTAGAATGTTCAAACATTTAAATAAGAATGTTTGATAATTTAAAGTACTTCCAAAAACACCATAATACATGGTAAAATACCACAAATAAAATGAGCAACCAAATTGGGAACACCCCTAGGCACTGGATAGTCTGGGCCCCATGTAGCTCATACCTCGGTGTAAACTCACCATAGTAAAATCCATTATTTTGCACGAGCCACTAGTAGGGAACATACACATAACCTAGTGGTCCCTAATAAGAATCCACATAGTTTAGTTAGAGTTTTTGTTATCCAAATGCTTGGTGAAATAGGGACAAAACCCATCCGATCCACTAGCCGTACTAGTACACATCTGCCCCACCTTGGTACTCGGGCTTCACCCTCTGTGCTCAAACATTTTTAGAATGATACATATATCCATGTTCATATAAAACCACACTACTGGTCACATACAATCATTACAGTAGCTAATCACATTTTATACCATTTAAAACACACAACAAAACACTTTGAGTTTCAATAAAACAACTTCTCCAAATCAATCCTTGTTTTGCACCCAAAACACTTTGAAAACCCCTCTTGAACACCATGTTCATACTAAAATTTACCAAAATAGAATCCAAGACACCCTAAAAATTTCTTTAAACTCGTTACATGAGTCATAAAATAATTCCAATAAGCATCACATAGAATACCCATCTAAAACACCCAATTTGACACCAAATTGGAACTCAAAAAATCATTTTCTTAAAAAACGTCACCCAAAATCAATTTCTAAGCAACAAAAATGGATATAAATATTGAAAAAATTATTTTCAGACCTAATAAAGGTCAATAAAATCAACTAAATAATTATACGACATCCCTTAATGAGCCAAAAAATGATTTATATGAAAAACCCTTAAATTTCACGTGAAATTGGCATTAAAATTTCATTTTCTTTATAATTTCCACTAAAACCAATTTTTTCTACAACATTAAAATGAAATAGACATGAAAATTAAATAAACACAACATCTATGTCACAAATATTTCATACCAAAAGGAATCACCTACCAATTTAATAAAAACCGTTGAATCAATGTGCAAAAATCAAGTCTCACCACCACCGCACCAAGAGGGATTTAGAACAAACCTAAAAAAAACAAATTGGAAAAATAAAGCCCAAGGTTAAACCCTAGGTTTGAAACACTACCCCCTGGTAATTTGGTAATTCATGTAAAAGGGAAGAAAACCCAATAAAATAGAATTAAAACCTAGTCAATTTGAACGAGGAATGGAAGAGACTCGCTTACTTGAGAGATCTTGATGAATCTCCCCACATACACCAGTAGCTGAATTTTAGAAGAGTGAAAACTTCAATGGAGGTTCAAGGAAGGATTAGGAGGTAATTTAGGAATAGGAATGGAGGAAAAAGAGTATGAATTAAGAGTGTTATGATATAAAGAACTTACCTCCTCAAATCTGGACGATTTTAGAAACCCAAATATGTTCGGCAGTCAATCATGATGAAGAAGAGCTCCAAAGAGGGGGGAGAGTGGTTGGGCGTTCCGTTGGGTTCAATGGGTATGGGTGAGACTTGGAATCACCGAAATAGAATTAAACTTGAATAGGTTATTAATTTAAAAAAAAATTATTTTTAAAACTGGAATTGGGCTTTCGAGTAGGCCCAACCCCTTAAATAAAAACCCATATAGACCTTGGTTATGGATTCCTAAAGGCTGAAAATTGCAATGGTGGTGTTATAATGTCAGCGGAGGCCATTAAGGAATTGGAATATATTAATAATGTTGAAAAATGAAAATTTATAAAAGAAACAATATTTATTTTTAAATTTGGAATTGGGCTCAATGTTTGGCCCAATTCATGAAAACTCACCCATTACTCTATAAAATCTTGAAAACCCCCAAAACAAAGCATGAATGGAAAATAAAAGAATCACACCTTTAAAATATTTCACGAATGTGACAAATACATTAACCCTAAACCATGAATGGTATGAAAAAACACATCCATAGCCAAATATATCACAAAACCTTCAGTACAATATGGATTATTTGTATCATAATTAATAAACCTCAATTAAAAATTATATCCAGTAATTGATGTCGTTATAGCTGAAAATGATCAGTTAAAATCTTTGAGATAAATATCCCTCTTTTATGAAATTTTTTAAAAGTCACATAATTTATAAATGAATTCATTTAATAGATAGTTTTGAGTCAATGTTTCCCATACTCATTTCAAAATTTTAAAAGGAATTAACATTTTAAAACATTCATGTCCATATAAATGAATCATGTAAATCATTTTGAAATCATGGACATTAATGAGAAAGGTTTAGATGAAAAAATTCTTAAAATATTTAAAATGATGTTTTAGTAAAAAAATTACCTTAAAATGATTCCCTTTCAAAACTCTTTTAAGAAACATGGACATGGGTAATAAATATATCTATGTAGATACTTACATAAAAACAACCTTAAATAATAATGATATTGTGAAATTAATCCTCACCTTGCACTTTCCATTGGTCGAGAGTACTATTAAACTCCGGTATAATGATCGTAGAATGTTATTAAATTATAAGAGAACAATATTCATATTTTTTATACTATACATGATTCATTAATGACTTTATAATAACTGTTGAATAATTATTTCCATGTTAAATTAACATTTTCGGTAGTAATTTCTTTCTTGATCATAAGTGTTTTAACTTGTTATTCTTGATTGCATCTTTTAGATCATGATTTAATATTTAAAAAATATAAAACATTATTTATATATAATATATATTCAAAATAAAATTATGTATAATAGATATATATATGAAATTAAAACACCGTTTATGGAGATAGTAGATGATACGTTTGCATAAACGTTGTTTCTATTTTCATATCGTATTGAACTGAAGTAAGTGAATAAGATATATGTAAGTACAAACACACACATATACACACACAAAAACATATATACATACATACATACATATATACTGTATCATTATTATGTCATATATTACATAATTATTAATAATATATATTTTTATAATCATCGTTGAATGGTGACCGTGGGAATGAATCTCATCGGGTCGTGGAGACGGTAATCCGTACATACGCACAAGCGACAATAGCATTATATTGATGGTAAAATTATGTTTACCTAGATGGTATATTACATATATATAATAAATAACAAGTTATATTTATTATTTACATTAGTTATACTCATTATTATATCCATCCCAATAAGAAAGTGTTTGAATAACAAACTACACCATGACATGGACATGGTAAGCTGTATGCACACACTTATGGAGAATTTATCATTTATAGGATGGATTGAATAATGAATATGGTTGTACTATATTTATAATAACATCATAGTTTATATGAGGTAATGGATTTTTTTTTTTGCAAACAACAAAGAAAGAGGAAGTGGAAGAAGAAAAGAACTTGAAAGAGGGTGCTGAAATTATTATCTATTCTTCGGGTTCTTCCTTTTGATTTGATCGAAAGGGATCCTTAGAATGGATTAATGAAAAATTGAAGAACTCTATTATGAAGGTAGGAACGTTTGTAAGATATTTGGGCAGGCTTTGGCCGATCCAAATGGCTTTGGAGGTGTGATTTTGAGAGAAGCGGAAGTATCCATTAATAAGAGAGGTGAGATACACTTTAGGAAAAGGTTAAAATATTAATTAATTATAAAATAATATTCGGTTTATAATGGCTCAAAATGAATTTATATAAATCCTTAGGTGTTTATGGGTCGAAATAACCTCTACTGATATGTTTTATATAAGTTTAGGATAACATTTTAGCCTTATCTTTTAGATTTAACTCTTAGTTAAGTTGTATATCTTTTACAGTGTCTTCCTATATTCTTACACTATATGGCTAATAAACATACTATAAAAATCAAAGAGAACCTCAAGTGGTTCATTAATGACATAAATAAAATTATTTAAGCCCTTTGACAGAAAATTATATTTTTAGGAATATTATATCAACCAATAATACAACATTTAAAAAAAACTAATTTATGTCAATTTTGACAGTATTTGGTATTTTGATATTATGAAAGTCATAACACCCTTATGACATTTTAAAAAAATTATCTAATCAACCCTAACATGTCATATTAACCATGAAAATTAGTTTAATTCATCAAAAGTCTCAATTTACATTTATTTGGATATTTATAATATCAATTATTTTAATATTTCATTATTAAGGTAATTACTGTATCATCATAGTGTCATAAATAAATTAAATTATTTAATGTTAAAAAATTATAAATAAAATACAATAATTTTGGAAATATTTTTATCTTTATAATGAATATTTATAGTAGAAATTAAATTGTGAGTAACCCAATATAATAAACGGTTTAGTTATTATACTTTGAATTTAACACTTTTAACTATTTTTTAAATTAAATAATAACAAATATCCTAATATAATCCATGTGGACCAAAGATGATCATATTTTATTACTAAGTTTGTTTTTAGTTGAATTAAAATTATCCAATAGAATAAGAACATTTTTTACTGTAATTATAATATCATTTATACCCTTAACTACCCTATTTACTTTTAATTGCGGTAATTAAAAGTCAGAAGTTACTATTTAAAAAAAATATTTTCATCTTATTGAACAAAATTTTACTAAGTGATTTCAACTGTGACTCTTGGAATTTTGAAATTCAACTCACAGAGGTGGTAAAATTAATTTTTATGCAAATTTTCAAATACTCCTAGAGGGTGCGTAAAAAACATTCAAAAGTTCAATAAAATATCATACAACTAATTTTATTATAAAATGACTCCAATGAATTACACTGACATTATATAGGTATTATATATCAATTTTTAATTAAAATAAATTGAAATAAAATAAATAATTATTTAAATAAAAAGTAGGTTTTAAATAATAACGTAGTGTTTTCACTATTCATCAAAAATTGAAAGTTTTCAGAAAAATACCAAAACATTACCCTAAGATAATCCCGATATTAAAAATTCAAAAATGAAGTCCATTTCAAAAAATTCAAAACATATAAGTTTCACTTATTAATTTAATATTAATTCTCATTGTCAAAACCAAAAAGTAGGATTTTAAAAAGTAAAAACTATCAAAAGATTGAAATGTATTATGTCAACATTAAACGTGAAATTACTTATAATGACATAAATTGTATTAAATGAAAAAAATATAATCTAATTATATATAAAATAAATTGAAATGCATAATTTAACACTATAAATTATTTCTTTTAAAAATATTGTTTTCTATTAATATTTAGTATTTTTAACTATTAATCAAAATATGAAAGTTATCAGAAAAGTACGAAAAATTTATCCAAACAAAATTTTTATCTCCATCTTCTGAGGAAGAATTTAATTTCCTAATATTTAATATATAAAAGTGTCAAATTTTCGTTTTAAAAATGGTTCTCCATTAAAAGACGGTAAAATTTCATTTTTTAAAAAAATAATTATTTTATTTTAAAAAATAAATTCTTATTATGTTATATATAAGAAACACATAATATGGATGGTAAAATTTTATAAAGTATGTAAGATACAAAATGCAGTTAATTCTAATCCTAACCATTTTTAACAGCTATTTTGTTATGTTATGGTGCACTCAAATTCGGTGTGGCATGTAGCACAAGCTATTGAATTACATTAATGAGATAACGAACTATCAAATCTAGGGGTGTTACATTCTCCACTCATTCAAGAAATTTCTTCCTCTCAATTTTAAAACATTCTTCAAAAAATAAATGGTTATAAATAGAAAAATACCGTTGTGGAAAACCCACATTGAACATTGGGTTAAAAAAAATTATTCTTAATTAGAGGGAAAGGGAAATGAAAATGTCACCACAAAATTATGATCTCGATTTGGAGAACATTGGTGGAAATTTGAGACACATAATTGGAGGGAAAACATAAATATTTATAGGGAGTGATTGAGGTCATCAATCACAAACAAGTGTAAAATTGAGGTCCTTAAAGACATCAATCTATGATGATGTAAAATATCATCAGTTCAAAAAAATATATGGTATTTGGGTAACAAATTTTGGTCTTTAAGACCCCTTCCATAGTTTTTAAGAATTAATTTATACATAGAATAAGAGGATATATATATATATAATTGACAAGTAGAGTTTCATCCTTCAACTAAATCCTACCACAAATGCATCTTTCACTCCAAAAGATAATAAAATTCAAAAATATTCTATTTATCCAAATTGTATAGGGTTCCAAAAAAAGAATTTATAAATTAACTGTCAGACCATTTAAAAAAATTACATTATACAAACCAGGACATCACATAGGCTAGTGGAAGGTGATGCACCCTTTCCACTCTTCAGTTGTGGGTTTAAGTCTCACGACCTTTCCAGATGCGACGGGTTGTCGCCCGACCTCCGAGTTGTCCTTTTTATGAAAATCCAAATATAATATCAAGAAATGATTTAACATTAACAAAAGTATCTGATGTCAATCTTAATTGATTTCATCCTTTAAACTTATCCAAATACTTCTATCTAAACTCACAGTCCAAAATTTATAAAGAAGATAAACACATTGAAGTTGTTTTTTCCATGTAATAACATATGAAAACCATCATCATGTATTCTTTTAAAACACTGTAACTCCCTGAATTACATTAAAAACTTATTTATTACATTCATGCACTTTTATTCCTTATAGAATACCAGATATTATCATTTTATCTAAAAATATTGTAAACTGCAACAATGATGGAATATAAAAATCATTAATCAATTCCAAGAATGCCAATAATATCCATTATTATTTATCCAAATCAATCATCTCTTATTCCAAAATCAATACCTTAGTATTAGGACAATATTAAATTTTTATCTATCTTTCTTTCATGTATTTTCCTGAATGTTTAACATGCTATTGAGTCAATTTTCTTGGTTCTACACAATATCAAATCCTTAATGAAATAGTACTACTCTAAAATCCTTATATACTATATAATTATTATAACATTTACATCATTAATACAATAATTAAATGACACAATAATTTAATAACCACCCAATAAGTCTAAAAATTCTTCTTAATAATCGGTAGTATCATAACTTGATTATTATCCAATAGCAGCATTTTGGGTATACTCAGATGATTTGGACATTGATTCGCAAAGTGTCCCAACTCCTTGCAGATGAAGCATTGTACATTTGAAACCTTTTTCTTAACCTGACCATCACATATTTGGTTTACTTTTTCTCTATACTTATAACGAACTCTCACTCCATTCAAGATAATTATAGTGGATCTAGAGGTGCAACTGGTTTTGATAAACTTATCACTATACTAGGACAACTCATTCTGGTTATGAATAATAAACTTACCTATATGGAGCAACTAATCCATAGAATTGAGGATCAATGTTACACTGCTTCATGAGGCAACAACCACCAACATTCAATGGGAGTACAAGTCCATTAGTAGATGAGAAATCGATAAACTTAATAAAGAAAATATATCTTGCTTTGTAGAGTAGCGAAAGGGAAAATGTTTTTATGGTAGTTTATTGCCTCATGGGAGATGAAGATCAAAGTTTGTCATTAATCCAAAATAAAAAGGAAGATGATGAAGTATCAAACATGGAATAGAGAGAGTTTAAAGAGATTTTCTTATAAAAATACTTTCTTCATGACCATCGAGCAGATATAAAAATAAAATTTCTGAGTGTGAGGAAAAAGGTGGTTGATAATATCGCAAAATATGGGGCTAACATTACAAGGATATCAAGGAATGCATCATATTATATACGTAACCCAAGGAGTGAGATAGATCGATTCTTTGATGGGTTAAAACCATTTCCCCATCGAGAATTAGTCTCAAAATCCTTCTCATCGTATGAAGATATTGTCTCATGCAATATCAAGATAGAAAAGGAATTCTATAAGTCATATGACCTCAAAAGAAAGAAAGAAAAGAAGAGATCTGATGATAACACTAGAAATGGAAATAAGGGGAAGAAGGGAGAATTTTAATACCCATCTCATGGTAAATGTGGGAAGAAACACCCATGTACATTCCTGAATGGAATGGGAGTCAGTTACAATTGTGGTGAAAATGGCCACCAATCTCATGATTTTAAAGGAAGGAAAGAGGTTGTCAATGTTTAATGCTACAATCGTAGAGAAAAGGGACATTATTCAAATGAATGTCCTAAATACTAAGGGAACATACGTCAAAAAAGGCCAATGGAGCAAGATGAAGCTTATACGATCACTACTACTGACGTTGAAGCTCCAAAAGATGTGGTGGAAGGTAATTTAATGGTTTAATAAAGTTTAGCCAATTCTTTATTTGATTATGGATCATCACATTATTTCATTACCTCCATGTTTGCTAAGAAAATTAGATTTTTTTAATTTGACTTTACAAAGGAGTTGTCAGTCAAAACTCCTAAGGGAAGTATCATAGCAACAATATTTTGTGAATCAGTTCCCATTAGGGAATATAAAATGTATTTATCTGCTGATATCATCATTGTACCCATTAATTAATTTGATATAATCCTCAGAATGGATTTTATTTTAATCCATGATGCAAAAATTTATTGTAAGAAGAAGAAGGTTACAATTTTTGACGATGATAAGGAGTACCATATCTTTAGAGAAGAAACCTCACCACATGTTTCTTATATAGATCCACCGCAAGTAGCTCAACTAAATTAAATTATTGGGGAGGATGAGAATGAAATAATAATGGGTGAGGAAAAGAATGTTCGAATAGAGGATGTACCTATTGTGAAATTTTTTTTGATGTTTTTCTAGAGGATTTACCTAGACATCCTCCAGAACAATAAATTGAGTTTTCCATTGAATTAATTCCTGGTTAAAGGACCATATCCAAGAACTCTTATAGAAGGTCCATTGTAGAATTAGTGGAACTAAATATAAAACTGGAGGAATTATGTAATGATGGACTTATTCTCCCTAGTGTTTCTCTATGGGGAGCCCTTGTCCTTTTTGTTAAGAAGAAAGACAGATCTATGAGGTTTTGCATTGACTAGAGGGAGATCAATGATATAAAAATAATGAACAAGTATCCCCTACCATGCATTGATGATTTATTCGACCAACATTATGGAGCTTAATATTTTTCAAAGATTGACCTATGATATGGATATCATCTGTTGTGTGTGAAGAAGGAAGACATTCTTAAAACAGCATCTTGAACCTGGGACGAGCATTACAAGTTTATAGTAATGCCTTTTGGATAAACTAATTTACTCTCTATCTTTATAGATATAATGAATAGCGTTTTCAAGTAATATCTTAATGACTTTTTTGTGGTATTTATTCTTGATATCTTTGTATACTCTAAAAGCTATGAAGATCAGGAGAATAAATTTCGTATTATTTTAAAGACTCTAAGAAGAAATGAATTATATGGGAAGCTTTGCAAGTGTGAGTTATGGCTTTAAGAGATTTCTTTTATTTTCCATATTATATAAATGGATGGAATCTATGTTGACGATTCAAAGACCATTGAAATAAAAGAATGGCCAACACTGAGGAGTATAACTGAGGTACGCAGTTTTATTGGTTTAACAGGTTATTATCGACTTTTCTTTCAGAATTATTCCCGTTTGGCTAAACCATTAACCAAGCTAACATGTAAATGGTTTAAATTTGTTTTCTCAAAAGAGTACGAAGAATATTTTGAAGAAAAAAATATAATATTATTCAATGCTACTATCTTTAATCTACCATAAGGGAACGATGGTTTTGTTACTTATAGTGATTCTTCAAATAAAGGACTTGGTTTTGTCCTTATGTAGAATGATGGAGTTATTGCCTGTGCATCATGGAAGCTAAAAATCCATTAGCAGAGCAATACCACTCAATATTTTGAGTTTTCAGCTATAATCGTTGCTCCAAATATTTTGAGATACTATCTCTATGGTGAAAAAATGTGAGATTTATACTGATCACATGATTTTGAAGTATATTTTCTCACAAAAAGAACTCAACATGCGGCAAAGGAGATGGTTTGAACTACTTAAGGATAATGATTTCAAAATAAAATACCACTTGAGGAAGGAAAATATGGTGGCATATTCTTTGAGTAGAAATGATCATGGAGTTTTGAATAAGATAAGAGTTGAAAGGAATCCTATTTTCATGGATCTTGTAAAGATGGGTGTGAAAATAACCCTAGAAGGTGAAAAATAAAAACTTTTTCAAATGGTTTCCAACCCATCTTTACTTGAATGGATAAAATGTTCTCAAACTAATGATGTGGGGATTCAAAAGAAGTTTAAAGCTATAATGATGGGAGATTGAGTGACATCATATATGAATATTGAATTTAGAAATTTCGGAGGAGACTTTGTGTTCGCAATATACATAATCTAAAAAGGGAATTGTTGGATGTTTCTCATAGTTTAAATCTCTATATACACCCTAGGACCACCAATATATATAGATATTTGAAGGAACATTTTTGGTGGGACAACATAAAGAGGGAGATTGCTGATTTTGTGTCAAGAGGAATGGTTTGTCAATAAGTGTAATCTAGAAGGCATTAGTCTAGAGGAGTCATTCAACCTCTTCCCATAAATAAGTGGAAATGGGATAATATTACGATGAATTTTTTCATGGGTATACCAAGGAATCCTAGAGGGAATGATGTAATATGGGTCATTGTTGATCCTCTTACCAATCCACCACATTTTCATGCTATGAGAGAAGATTTACCACTTGAATGTCTAGAAGGACTATTTATTTATGAAGGTATAAGACTCCATGATGTACCCCTATCGATTATTTTTGATTGCGATCCTCATTTATCATCAGAATTTTGGAAAACATTTCAGAAGTACCTGGATACTGATCTTTTTTTTAGCACTACCTACCACTCTCCAACTGATGGACAATCAGAAAAGACTATTCAAACCTTTAAAGACATGTTGAGATATTTCTCACTTGACATTCAATGTATCAGGGATCAATATTTACCACTAGTAGAATTTTCATATAACAATATCTTCTATTCAAGTATTCTAATGGCACCATATAAAGCGTTATATGAAAAAAGATGTCTCACACCAACTTGTTGGCATGATGTTGGTGAACGAAAACTTGTTGGCCCAGAACATTTTGAGGAAATGAGGGAAAAGGTAAAGGTTATCCAAACCCATATCAAAGAAGTTCCAAGTAGGCAGAAGAGGTATGATGATAACCGAAGCAATGATTTGGAATTTTAGGTAGGAGATTTTTTTTCTTGAAGGTATATCCTTGGAAGGTAGATATACGTTTTGGTAAGAAGGGTAAATTATGTCCTAGGTACATCAGACCTTTAGAAATTCTAGAAAAAATTGGTGTTGTACCTTACCATTTGGAAATGCCTCCAAGTCTCACAAAATTCACGATGTGTTCCATATATCACTATTGAGAAAATATATTCTTGACTCAATGCATGTACTCTTATATGAGGAAATTGAACTAGAACCTGATATATCTTATTGTGAAGAGCATGTCAAGATTCATGATACTTGAGAACAAGTGTTGCGAACCCAGATGACTCGTCTGGTAAAATATCTATGGAGAGACCATTAGATGGAAGAGAAAACGTGGGAACCAGAGGAACTTATGATGAAGAACCACATGAATCTTTTTTTGTGGTAGTATTCTTGAAATTTCAATGATGAAATTTTTTAAATGAGGGAAGAATGTAACACCCCATGCTTCCATGGTATGTTCCCCTTTGAATAATGAAACAGCTTCCATTTTATGCAGCTTTGAGATTCTAACACACCATGACCAATCAAACTAGCAATTATGAATAGTAATAACCACTTTTTGAAATTTATAAAATTTTATATTCAAAAATGGACTTCATTTTTGAATTTTTAATATAGTAATTAACTTAGGTTAAATTTTTGGTATTTTTCTAAAAACATTCAATATTTTATGAATAATGAAAAACACTGCGTTGTTGGGTTTTATTTAAATAATTATTTATTTTATTTAAATTTTTTTTAGGTTAAAATATACACAAAATTTTTATACAAGTTCATTGTAATTCATTGGAGTCATTTTATAATATGTTTAGATATATATAAAAATTTTATTGAACTTTTTACCGTCTTTTACCAACCTCCTAGGAGCATTTAGAAATTTGCATAAAACATAATTTTCCTGATTCTGAGAGTTTAATTTCAAAGGTCTAGGAAATATAGTTAATATCATTATGTAAAATTTGGTTCAATAAGATGAAAATAATATTTGGTGAATAGTAACTTCTGACTTTTATTTAAAACGATTTAAAGAAAATAGGGTCATTACGTATAAAAATGATATCCCAATTACCCTAACACATGTCCTAATTCTATTGGATAAGTATAATTCGACCCAAAAAACCTTATGAATAAAATATGACACCATTTGGGAAAATTGGATTAGATTAGGACATTTATTATTATTTTATTAAAAGAAGAGTTAAAAGAGTTAAATTTAATGTTTAATTACAAAAGTATTTTAAATATAGGGTTACACACAATATAAATTTAACAATAATTATTCATTAGATATCTAAAAATATTTCCTGCATAATGGTTTTTTATTTATAATTTTTAGACATTAAATAATTTAATTTATTGATGACACAATGATGATGTAGTAATTACCTTAATTATGAAATATTAAAATAATTGGTATTATAAATATCCAATAAAATTTAAATTGAGACTTATGATAAATTACACTAATTTTATATGTTATTATGAAATTTTAGTTTTGGTGAAATTAATTTTATTCAATCCAATATAGTTTTAAAGGCTTTTAAAAAAATCAAATACTTAATAGTTTCAAAATTGACATAATGAAATTTTTTAAACAAATACTATATTAATAATTGATATAATATTCCTCATTATCTAAGGTTCTTCCAATGGACCTAGATTTAATTATATATATATTAATAATGAACAACATGGGGTTCACTTGGCTTGTTATAGTAAGTTTATTAACCATATAACTTAAAAATTCAAAAAGGAATGGTAATTGTCAAACTATTTAAATAAGAGTTAAATATAATAGGTAAGGTTAATATGTTGACCTAAACCTATAAAAAACATATTTTTTGAGTGGTTTTAGACCCATCCATACCATAGCCTCAAAATAAATCATTTCAGAGAAATTAGAAACCAAAATTGATTTTATTATAATATAATTTTTCAAGCGGTTCCTAAAGTGACCTTCACCTCTCTTATAAAAGGGCACCTCCCATTCTATTAATTTCACATGTCCAAAGCCATTTGGATCTTCAAACCACTACCCAAATATCCTCCCAAATTTCATCCATTAATCTTAGAGGCATTAATTTTGAATAAAGACTACCTAATGTTCCCTTTTGATCAAATCAAAAGGAAGAACTTATAGAAGAGGTAAATATTTCATCAAAACATTCAAGTTATATTCTTCTTCCACTTCCTATTTCATTGTTAATTCCATTATAAAATAATAATTCCAGTATTTTATATATAATGTGATGTTATTATAAAAATGGTACAACCATATTCATTATTCTATCCATCATATTATTGAAAAAGTCACAATACATGCGTACCTACGACTTACCTTCTTCACGACATGTTATAGTTTGTTATTCAAACACTTCATTATTTTGGATCGGTATAATAAAGATTATAACTAATTTAAATAATATATATAACATGTTAATGATTCTGTATATATGATATACAATCCAATTACATACAATTTCACCATAAATATAATGATATTGTCGCTCGTGCCTACGTACAGATTACTGTCTCCATGAACACGATGAGATTCATTCCCCATCATAATAATTCAAGAATAATTTTCATATTATGATTTAAAATAATTTTTAAGAACATAATATCATTCTGGATATGAATAAAATACATCATATCCATAACAAATATGGCTTACGTATCTGATCATATAAAGAAAAAAAGACCATTTAACACCAAAAACGATGATAGTACTAAAATATTATTAACCAAGAAATATTATAATATCATATATGATATCATATTTATGTATATTATTCTTGTATAATTTAAATTTAATGTTTTAAATATTATAAATGAGGTTAAAAAACCTTATCCTTTTATTAGAGTTTAGTTATATTTGTGAGAAAATACATATCAAACTCTTGTGATTAGTATAAATCTCACATTTCCCCCATAGAGATAGTGTCTCCAATTATTTAGAGTGAAGATTATAGCTGCTAACTCAAGATCATGAGTGTGATAATTTTTCACATGATTTTTTAGCTGTCGTGATGCATAGTAAATGACTTATCATTATGCATAAGGATACACCCAAGTCCTTTCTTTGAAGCATCAGTATGAATAAAAAACTCATCATTCCCTCATAGTAGAGTTAATATAATAGAGTTTACTAATATTGTCTTCAGTTATTCAATCAAAATTTCACCCTCTTTTTTCCAAACAAATTTAACCCCTTTATGTGTGAGCGTGGTTAATGGGATAGCCAACTGGGAAAATTATAGATGAAACATCGATAATAACCTACTAAACCAATAAAACTGCATATCTCAGTTATAATATTCTATGATGGCCATTATTGGATTGCCTTGTTAATTGAAGGATCAATAGAGATTCCATCCTTACAAACAGTATGTCCACGTAAAGAAATCTCTTCATGACAGAATTCACACTTGCTAAACATCCCATATAATTCATTTCTTCTGAGGGTTTTCATTATAGTGCACAAGTTATTTTCATAATTTTTGAGTCTTTTTCAGTATACCAAGATATCCACAATAAATACCACAAAAAAGTCATCAAGATATTCCATGAAAACCATATTCATTAGATCCATGAAGAAAGAGGGTGAATTAGTCAATCTAGAAGGCATTATTGTAAACTCATAATTCCCACACATGGTTCGAAATACTGTTTTTGAAATGTCTTCCATCTTCATACACAACTGATGATATCCAGATCAATGGTCCGTCTTTGAAAAATATGGACCTCCATGAAGTTGGTCAAATAAATCCTCAATTCGAGGTATATGATACTTGTTCTTTATTAATATAGCACTGATCTCCCATTAGTCATTGCACAACCTTAGAGATCCATCTTTCTTCATAATAGAAAGTACAAGAGCTCCCGATGGAGAAACACTATGGTGAATATATCCCTTATTACTCAGTTCCACTAGTTTTTTCTCTAGTACGACTAATTACACAGATGTAATTATATAAGGGGTATTTGATATTTCCATGAACCATGAATTAAATTAGTGGAAAACTCAATTTCTCTTTCTGGAGGATGTGCAGGTAAATCCTCTGGAAATACATCAATATATTCTTGCACAATAGGTATGTCCTTGTTTCGAACATTCTTTTCCTCAACCTTAATTAAATCATTAAATTCCTCCCAAATAGTTGAATTGAGTAGAGGTTATGGTGGTGGATCTAGATAAGAATCATGTGGTGACGTTTCAACTCTAAAGATAAGGTACTCCTTATCATTATCAAAAATTGAAACCTCCATCCTCTTATAATAAATTTTCACATTATTGTCTGAATTCCAATCCATTCTGAGGATTATATCAAATTAAATCATGGTTATGATGATGGGATCACTAGATAAATAATATTTATATTCTCTAATGGGAACCGATTCACCAAACTATGTTACGAGGACACTTCCCTTAGGGGTTTTTACTGACACATCCCTTGTTAAGTCAAATTGAAAGTATCTAATTTTCTAAGAAACTCGGAAGATATGAAACAACGTGATAATCCAGAATCAAATAACACCTTGGCTAAACATTAGGAAACCATTAAATTACCTACCACCATGTCTTTTGGAGCTTCAACCTCAGCAGCAGCGATCACATAAGCTTAGCCTTTCACCCATGGCCTTTATTGAGGTATTTTACCTTTGCACATAGAACATTCATTTTCATAATTTCCCTTTTATCTAAAATTGTAGCATTTATTATTGACAAGATCTTTCATTCCCTTGCAATCATGATCTTGGTGGCCTTTTTCATCACACTTGTAACAAATGACTATTTCCTTCAAGCAAGTACAAGCGTGTTTCTTCCCACATTTACTGCATTATGGATATTCAACTTTTCCCTTCTTTCCCTTACTTCAATTTCTAGATTGATCATCAAATAACATCTTCAACTACTTTTCTTTGAAGTCCTAAGACTTAGAGAATTTCAATCCAGTTTGGATAGGGTACGAGACAATATTTTCCTACGATGAAAATTATTTTGAGACTAATGCTCGATAGATAAATGGTTTTAACACATCAAAGAATCGATAAATCTTACTCCTTGGGTTAAGTATATAATCTGCTGCCTGACTTGCTAACCTTGTAATGTTAGCCTGATACTTTGTGTCATTCTCATCCTCCTTTTTCCAGAGAATCAGAAATTACTTTCCATATCTGCTCGATGGTCACAAGGAAAGTATTTTTCTAAGTAAAGTTCTTTAAACTTCCTCCATTTATTGTTTTATTCTTCTTATTCTTCCTCAGTGTTTTGTATTAATGACCAACATTGATCTGCATATCTCCTGAGGTGATAAACTGCCATGATCACTTTTTACCTTTCTCTACTCCCCAATGCATGAAATATTTTCTCTACGAAATTTATCCATTGCATAGATACTAACAAATATGTACTCCTATTGAATGTTGGTGGTTTTTTTCTAATGAATCAGTCTAAATTTTATCCTCCATATGGTGGATCAAGGTGCTCCATACGAGTAAGGTTATTATTCATAACCTGAGTGAGTTTTCCCAGTATGGTGATAAGCTGATCAACACCAGTTGCGTCACTGACTCCACAATAATTATCTTGATTAAGAGGGAAATCCCTAAATGGAATATGTGCATTGATAGTGTAATTTGTTCTAATCAATGTTTATCTAAATCCAGTTTCCAAGGTTTGTACTAAACATTCTCTGATCCCAACTGTAATGCTCCGACCCCAGTTACCCACAGTTAGTTCATTATTACATTACATTAGCGTGATACAAGGAATAATTTCCTGAGAGACTTATTAGTTTAGTAGACTTGGAAGTACTATATACATTCATAAGTTTTAAATTACATCATGAAAAAAACATCAAAAACATTTTGTCCCCATTGACCCCAATTCTATCCTTATCCCCTCTCTACAAGACATCCATTATATATTTCTTCACATCCTAGGAAAAATAAAACATAAAAAGGGGTGAGCTCAGATGCTCAATAAAGATAAAAATAAAGAAGAAACTTTCATAAATAATCATAATGATTTTAGGTAATATATAAGACTAAAACAAAAGCCCTTTAAACATAAACAAAAACATAATATGGGAATGATAATATCAAATAATTTCATTTACTTAGTCACATGGATATTCTACTAGTCGAATAATCACACACAATATCAATAACCACTTTCATAATGATGGAATGCATAATGCTGAACTACATAACCACATAGTCAAGGCCTTATGCCATGAATATAAATATGATTCTTTCAAGGCCTCTTTCCAAGACACTATTTTGAATCATGAGACCTATATATGAATCATGGATCTATATCAGGCTCCACCCATCACTTACTAAGTCCAATTCATTCCTTATATGAAATGGTTCAAACATAACATAAACATTCATATTAAAACTATCATATGAAATTTCAATACTTTATCTATAAACCATGAATGGTGTAAAAACAACACATCCACATTCACACATATCCCAAAACCTTCAATAAAATATGGATGATTTATATCATAAAAAATAAACTTCAAACAAGTTTAAAATCCATCAAAGGATGTTGAAAATGATGAAAATGATTTATAAAACACTTTGAGAGAAATATCCATTTAAAAAAAAATTAAAAGTCACACAATTTAAAAAGAAAAAATTAAAAGTCAATTTTGAATCAATGGTTCCAATACCACTCCGAAACTTTTAAAAGGAATTAATATTTTAAAAATATTCATGTCCATATAAATAAATCCTTAAAAACTGTTTTGAAAACATCGAAATTAATGAGAATGATTTAGAAGAATAAATATTCAAACCATTTCAAATGATGATGTAGCTAAAGAGTCCCTTACAAGAAACCATAAAATATTCCTTTTGATAATATTTTTATGAAACACGGATGTGGATGATAAAGAGGCCCCAGTAGATACTCAATTAAAAATAACCTCGGATAATGAAGAGATTATAGAATTAACCCATACCTTGTTCTTTTTCTTAGTCGATGGTATGTTAACCTCATGTATAATAGTTAAAAAAATTATTACATTATACATGAATCATATACGTAAATATGATATCATATTCGATCTTATACTATTTCTTTGTTAATAATATTTTAGTAGTATCATCGTTTTGGGTGTTAACTGATTCGATTTCCATTATATGCTTGGTTACGTAAGTCATGTTTGTTATGGATAGTATGTATTTTAATCATTCAAATAATAATATTCTTATAATAAAAATTGTTTTTAATCATAAAATGAAATTAATTCTTGAATTATTATGATGGGGAATGAATCTCATCGCATTTGTGGAGACAACAATCTCTACCTATGCATGAGCAACTATATCATTATATTGATGGTGAAATCCTATGTAATTGGATGGTATATCATATATACAGAATCACTAACAAGTAATATTTATTATTTATATTAGTTATATGCATTATTATACCCATCCAAATAATAAAGTGTTTGAATAAAAAACTACACCGCGATGTGGAGATGGTAATCCATACGTACACACATAAGGTGGCATTGTCATTCATATGACAGATAGAATAATGTTTATGGTTGTACCATTTTTATAATAACATCAATGTATATAGATGATAATAGAGTTATTATTTTATAATGGAAACAACCATGAATGAGGAAGTGGAAGAAGAAAAGAACTTGATGAGGTGATGAAATATTTACCTCTTCTCTATGTTCTTCCTTTTCATTTGATCAAAAGAGATCCATAGGTTGGATTTATGACCAATGCAAGGCCTCTATGATGAAGGGAGATATTTTGGGAGGATATTTGGTTAGGTTTTGGCTAATACAAATAGCATTGGAGTTGTGAAATTAAGAGTAGAGGAAGTACCATTTTATAAGAGAGGTGAGGGTCACTTTAGGAAAAGTTTGAAATATAGTATTATAATAAAATAATATTTGGTTTATAATATCTCCAAAATGATTTATTTAGAGACTAAGGTTGGCATGGTTTGAAAAACACTCAAAAAATAGGTATTACATACGTTTAGGTCACCATATTAACCTTATCTTTTAGATTAACTCTTAGTTAAATAGTTTTACATTTACCATGCCTTTTTGTATTTATATATTATATGGTTAATAGACTTATTATAACAAGAGAAGAGAACCCCATGTGGTTCATTATTAATATACCAATAATTATATATTTTATTTTGAAGAACCACATATTTTTAGGACAATTATATAATTTAATAATATAATAATTTTACTAAAACCCCATTTATGTCAATTTTGACGCTATTTAGTATTTGGTTTTTGGGAAATTAATCACAACATGATTATTGACTTTACATCACGATAACTAAAAATTCTTGAGAAAAAATCCCACACATGATCTTGAGTCAGAAGAAGTAATCTTCACATTGAAGATATAGAGACACTATCTGTATGGTGAAAAATGTGAGATTTATACTGATCACAAAATATTGAAGTTTATTTTCTCACAAAAAGAACAAAACAAGGAGCAAAGGAGATGCCTTGAACTACTCGAGGAATATGATTTCACAATATGCTACCACCCAGGGAAGGAAAATAAGTTGGAAGATTCTTTGAGCATAAAGGATCATGGAGTTTTGAACAAGATTAGAGGTGAAAGGGATCAAAATTTTATGGTTCTGGTAAAATGGATATAGGAATAACCATTGAAGCTGAAACATAAATAGGTTTACAAATGTTTTCCAAAGCACATTTACTAGAAAAGATAAAAAGTTCTCAGACTAATGATAAGGAGTTTCAAATTAGATTAAAGCTATGAATGATGGGGGATTGAGTGACTTCATATATGAAGATATAATTTTGAAATTTGGGAAGAGACATTGTGTTCCCGATATACAAGATCTAAAAAGGGAATTGTTGGATGATGCTCATAGCTCTAATTTCTCTATACACCCTTTGATCATCAAGTTGTATAGAGATTTGAAGGAACATTTTTGGTGGGACATCATGTAGAGGGAGATTGCTGATTTTGTTTCAAGATGTATGGTTTTTCAACAAGTGAAAGATGGAAGGAATCTTCCTATAGGAGTCACGAAACCTCTTCCCATACTTGATTGGAAATGGGATAATATTATGATAGAATTTGTCATGGGGATACAGAAGAATCCTAGAAGGGATGGTGCAATATGGGTCATTGTTGATCGTCATAAAAAGTAAACACCTTTTCATGCTATAAGAGTAGATTTACCACTTGATCATCTAGATAGTCTCTATATTATTAAAGTTTTATGAATCCATGGTGTACCCCTATCAATTGTTTCAGATCACGATCCCTGTTTACATTATGATTTTGGAAAAGTCTACAGAAGGCCTTGGATATTGAACTTTGTTTGAGCACTTCCTAACACCCTCAAACTGATGGAAAATCAGAATGGACTATTCAATCCATAGAAAACATGTTGAGATCTATTTCACATGACTTTCAAGGTATATGGGATCCATATTTAACTATGGTTGAATTTTATTATAATTATAGCTTCCATTCAAGTATTCATATGGCACCATATGAAACGTTATATGGAAAGAGATGCCACAAACCAACTTGTTTGGATGATATTGGCTAAAGAAGACTCGTAGGCCCAAAACATGTTGAGGAAACAATTGAATAGGTAAAGGTTATCCAAACCCCCATCAAAGTATCTCAAAGTAAGCAAAAGAGATATACTGATAACCAACGAAAGGAATCAGAAATTCAGGTAGGTGATCATGTTTTCTTGAAGATATCTCCATGGAAGGGAGTTATACGATTTAGTAAGAAGGGTAAATTAAGACCCATGTACAATGGAACATTCGACATTATAGAATGAATTAGGGTTGTAGCTTACAATTTGGCAGTGCCGCCTAGTCTCTCCAAAGTTCACGATGTGTTCCACGTATCCTTGTTGAGAAAATACATGCCTGACCCAATGAATGTAATCACATATGATGAAATTGAACTGAAACCTGATCTGTCTTATTATGAATAGCCTGTCATGATTCTTAATACCAGTGAACAAATGTTGAGAAATCAGATGACTCGTCTGGTAAAAGTTCTATGGAGAAAACATTAGTTGGAAGAGGCAATTTGGGAAGCCAGGATCACATGATGAAGAACCACATGAATATTTTTATGGAGTGATATTATTGAAATTTAAATAATGAAATTATAATAATGAGGGGATAATGTAAAACCCCAAACTTCTATGGTACGTCTTCATTTGAATAATGCAGTAGCTTTCATTGTATGCAACATGGAGTTCTAACACACTACGACCAATCAAACTAGCTGTTATGAATATTAACAACCTCTTTTTAAAATTTTATATATTTTATTTTTCAAAATGGACTTCATTTTTGAATTTGAAATATTGAAATTATCTTTGGGTGAATTTTCAGTAATTTTATGAAAACATTTAATTTTTTTGATCAATAGTGAAAAAATACTGCGTTATACTTTAAAACTAACATTTTATTTAAATAATATATTATATTATTTAAAATTATTTTATATCAAAATAGATATATAATACATATATATATTAAATGTAATTCATTGGAGTTATTTTATAAATAGTTTAGATATATAAAACTTTATTGATATTTTTACCATCTTTTATCCACCATCTAAGAGCATTCTCAAATTTTCATAAAACATAGACCCCAGTTACCCATAGTTAGTGAGTTGTTACATAACATTGGCATGATACAAGGAATCATGTATTGAATGAAAGATTAGTTTTGTATCCTTGGAAGTATTAGATACATTCATAAGATTTACATTAAATCAATAAATAAAAACATCAACAACATTATTTCCCCATTAACCACACTTATATCATTAGCCTATCCCTACAGGTCAACCATAAAATATTTCTTCACATATTGGGAAAAATAAAATATAGAAAGGTGTGTGCTTTGATGATCAGTAAGGATAAAAATATAGTAGAAAATTTCGTAAATAAGAATTAACATTTAAAGAAATGTATACAATTAAAACAAAATCCCCTTAAACATAAACTTCAACATAATATGGCAAAGATAAAATCAAATAATTCCATTTAATTATTCACATGGATATTCTGATAGTTACATAATCCCATGCAATATCAATAGCCACTTTCATAATGATGGAATGCATATTTCCAGACATCATAACCACATAGTTAATGCCATATGCCAAAACTACAAATAGGATTCTATGAAGGCCTTTTTCCAAGACACTACTTTGTCTCATGAGACCTACTGATGCATTAAGGAGCTATAGTAGGCTCCACCCATCACTTACTATGTCCAATGCATTCCTCATATAAAAAGGTTTAAACATAACATAATCATTCGTATTAAAACTAGTATGCGAAATGTCAATACTTTATCAATATTCCTTGAATGGTGTTAAAATAACACATCCATTGTCAACCATATCAGAAAACCTTCAATACAATATTGATGTTTTTTATCATAATAAATAAACTTCAAAAAAGTTTAAAATCCATCAAAGGATGTTGACATAGATGAAATGAAAACTATTTGAAATAAATACATATTTTTATTTTGAAATTATTTAAAATTTAAATAATTATAAAAGAAAACATCTATTTTGAAAATATTCTTATCAAATTGAATGGGAATCTTTAACGATGATATAACAGTTGAAAATAGCCACACCTTCCATATAAGTTAAAAAAAGATATTCTTACCTTAATTTTGTCGAAAAGGTCTTAAAGTACCTTGTTTAAAAAATGACACAAAGATTCCCATAAAACCATTTCATAAAAATTTAGAAAAGGGTATAAATGACTTTAACCCATAGTCTAGTAAATAGTAAATTTTTTTTGGAATACATTTTTAAGAAACATGGATGTGGATGATAAAGAGGTCCCAGTAGATACTCATGTAAAAACAACCACAGAAAATAAAGAAATTGTGAAATTAACCCTTACCTTGTACTTTTCCTTAGTTGATGGTATGTTAACCTCCTGTATAATAGTTAATACATTGTTATTAAATTATTCAAGAATCATATACGTAAATATGATATCTTATATGATCTTATAAAATTTCGTTTTTAATGATATTTTATTAGTATCATTGTTTCAGGTGTTAAGTGATTCGTTTTCCTTTATATGCTTGGTTAAATAAGTCATGTTTGTTATGGATAGGTTGTATTAGATTCATATATAGAATGGTATTATTTTCATAAACATTATTTCTAATCATAGAATAAAAATTATTCTTGAATGATTACGACGGGGAATGAATCTCATCACGTTCATGGATATGGTAATCTATACTTATGCACGAGCAACAATATCATTATATTTATGGTGAAATCATATGTAAATGGATGGTATATCATATATAAAGAATCATTAAATGTTATATAAATTATTTACAATAGTTATACTCATTATTATACCCATACAAATAATGAAGTGTTTGAATAACAAACTACACCATGACTTGGAGACTGTAAGCTATACGTATGCACATATAGTGACTTTTTCATTCATATGATTGATAGAATAATGAATATGGTTGAACCATATTTATAATAACATCACAGTATATAGAATATACTGGAGTTATTATTTTAGAATTGAATCAACACAGAATGATGAAGATGAAGAAGAAAATAACTAGAAAGAGGTGAATTCGGAATATCGAAATTAGCTTAGGGTGAATTTTTGGTATTTTGCTGAAAACATTAAATTTATGAGGAATAGTAAAAAACAATGCGTTATTGTATAAAACTGAATTTTTATATAAATAATTTTTTATATACTTTTTATTCATTTTAGTTCAAAATAGAAACACAATACCTTTATATGCACAATATAATTCATTGGAGTATCTTTATGTGCACACTACTAAAACTTCTGGGTGAGTGGTAATCAACAAAAATAGTCCAAAGCCACCAACACATCTGCTAACCAGTTTCCCTACGACCATGTCGCTCAAGTCTGACGGCATCTCCACCCTAGTATCCCGAGCCATGCCCAACCTAACAGTCGTACTACCTCATGCTGACGTCCGTGACGCCCAATCCCATGGTCAAAACCACCCAAAGTAACCCGGGTCTTTCCCAACCTATGATCATCATCACTCAAGCATAACTGGGCCAAGCCCAACACAAACCAAAGGGTCTAGCAGATGCAGTTCGGAAATTGCATATATATATATATATATATATATATATATATATGTAAAAAGAAAACATAACCATGAAAAACAAACTAAATAGTTGAATTACACTATGCAAGGTGTTGTCCCATATCATCACTGAGGTCTTAAATGCCTCTAACTATTTATCAGGCTTCAATAAATTAAACTAAACAGTTTATAACAATATAACTCAATTTAAACCATTTTGGCATCCCCCCACCAAAATGTCCCGATGAGAAATGACCCCTCACTCGGCCCCGCTCACACAAACTGGTAACAGGGCCTACCCAAAGGCATCCCATAGGTCCAACAATCAATTAAATATGAAATATCATATAAAACAGGTCCTTCTCAAAATACCCAAAAATGCACCAAAGGCCGCATCACCCAAACAACCATGAAAACACAAAATGAGGTATGCACCTCATACCTGAGACTCATACGATGCTACTCCTTCGGTAACATCCTTCAATTCATTCAAAAACGTGGTAGATCTTCAAAATAATCAAATCCTCTCAAACACCTATAAATCATTTTAGAATGAAAAATAGACAAAACGGCCAGAGGGGAATCAATGCCTTATCGAGGGGGTTCCAACGCACTAATCAGAGTTCGAATCGGGTCTCAGACAGACGATCGGGAAAAGAAAAGGGGTTTGGTCAGCTTGGTTCATGTATCCCGGAAGAGGGTATGAGGTTCTGCCAGAATACGAGGCTACTGCCTGTTTTAAGAGAAAAAATAATGTACATGGTGTGTACTTTAGGACTACACGCCTTGTATAGTTCATTTAAATGTTCATATGATGGCTGAAATTCTGACGAACTACTTTCCAAACCTGCCGACATGAGTACAGGGCATGTACTTGTGGGTACACGGCATGTACTTGGTTTCCCTTCTCCTCCTTGCTGACTTACCCACACGCCATGTATATCCCTTATACAGAGCTAGACTAAATGGCATGTCCAAGGGGAACAAGGCGTCTCCTCGGTTCTACCCAGCCAACGGGCCTACACACCATGTATGGCCACCACACGGTTGGGGTTACACGGCGTGTTGAAAACTACACGCCGTGTAGTAAGAAATATCAACACGGTCATCACACGCCATGTACTCAACGAGCACATGGCCGACACTTTCTTAACATATACATGGAAAGTACTTAAAAGTACTTGGTGTGTATTTTGGATATTTCAAGAAACATTTCTTTTTCTCTAGTTTCTTAAGAAACTAGTCAAAAATTCAAACTGGGTCTGGATTTTGACCCTTTTCAAAAAAAATCGGATTCTTACAAACTCCCCACCTTCATGTATCTCATCCCAGAGCTACTGAATGAAACCCGAAGGTGGCTCCATACATACCACCTCAAACAAAGAAACCCGAACTTCCCCAGTCTCAAGGTTCCATCTAAATTCCTCAAGTGGATCCCCACCTTAGGAATTGCCTAACCCAGTCTCAACCCAATAAAACGTAATGAAAACAAGGGTTTACTAACCTATTTCCCAGACGCATTGTCCTCCAGTGACGCATAGTCAGCCCTGCATCTCATTGGTTCTCCTGTGTCGCTCCTGACACCCAACGTATCCCACACCTAATCGGTGACTGCCTCTACGAGGTCCTGGTGCCAAGCACCTCAAGTAACCCGCATCCACGATGACACGATGCCCATGACACCTCAAGTAACCACATCCTCTATGCCCTGATGCTACACATCTCATATCGATATATATATATATATATATATATATATATATATATCACACAATCGATATGGTGCCAATCCCACTGACTAGCATCTAGTCAGTCCACATAGATCTCGTGCACCAAGTGCTCTCAAGATAGACATGCCTCTACAGGTCATGCCAAAAAAGGAAACATGGAGATCACATCCACACCGCGGCGTACCTCTAATTGTCATTGGCTCACCAGCCTGCTCAGCCTCTGGCATCTCCACAGCATGCACCTAGCCTGAAACACGACTTCCAGACTCCTGACCTCCCTACGATGCTGCACCAGTCACCGGCCACTGACCCCTTAGTTGGGTCCCATCGTCTCTGTCATGACCTCCGTGCATAGTTGATCCTCAACTACCCTCTTCAGTTACTGAACCTAAACCAACTCTAGACGCTACAGTCTATCCTGGTCCCTGCCTTCCAACTATCTTAGAAGATAGCCTGCAAAACCACTCTAGGTGCCCATCCTGTCCACATGCCTGACACTCCTTTAGAGGCCTATCGCATTGCGCCTGAACATGTCCCGACTGTCCGCACTGAAAGTAAATCACTGAAGAATTACCATGAGGTGGTATAGCTAAATCCCTGACCTGACAACCCTACTGGAACTCATCCCGTCCTTGCTTACTGTTGTCCAATCCATCGCCTAATGCTATTACCCTACCCAAGTGAGACATTTCTCTATTTTTGCCCTCGGTTATGAGCACCTGATTCACCACCTTGGAGAAGGAACCCAACCTAAAGATATTCACTTAGACACAAATGGTGTGTCATAAGCCATCCTCGAAGCGCCTCACCCTAGCTACGTCGTCGCTTACCATACCAGGTGCAAAGAGAGACAATATTGTGAAGGTAGCTGCGTAGACCATGACAGATATGTCTCCCTTCTGAAGACTTAAGAACTCCCGAGCTCTCTCTGCCCTCAACATCTCCAGATAAAAGCTCTCGAATAACCTATATTTGAAGTCCGTCCATGCTAGCCCCTCGTGCCTATGAGCCTGTACCTGTTGCCCATGCTCTACCTGTACCGAATTATGACCCTGATCCTGCGACACTATATCATCTCCTGCCAGACGCCCCATCAAGTCATGAAGGATTAACCCAATGAATAACATAAATGTTTAGACAGCTCATATATATATATATATAAATATATTCTATGCAGATAAGGAACGCTGTAAAAGGCAGTACATAATAACAACCCTCACTCCCCCTCACCGCAACGCATGCCTCATAGCATCCCGGCCTCATGGCCTCTTTACCCACCCTCAATAGAGATAGGTATCAAAAGTACCTCATCCCATGCCCATCCTAACTACCCACGTTACCTCAAACCGACGATCGAGTCACCCAATCCAGACAGTTACACTGCCTCAGCCATAATACCTGCCTACTCTCCTAAAAGTTAGACCCAAATATTCTGCCACATGCAATTCTACCAAAATAAATCATGGCATACACATTTCAACATACAATAAATTCTATAAGGAATTTCACTAAATTACATTACAAAACATATAAAGCATGGAAATTTATATTTCATTCACATGGTATTATCACTTCACAAAGAATAAATGCAGTTATGAAATTGAAATACACTAAAATGTGCATATCAAAAGCCAAGAAAACGAGCCTTGCCATACCGGGCCAAGGTCCACTTCTCCCTTACCACACTGGGTCAAGGGTCAGATATCACAATCAAGAACATCACAAATCAAGTGAGCCACCGTGGTGGAAATCATATAAACTTTAATCTGAGCAAAAAGAAAACAACAATTCCCACCCATTTGCAACTTGTTCCATCCCTAATACCTGGGTCTTCAGGCACCCAAGCACAAGTTAGAAACCCAGTTCCAGTAACAACTTATCTTTAGTATACCATATCCCAAAGAGTAAAACCATCAGAAATAAAAAGTGAATTCTCAATCTTATTAGTAGCCAGAAAATCCCTGCTACTAAATCCTTGTCAAGAACTCATCTTATACAACTTTGTAACAACCCAGACCTGGCCAGCCACCCGAATAGTGTCAAACGGGTGGGGGGTCACTACCTTAGGTGCACCTCCCCTAAATGGAAATTTTTGTCGACTAGAAGCAAGGGTTTGTTAGGTATAGTGGGTAGGCTATACCCTCTTGGAGGATTATAGGAAGGGTACTAGTCTGAGAATAATACTAAATATGCAGTGGAATGAAAGACGACAGAATTGAACCAGACCCGCAGAGCGGAAGCATAATCAATATAGATAAACAGTGGAAGCAGTAAATATAAACAACAGCTACGGAAAGTAAACACAACTTCATGCTAATTACTGGTAACAACTAACAAACCATGCATGCATCCATAGCAAGTCAATATACAAAAGGGCGTCAATGGCTAACCAACTGCAGCTAAAAAAATAAGCATGCTAACACATGAAGGAAAGAAATAAAATGTAAACTCCAGCTAGGCATGACCTCAAGGTCCATACTATCTCCATGCAACAACTAACGCATTCAAGATCCTGAAGCTTGCCTCTTTCCTGCCCCCAAATCTATAAAGTCTACACGCGTCCCGAAGGGCCTGTGCAGGGTGTGAGATAAATCTCAGTAGGATATCACCCAACGGTGCATACCAGATATATGTGTTTAAGTAGCTATGGATTTCCAAGGGAAGAAGTAAATAGTACAAATCAAAAATAAACACAAACTCCACTGGTTCTCAATATCCATCATGGAGTTTCACCATCTTCGGCCAACATTGGAATCTCTGTCATGTAACCCGACACCACATGCCACCTGACACCTCGTGTCTTAAGTACCGACGTCCTGAAGGCATGCCCAATATTAGTAACCCGACACCATGTTCCTCCTGACACTCCATGTCTCACGTACCGACTTCCTGAAGGCACGCCCAAGATTAGTAACCCAGCACCATGTGCCTCCTGAGACCCTGTGTCTCAAGTACTGACGTCCGAAAGGCACGCCTAGAAATAGAAACTCAGCACCATGTGCCTCCTGACACCTTGTGTCTCTAGTACCGACGTCCCAAAGGCACGTCTATCCCCAGAAGGCTCCTCACCTCCATCACAGCTTTCAATGGATAGCACCCAACCAAAAATACATAACCGTAACAACATGGGCCTCTACCCACACAAGTGGTCAAAACCACCTCATCACAGAGTATTTCTATGTGCACACTACTCAAATTTATGGGTGAGTGGTAATAAAAAAAATAGTCCTAAACCACCAACACTTCTGACACCTCATGTCCCTGTAAATATGTCGCTCAAGTCAGATGGCATTGCCACACTAGTATCCTAGGCCATGCCCAACCTGATAGTCATACTGCCTCATGACAATGTCCATGACACCCAATCCTATGGTCAAAACCACACAATGTAACCCAGGTCATTCCCAACCTGTGATCAACATCACTCAAACGTAACCGAGCCAAGCCCAATACAACCCAAAGGGTCAAGCAGATGCAATTCAGCAATTGCATATATAAATATGTAAACAGAAACCATAAATAGGAAAACAAACTATATAGATGAATTGCACTATGCAAGGTGTGGTCCCATAACAGCACTGAGGTCTTAAATGCCTCTAATAATTTATTAGGCTTCAATAAATTAATCTAAATAGTTTATAACAATATAACTCAATTTAAGCCATTTTGGCATCCCCCGCCAAAATTTCCTGATGAGCCACAACCCCTCTCTCGGCCCCGCTCATGCAAACTAGTAACATGGCCTACTCAAAGGCATCTCATAGGTCCAAATAGAAATTCAATATGAAATAGTAGATAAAATGGGTCCCGCTCAAAATACCTGAAAACAAGCTAAATGCCACGTCACCCAAACAACGACGAAAACACAAAATGAGGTTTTCACCACCTACCTAAGACTCATACGATGCTACTCCTTCCGTAATATCCTTCAATTTGGTCTAAAACATGGTAGATCTACAAAATAATCCAATATTCTGAAATTCCTATAACTCATTTTAGAATGGAAAATAGAAAAAACGGCCATAGAGGAATCAAGGCCTTACTGTGGGGGTTCCAACGCACTAATCAGATCTCGAATCGGGTCTCGGACGGACGATCAGGAGGAGAAAAGGGGTTCGGATGGACTTGTTCATGTATCCGGGCAGAGGGTATGAGGTTCTGCCTCAATACGAGGCTAATGCTCGTTTTAAGCAAAAAAATAAAGTACACGGCATGTACTTTAGGACTACATGTCGTGTATAGTTCATTTAATTGTTCATATGATGGATGAAATTACACCGACTTACTTTTTGAACATGCTGACATGAGTACAAGGCGGGTACCTGTGGGTACACGGCGTGTACTTGGTTTCCCTTCTCTTCCTTTCCTACTTACCCACACTCCATGTATATCCGTTATACATGGCTAGACTACACGGTGTTTCCAAGGGGAACACAGTGTGTCCTTGGTTCTACCCAGCCAACTGGCTTACACGCCATGTATGGCCACCACATGGTTGGGGTTACACGGGGTGTTAAAAACTACACACCATGTAGTAAGAAACTTCTAAACGGTCATCACACGGCATGTACTCAGTGAGCATATGGTCGTCAATTGCTTAACATATACAAGGCCTATACATAAAAGTAGAAGGTGTGTAGTCTGGAAATTTCCAGAAACTTCTCGTTTTCTCAAGTTTCCCTAGAAATCAGTCAAAAAATCAAATAGGGTCTGGATTTTGACCCGTTTTAAAAAACTCGGGTTCTTACAGACTCCCCACATTAACATAGCTCGTCTCTGATCTACCTAATGAATCCCAAAGATGACACCATACATACCACCCCGAACAAAGAAACCTGGACTTCCCCGGTCACAAAGTTCTAGGTAAATTGCTCAAGAGTATCCCCAACTTAGGAATTGCCTAACCCGGTCTTGACCCAACAAAATGCAAAGAAAACAAGGGTTTAGAAACCTGTTTCTCGGACGCATAGTCCTCCGGGGATGCATCATCACCCCTGCACCTCATTGGTGCTCCAATGTCACTCCCGAAACCCAACGTATCCCACACCAAATCGGTGTCTGCCTCCATGAGGTCCTGGTGGCTAGCACCTCAAGTAACCCACATCCACGATTCCCCAATGCCCACGACACCTCAAGTAACTGCATCCACAATACCCCGATTTAACGCATCTCATACAGATATATATATATCACGCACCAGATATGGTGCCAATCCCATTGACTAGCATCTAGTCAGTCTATATAGATCCCGTGCACCACGTTCACGCAAGACAGACATGACGCTATAGGTCATACCAAAAAAGGAAACAAGGATATCATTGCTACACCATGGTGTATCTCTAACTATCGTCGGCTCAATAGCCCACTCAACCTCTGGTAGCTTGACGACGTGCACCTGGCCTAAAACATGACTGCCGGACGCCTGACCTCCCTGCGATGCTGCTCCAATCACTGGACACTGACCCCTTAGCTGGGTCCCACCGTCTCTATCAGGACCTCCACACACAGCTGAACCTCGACTACCCTCTCCAGGTACTAAACCTGAACTAACTCCAGATGCTACAGTCTGTCCTGGTCACTGCCTTCCAACTATCTTAGAAGGCTGCCTGCAAAACCTCTCCAGATGACTGTCATGTCCACATGCCCAGCACTTCTTCAGAGGCCTATCACATTGCACCCAAACTTGTCCCGACTGTCCATACATAAAGAAAATCACCGAAGAACTACCACGAGGTGGTCTAACTGAATCCCTGGCATGACTGCCCGATAGGAACTCATCCCATCCTCACTTCCAGCTATCCAAACCATCACTTGAAGCTGTCGCCCAGCCCAAGTGAGACTTTTCTCTCTCGTTTCCCTTAGTTATGAGTTCCTGATTCCCCGCCTCGGAGACAGAACCTAGCCTGAAGCTATTCACCTCGACTCGAATGGCATGTCGTAATCCATCCTCTAAGTGCCTCACCCTAGCTGCGTCGTCACTTACCATACAAGGTGCAATGTGAGAAAAATCTTTGAAGGTAGCTACGTAGTCCATGACAGACATGTCTCCCTACTGAAGACTCAAAACATCTCGAGCTCTCTCTACCCTCAACGTCTTCGGATAAAAGTGCTCGAAGAAACTGTCCTCGAAGTCCTTCCATGCTAGTCCCTCTTGCCTATGAGCCTGTACTTGTGGCTCGTGCTCTGCCTGTACCAAATTCGGACCCTCATCCTACGGTATTGTATCATCTCTTGCCTGATGCCCCATCGAGTCGTGAAGGAGTAACCCACTGAATACCATAAATGGGCAGACAACTCATATATATATATAAATATATTCTATGCATATAAGGAAAGCAGTAAAAGGTAGTTCATAACAACTAACCTTACTCCCCCTCACCGCAACCCATGCCCCATGGCATCCCTGCCTCATGGCCTCCTTACCTACCCTCAACAGAGCCATGTATCAAAAGTACCTCGGGCCATGCCCGTCTTGACAACCCATGTTGCCTCAAACTGATGACCGAGTCGCCTAATCCTGACAGTTACACTGCCTCAGCCATCGTACCTACCAGCTCTCATTAGAGTCAGACCCAAATATTCCACCACATGAAATTCTACAAAAATAAAGCATGGCATACACATTGCAACATAAAAGAAATTCTATCAGTAATTTCACGAAATTACATTTCAAAACATATAAACCATGCCAATTGATATTTCATTCACATGGAATTATCACTTCACAAAGAATACGTGAAATTATGAAATTGAAATACCCTAAAATTTCCATATCAAAAGACAAGAAAACTAGCCTTGCCATACTGGGCCAAGGTCCGCTTCTCCCTTACTACACCGGGTCAAGGGTCAGATATCACAATCAAGAACATCACACATCAAGTGAGCCACTGAGGAGTAAATCATATAAACTGTAATCTGAGAAAAAAGAAAACAGCAATTCCCCCCATTTGCAACTTGGTCCATCCCTCGTAGCTGGGGCTGCAGGCACCCAAGCACAAGTTAGAAACCATGTTCTAGTAACTACTTATCTTCAGTATACCATATCCCAAATAGTAAAACTAGCAGAAATAAAAAGAGAAGTCTCAATCTCATTAGTAGCCGGAAAACCACTGCTACTAAATCCTTGTCAAGAAATCCTCTGATACCACTTTGTAATAACCCGGACCCGGCCAGCAACCCGAAAAGTGACGAATGGGTCGGGTGTCACTAACTTAGGCGCACCTCCCCTAAATGCCAAAGGATGCCGAATAGCAGTGAGGGTCTGTTAGGTATAGTGGGGATGTTATACCCTATCAAAAGATCATATTAAGGGTACTAGTCTGAGAATAATACTAAATATGCAGAGGAATGAAAGACTCAAGAGACTCGAACCAGACCCGTAGAGCGGAAGCATAATCAATATAGATAAATAGAGGAGGAGTAAATATAAACAAAAGCAGCAGAAATTAAACACAACTGCATGCTAATTACGTGTAACAACTATGAAACCAAGCATGCATCCATAGCAAGTAAATATACAAAAGGGCGTCAATATCTAACCAATTTTAGCTACATAAAAAATAAGAATGCAAATACACGAAGGAAAGAAAAACAAAGTAAACTCCAGCTAGGCAAGACCTCAAGGTCCATACCATATCCATGCAACAACTATTGCAGCCCTGCTCCTGAAGCTGGCCTCTTTCCTGCACACAAATCCATAAAGTCTACACACGTACTGAATGGACCGTGCAGGTTGTGAGACTTATCTCAGTAGGATATCACCCAACGGTGTTTACCAGATATATGTGTTTAAGCAGCTGTGCATTTCCAAGGGAAGCAGTAAATAGTACAATGCACAAATAATCACAAACTCCACTGGTGCTCAATAGCCACCATGGAGTGTCACCTTCTTCAGCCAACGCCGGAATCACTGTCATGTAACCAAACACCACGTGCCACCTGACACCTCATTTATCAAGTACCGACGTCCCGAAGGCATTCCCACGATTAGTAACCCGACAGCATGTGCCTCCTGACACTATGTGTCTCAAGTACTGATATCCAGAAAGCACACCCGAGATTAGTAACCCAGCACCTTGTGCCTTGTGACACCCTATATATCAAGTACCGACGTCCCGAAGGAATGGCAAAAAATAGTAACCCAACACCATGTGCCTTCTGACACCTTGTGTCTGAAGTACTGACGTCCCGAAGGCATGCCCATCTCCTAAGAGCTCCTCACCTCCCACGTGACTTTCTACGTTAAGCACCCCAAAAAAAATACCTAACCACAACTACGGGGGCCTCTACCCACACGAGTGGTAAAAACCACCTCATCACGGAGTATCTCTGTGTGCACTCTACTCAAATTTCTGGGTGAGCGGTAATCACCAAAAATAGTCCTAATCCACCAACACGTCTGACACCTCGTGTCCCTGCGACCATGTCGCTCAAGTCTGATGGCATTGACACCCTAGTATCCCGGGCCATGACCAACCTGACAGTCGTACTACATCAAGGCGACATCCATGATGCCCAATCCCACGGTCAAAACCACCCAAAGTGATCCAGGTCATTCCCAACCTGTGAGCAACATCACTCAAGCGTAACCGGGCCTAGCCCAACACAACCCAAAGGGTCTAGCAGATGCAATTCGGCAATTTCATATATATATATATACACAGAAAACATAACCAGGAAAAACAAACTAAACAGTTGAATTGAACTATATATGGTGTTGTCCCATACCATCACTGATGTCTTAAATGCCTCTAACAATTTATCAGGCTTCAATAAATTAAACTAAACAGTTTATAACAGTATAACTCAATTTAAACCATTTCTTCATCCCCCTACCAAAATGTCCCGATGAGCAACGACCCCTCACTCGGCTCCGCTCACGCAAACTGGTAACAGGGCCTATCCAAGGCATCCCATTGGTCCAACAAGCAATCTAATATGAAATAGCAGATAAAATGGGTCCCACTCAAAATACCCAAAAACGTTCCAAAGTCAGCATCACCCAGACAACCACGAAAAAACAAAATGAGGTATACACCACCTACTTGAGACTCGTACGATACAAATCCTTCGGTAACATCCTTCAATTTGGTCTAAAATGCGGTAGATCTACAAAATAATCCAATCCTATCAAATGCATATAACTCATTTTAGAATGAAAATAGACAAAACAGCCAAAGTGGTATCGAGGAAATATCGAGGGGGTTACAATGCCCTAATCAGAACTCAAATCGGTTCTCATACGGATGATCGGGAGGAGAAAAGGGCTTCGGCCTGCCTGGTTCCCGTATCAGGGAAGAGGGTATGAGGTTCTGCCTCAATACGAGGCTACTACCCATTTTAAGCAAAAAAAGAAAGTACATGATGTGTAATTTAGGACTACACACCGTGTATAGATCATTTAACTGTTCATATGACACCAAAAATTCCACCGACTTACTTTCTGAACCTGCCAACATGAGTACACGGCGTGTACCTGTGGGTACACGGCATGTACTTGGTTTCCCTTGTCTTCCTCGCTGACTTACCCACACTCCATGTATATCCCTTATACACGGCTGGACTACATGCCGTGTCCAAGGGGAACACGGCGTGTCCTCAGTTCTACCCAGCCAACCAGCCTACACACCATGTATGGCCACCACACAGATGGGGATACACGGCGTGTTGAAAACTACATGTCGTGTAGTAAGAAATTTCTACACGGTTATCACACGGAATGTATTCGGAGATCACACAGTCGACACTTGATTAACATATACATGGTGTGTACTTAAAAGTACATGGCGTGTAGTCTGGAGATTTCAAGAAACTTTCCATTTTCTCCAGTTTCCTCAGAAACCAGTCAATAATTCAAACAGGGTCGAGATTTTGACCCGTTTCAAAAAACCCGGGTTCTTAAATATCCACTTATAACAATTCATAACCTGTTTATTCATAGTCCCTTATTAAAATCATTTTTCCTAGTGCCAATAATTACTTTTTTTTGTGTTTCAATTCAAAAATATTGATCCGTGTAATTTGATCAAGGTTCAATTATATCTATAATTGTAATAATGATGTAAATATAATATATATTCATTATATATATAGTCATCAATTAATGGTATATATTGATATATTATTTACATAGTTCTAGTAAAAGGAAATTTGTACATACCAATGAATGAGGTTTTAATATTCTAACAAAAATATGGAAATGAAAACCACATCACATCACCGTTTGGGGATTGTAGTCCATACATTGAGTGGTGTTATGGTTTTTCAACAGACTGGAAGGGTAAAAATGAATATATGATATTATAATTATAGAAGAATAATTATATCATAAATATCATATATAAAAAATA